>JARHVA010001304.1:927500-1470000 GCA_037957365.1 Torreya grandis
GAAGAGGAAATTGGAGGACGATTATATCCCCAATCAGATGCAAGATTGAGTTGTGCCAAGTCCATCAAGATCATTGAATCTCAATCACACAACTCGAGTTAAAACATAATATATCCAATCTTGCTTAAGTCAAATGGTGTAATCATATCAACCTACAAAAATGGAGTAGTGTCAAGGCCATCAAGGGCACTAAATCTTGATCACACTACTTAAGGGATCCAATTAAGGGATCCAACTTTTTTAAGAGTTAAAATTTTAATTGATGCATCTTGGTAAAGTTGATGTATAACCATGTGTATAATCTAAATATGTATTTGTGATTTGGTACATTTGCATGGAATGTGCACCTCAAATGTGTCTCGAGTGAAGTATATATCAAAATGTAACCTCTACTTTATAAAATGCCTAAAATTTATGTCATAAATCTAAAAAAAATTATCCCAAATCTATGAAAATCAATGCCAAATATATAAGATTTTGTTCTAATTGTATAACTGAATCATGTAAATTATATCAAATTATGCCATTATACTAATTGTATGTGTGTGGAGTCATGTCTCTATAACATAGCCCAAATGATATTCCCCCAATTTGGGATGAGGGGAATGTAACCTAATAGTCACCTTATCTCAAAAGGATATGATAACCCTATCATATGTGTATCAATAATGTAATAAATAAACATATAATAGTAGCATGTCTAAGTAGATGTATCAATGAAGCTCACAATATGCGTACATCACAAGCCCTAAGATGTATGATGTGGATCATGGAAATGCATAGAAGTAACAAGCTCAACAAACAATCAAACACACACAAGAGCACTCAATGTCACAAAAGGGGTTCTAAGGAGAACGTAAACAAGGGACATGTTCACATGTTGCATACTCAAAGGAGAGGACATGTTCAAATGTCCACACACCAAAAAATTAACACTCAGGGCATTGTGACCGACAATCAAGGAACATGATCAAAGGTTCCAAAATCAAGACAAGGTAGAAAACAATAAATACACTCAAGTAAGCCATGTGAAGAGATGAAAAAAGTGAAATATAAGCAACTAACATAAACATATCATACTAATCCCTACATATATGTGGTAGTAAAATGTCTTGTAATATAGAATATCTGGCACACTGAGTAAGATGTAAACATGAATATAGGCATGTGTAAGTGTTATCATATAAGCTCAATATGATAATGAAAAGTGATCATAAAATAATATAAATTATATCAATTGTGATTAATAGAAGCAGGTGCCCCCAATATAGTGTATCATGCAGGCAGAGGAAAGGTCTAACATTTATATGCTTATGTATCATGTATCGAATGTATGCATATATCACACTCAAGTACATGTGAAACATATGTGTTTATAGAATGGAAATGATATGCTATCTACTAACATATAGTAAACAACATACATGCAAAATCTAGTAAACATGTGAATGCTAAACATTTTTATATTTTTTGTTTATTTGAATGTTTTTGTATTTTCTTGATTATTTGGTTTTTTGAATACTGTATGATCAAAAAAGGTGTTATGGACAAGGGAAAAATGCTTTTATAATCCAATAATCTCATCAAGGAGATTCCCTTGAGAGGGATCTGTATCGTATGTGTCATATGCATATCTATGTAATCAGTATCATTAGAATCATAACAATTTATAATATCATCATGTTGATTTTTTAGAATGCTACTCTTATCTTCTTTTTGTATGTAGACATTAAAAATTAACTACCCCATACTGAAGTATTGGCATTTCTGATTTCTACTTTGCAATATGCATTATGTCATGTACCTCTACGAATACACCATTATTTGTATTTGTTAGTATACTAGCTAAATATATATTTTTGTATTACTTTTGCTCTAAGCTCCTTCTTTGGAAAAAGATGTAACCTCACCTTCATGATCAAATGATATGCAATATTTATTTTTATCAATCATTTCCCTATTGAGTATAACCATGTTTTTCCTAGCACAACATTATATGCACTTGGATTATAAATAACATGAAACGGAATATAACATTATTTTGCAGAAAATGAAACTCTTAACTGAAATGATCCCACACTTGTTGTGATTGCATTATTTTTATCTAGTTGTGGATACTTATTTCCATGAGAGCTAAGAAATGACATATAATAAAACATTGTATCTTGATAGTCCATAACTTTGATATATGTTAATTACTTGGTGTTTATATGAGCAGTGATACTGAAAGGGTCATAATATGAGGAAATGCTTGTAATTTCCCCCTTTGCCACCACATTTTTAACTTTATCTTTTTCAAATGTCTCTTGCTTTTTTACCTCTATTATTATAAATCTTGATTCAAGCATGTTTTTTTGCTTACCTTAAAATTCATATGCCAATTCCTTTTTTTGTAATATTGCCTTTATAATTCATTGCTTTTGTAATTGTTCCTTTTCATCTTGTGTCTTTTGTAATATTGCTTTTTCATCTTGATCTTTTGTAATATTGCTTTTTCATCTTGATCTTTTGTAACATTGCTTGCTCTTACTTTGCCTTTTGAATCTTTTCTTACTCTAATTGTGCCATTTGAATTTTTTCTTGCTCTATTTTTTGCATTTACAACTATTTTTGCTCTGAATTATCCTTTGGTACGCATACTTATTCTTTTTACACTTGCACTTTAGGAGATGCATTCATAAGGCGAATGGGTTGCTTAATTGATGTATCTATTATAAGATCACCATTATCAATGATACATTATGTTTTGTTCTTCAAGCAAAACAAAAATCTATATGATGCCCATGAAAACTATGATATGCACAATAATATTTTGATCTTCTTAGAGGATATAGAGAGGGTAGTGTGATCAAATTATTTCTAATCATTCCCCTTAAATCTCACTTGAACTCTTGCTAGACTTAAGTTTACTTTTTGAATAACTAGTTGTAGATGTATTATATTTTGGCTTCCAATCTTGATGTGAAGGTTTATTAGGCACAAAATTATAGGTAAAGATGCAAACAAATGATTAACACTAGCATATTTTGTATTATTTATATGTATGACTTGATTTATCAATGATGTGATATTTGAACTGAAATATTGTTTTTTATTTTACAAATCTTCTATAATATTTCCCATAATGATAATTTGATCCTTAAGGGATTCATATACACACACCTAAGGTACATCAAATTGAATATGCATGCACACACCATCTATAGGAGATGTGTGAGGTGGAAGGGTTTGAATAAGGGTATATTAGGTACCTTATTTTGACATGATAGGATGGGCCAACCCACCCCTTAAAGCAATGATAACATGGATTTGGTTAGAGGGATGGTAACTATCACACTCTTTAGGGTTAGGCAGAGGATGAGGTTCCTTTTTATCTATTGTAAATGTACCAAAGAATAAGATGAGAATAAGAAAAGAGAGACATACAAATGCTATCAAATACTCCAACATGATAATGAAAAATCAAAATTAAATACTTACTACAATCTGAAACCCTGGAAGGCTAAAAACCCTAAAACAAGTTAGGGTTTACATAAGAAGACTCAGAGATCAGGTTCACTAAATGTTTAACCCTTTTCAAAAATATTTATAGAGAATATCATAATGAAATTTTATTAAGCTATTCTAACAAGCAGGGTAATTAAATAATTGAGATTCACAATATTCAAATACAATGTTGAATTATGGAGATTTGATAAATATAAAAAATACTATGCCAAACATAAATAAGGAATAATAATTATCTTGTTCACTAATATACAAGTATATCTATTCAATATAGGTGTAGAATAAGATAGGATGATGCTTCATAGGGATTTTTTAAATTTTGAATATTAGCTCGTTGGTCGCTTAGACATTATCATTGAAATCTAGACACTAACATCAATGTTTTTATCCCATTTTTGATGCTTCTATCCCAATTTGGATGTTTTTATCCTCGATTAAGCCTTTTATGAAAATTACACCTAAGCCTATCAGGGTTCACTATCACCTTACAAATTGTCAACTTGGATTTCACACACAGGTTCTCGATATCATTCTTTTGATCAAAACCCTTTGTCCTCTAAGTAGGGCATGTCACAATTGAAAAACATGGGTTAGTGGTCTTAAATGAAGTTGAGTTAACATCAAATACCTCTCTATCAATGATCACTGTCTACATAGTCTTATACTCTAAAGTGGGTCTCATAATGATGTAGTTCTCACCCTTATGTGGGTTTGTGTGTTAACAATGATGTAATATGCTATATGGAAGTGCATGTAGTGATCTAAATTTTAAATTGATAAATACTGCTCATGGGATATTCTTTGAATGTTTCAGACCTATAATAAGACTACTCCTATGATTGATTTGGAAGCAGGGAAGAAAATAGAAGGATAGTTCAATTATGCAATTAATTTTCAATAGTGTAGTGTGAGCTTGAGAGGTGTTTGCTAGATGAATATTGCGTGTACTTAAACTTTAATTTATACCACACCTTTTGAAATAAATGTCATGGTAGGGTTAAATAAGACAAATAGGTCGACACACACATGTTGAAATATTTAAAAATTTGACTGTTTGTAAGATACGAACACTAGCATTGGATCAAGGATACTAGTGTCGATGTTAGTGTCCTAATCTTAATAATAATTTCAAAGAGAACATGGTAAAATTACTAAAGATTTGTAACTGAAAGTGAAAGATATGTATCGAGTTTTAAGCATACTATGGATTATAGTTAATCTGGGTAATCAGAATATCAATGTCAGATCATAAGATAAACATTTAGGTATTGTGAGATGGAGAACGTGAGCCTTTTGACAGTGGGAAAGTCAGGAAATGAGGGTTGAGCCATTATTGATATTTGCTAGGTGTAAAAGACTAGTTTATCATGTAAATACAAATTTAAGCATTTACACATGCTATTCTCATCAATTTTACTAATTTAAACCATGATGACAATTAATAAATGATCACACAAAGGAATGTGAACCCTATGCATAATAAGGGTGAAGAAACTCTAAGATCGTAATTTATAAAAGGAATGAAATCATAAAACCCTAAAGGAGTGAGGGCTTAAAATGCATTAAGTTGAATTTTTGAATGAGTCAAGGTTCAATATTTATATTTACCCTAATTATAGTTTTATATAAGTATTAAACTATTACAATAAAGAGATATATTAAGATAGATATGAAAGTATATAATTCATATCTATCCAAATTAACTAACAACAATAACAAGACAAAGTGATAAAAACTAGGCTATGCAAATTAAGTATAAAATAATAAGGAATAATCACACCTTGTTATTGTAACTAAAATTTGGAAGTTTAGATATGGAGTATGACTATGAACCCCTGGATCTTTCTGGACAAAGTTTCACTCTACATAGGTTTGACCTACATAAACTCACATTGGAGAGATTCACATTTTCAAGTTTGTATTTGTTCTATCGAGTTTAACATGTTCACGGTGGTGATTTTTTTTATCATCGGTTGACCTTTTTTAATATTCATGTACCTATGATTTATTATTTTTATGGGCAAAATATGTTGAACTGCAATTTCCTTCTCTTTGACCTACTTGGCACTCAAAACAAACAAATAGGTTATGGAGTTGGTAAATGAAGTGAAATTAAAAACTATGTATCCCACACACTAGAATCAAAACTTCATGTAGTTTTGAGTTAGTGTAAATATAATAGCTCGAACAAGTATTTTGAACCTTTTCTTCCCTAAAAATGATGATGCAACTACATGCAAGCTAAAACCTTCATTTGATACAAGGAGATTATGAGAGACTAAGATAGATAACTCCATCATAAGTGTGTAAGATATGACTCAATGAAGTTTAACTTGAAGCAGGAGGAATAAATTAACTCAATATTTGGCTCTACTCTAGGTCTATACCTTGATATTATATTATCTTCAATGATCCTTTCTATATCATAAAGATTTACGATGACTTGTATATATATGGAACTCTAGGATAAGATGGGTTCATTAACCAAATTTATAAATGGTAAGGATATAAGTTAAAGGATCAATATCAATGGTAGTAGGTAAAAGGGCCCATAAAGATAAAAGGGACATAGTCATGTAGGGTATGAGTCTACTAGGGAAAACTTGTGCAAAGTGTGAGTTTGACTTGGAGTAACCAGGGGCTCATATCTCATTGAGCAATATGATAATAGATGAGATTTAGTCCAAATATATTAATAGATAGATTATGTTAAGTGTTAGTTATTATTTTAAAGCTCAAGGGCTAAATAAAGACCAATGTGGGGTCAAATAAGTCATATATATATATATGTCAAATATGATAAATTGGGGATAAGACATTAGGGAAAAGGGTTTTATACCAAATTTAGGTGTCTAAAACAAGTGCAAGGTATTTTTTTTTTTTTTACAAGAACATAAAATTGAGTTATGTTAATACTTAGGTCATTGAAATATAGAAATGGTGTTGAAGGAAAAATGCAACTAGAAAATTTTATGTTATGAAAAGTATGTGTGCAAGTGAGTTTGATATGAAAGATTAAATGAATTTGAAAGTTAGATAACAAAAAATGCAACATTTTTTTTTTTGGAACTGTAATCATTGCATAAATGTAATTAATATACATTAAAATTATTACAAATATAATTTATTTGTGTAATATGTGGCTATGTGGTAATAAGATAAATAATATTTTGGTTTAAATTATACATAAAACCAGTTATATTGATAGATGCTTGCAATAGACATACTCCTTTTTTGTTTGACAAAAACATACCTAAAATCATGTAACACCACTAAATATGGTAACACGTTTTTTTCATCTTGTGTAGTTGATATTGCTCACTTTAATGAAATTTTTATATTTATGTTTTCAACCAATGTGAAACAATGAATATAAAAAGATAATTAAATTAGACAATTACAGCTATACTAGTGAGGAAAAAAAAGGTGAGTATAGTGATGATATGTGCCTACCATGTAGGTACAAAGGTGTTTCTTGAAAAATAGATTATTTGTCCATATGTTTTACTTTTGGTCCATGAAAGGATTTTTTTAAAATCTATTTTTTTCTATGATACAATTTTTTTCTAAACATGCACATTGAAATATGTTTGTGCAAGAGGATTATGGAAAAAGATGTGTGGTAAATCTTTATGAACTAAAAAAATTAGACAGTGATAAGGTTTCTTGTGTTAAATAAAAAAATAATCTTTAAGAACTAAGAATTATGTAATCATGATAAAGTTATAGAGAAAAAATGCACAGGATAAGAAGCGATTGTAGTTATTTGGAGACCACTAAGTTTCATTGTCTAAGCAAAGATCAAAATCATTACTTGTTATGCAAATAACATGTTAATTATGTGGTTCAAAAATAAATTGTGACTTTTCTCTATAAGAATCTCCTTGTCATGAACCAAAATTAAAAAATATATATAATTAAAATAACCAATAATTGTTTGGAAAATATACAAAACATATATTGAAAAATAGACAAAAAAGTTTAAATTATATATGATGCATGATTGTATTTATTTTGTATAATTTCTCAAAGCATGACATAAGAGGAAAATACACTAATTAAAAAAAAAAAAAACATTTATATTGCTTTATATCGCTCTATCAAGTGCAAAAACTATATTCTTTGTAATTTATATGGTTATCTTATTTTTATTTTTTATTTTTTATATATGGAACAAATGGCTTCATTTTTTTGGAAAGGTAGCTAAAATTCAATTGTTTATTTATTAAATTATAAATTTTATTTTTCCTATAAGTTCCAAATATTTATATGTAACATGAATTATGAAAAAATGCATAAAATATTATAACTAAAACTTTTAATGCAAACAAATACAATTGTTATAACTAGTACTCATAACAATTGAATAATAACATATATATTTTTAGTCTAAAGTGTATTTACATGTATCATGATATAACATAACAACAACAAAATAAAAATTAGATGCTTATGTAAGAAACCAAAAAAAATGTTGTAAGACTAATGCCACTTTACTTTATTAAGTGTGAAATCCTTTCATAAAAATGCTTTTAAAGCTCTAGTGTATGAATATAATTTTAGTTTTTAAAAATATATAGTAGTGTTATGTGCCACATGACACACAACACATGCAAAGCTTTATCAATAAATATTACCTGGGACAAAAAAACTAAAACATTAGTCATTATGAATAACAAACATATAAGTTATAAACTATCAAATGTCTAAAAAACTAAGTTTATAGACTTTATACAATCTATAAAATATGCTACTTATATCCACTTGTGTATTTCTAATTGATTGGGATTGAATTTGGTTTAAAATAAAATTTGAGGACTCAGTGAAACATTGTGTGCTTGCCATGAAGGGACAGTGCAGGACACTAAGGTAGAACAAATGCAAAACAAAACAAAGAAAATGACTAAATAAATTGTTAATAGCAATAATACTCAATAAATTACATTGTCTATTGATATTGTTTACAATTTTGATTTTATTTTATGAATAATTTGATGATGTAGAAATAATTTAAATAATTTGAACGATTGGATGCACATTACTTTTTTATCATTGACATGCATAAATTATATAAATGAGATTACTAATAATAAAAAACTCTAACATTGTGTACTAGTTAATGAAATCTCAAGTGAAAGCACTAATAAAACAAATAATTAGCAAATAGAAATTATCAGAACCAAAATTTAAAGTTACATATAGACATAATTAATAGTAATTGAACTCTAAGCATTTACTAGTTATTGATAATAACAATAGCTCATATTTTATAATTATATGTTTTAAATAGAAATATATTTATATTATAAATAAAAAAAATGCATAGAACAAAAAAGTGTTGCAAATATAAATGAACAAAGGAAAAAGTTATTAAAATGTCTTAATAATCCACATTAATAGTACAATATGTTATACAATCCAACACTTTACAACTTTTTAAAAAGACAACATTCTCTTATCCAAACTAAATATTTTCCATGTCTATATTAAAAACAATCATACTAGCATCTTGTAACTCAGAAACACTTTGCATCAATTTTATTTTTTTCTTGTCATATCCAAAGCACACATTGTAACCTATTTGAAAAGGTTGTAAACAAATTGTTTATCTAGTATCCATGTAAATAGATATTATACTAACATAGGAATTTGATCACCTAATCTAAGAATGATAACTTTATAGTATGTAATTATTTTCATTTTTATGTCAAAATTGGTATTTATTTGGATCACATATTATGCTTTGACAATGTGTCCTAATTTGATAATCCCAAATCTCTTAAGCTTAAAAAAATTAGCTTTTCTAGCCACAAGTTGTATGAAATCTATTGGCTCTTACACTTGAAGTATTTGTCTCACATGATCAACGCATTGGGTTTTTTTCCTTTCAATAAGATTTTATATAATTTGTTTCATGGTAATACTCAATTGGTGATAGGTGCATTGTTTGGTAGTATAGGAATCATTTGATGGTCTTAGGTCTATTAACAGAGTTGGGGGCGCGATGGATGAAGGCGAGTAGGAGGGCGCGACAAGGCAGGGCATGACAGGGTAGGGCGCGACAGGGCAGAAAACAGGGTGCAACTACAAGGAAGTGCTTGGAGTGCAATAGGCGTCCCAGGGAGCATGCAGCAGTGGGTAGGCTCCACTTTTACAAGGTTTAGGCTCTTTTGCTGCTCTTGAGCAACCAAGTATGCGTATCCCCAAAGTCAACAATTGTCTGGAAAGATGCAAGGAGAGGCCCAAGCTGGCTATACCAATGGAAATGATTGCTGAAGACATTGAATACTATTCCAATCACTCCTTGTACTACAAGTTTCTGGGGCTTAAGACGTCACTGTTATTCCTAGAAGCATGGGCTCAGAGGACGTGGGCACCAGAAGGAGATATGGATATTACATTACTGGCCAATAGCTATTTCATGGTCACTTTTACTTGTATTACAGATTGTTAACGAGTTTTTGCTGGAGGTCCTTACTTCCATAATCAAGTGGGATTGTTTTTCAAGCCCTGGCATGCTGGTTTCATCCCTTCAGAGGAGCTACCAAATCGTGTCCTAGTGTGGGTGCGTCTGCCCCACTTTCCAATGGAATGCTACCGAGAAGACACTCTCCATTTGCTTGCATCCTTGCTGGGATGGCCGGTAGGTTCCTCAATGTCACTCCTGGGGAGAAAGGTAATGACTTATGCCCACATTTGTGTTGAAATTGATCTTAGTAAGCCACTACCTGATGCTATTGAAATGAGTGCGGGCCCTTTTTCATGGGTACAACAACAAGATTATGAAACCCTCCCTTTTTGTTGTCATCTATGTCATGCTTATGGGCATTTGCAGTGATGGTGTCCCACCTCGAAATCCAATGCACCTTAGCCAACTCAATCTACTCACACTCCTTTTGGTACTGATAAGGAAAGGGGTCCAATTCCAGGTGAGATGCCTAAAACTGATGGTTTTATGCCAGTTAAAGGCCGATATAGAAATAGAGGCAAAAAATGGTCCATGAAGGAAAGACAATTAGATGACTCACTCAATAGATTTGAAATATTAGACGACCTTAATCAGTAGGAGGTGAATCTCGGGTTGACGATTTTAGACCAGGGGATTGAGGGACCAGCTCAGGAGACCAATGCTTTAGGGGCTTTAACTGAAACACAGGATGCTGGAGATTGTCATATGGATATGGCCCAACAGCTAATAATTTTAGAAGGAATGACTTCCTCAGTTGCTTCCCTTAAAGAAGTCAAAAATATGCCCCTTATTGGGAAAATTGGGGACCCAGGGGCAGTAAGAAGCAGTAAATCTTTCCCTCATCTTGGCCTTCTGCAAAAAGACCTAAAGAAAGGAGGGGGAGAGAAATTTGGCAAGCCTGGCAGAAAAAAGGACCAAGAAAAGATCAAGCTAATGGGAGAGACTTTGGTGGAGTCAGGGTCAGTAAAAACTCTGGATGCACACTTTTTGAGCTCTCTGAAATGATTATAATATCTTGGAATGTTAGGGGTTTGAACAACAACCCCAGACAAAATGTTGTTCACAATCTAATTAAAATTCATAGGCCAGATGTCCTTTTCTTGCAGGAGACTAAGCTTTCAGTTGAAGACATGTCCAGACTTGTGCCCAAGTTGTGGTGGCAAGGAGAATGTCAATGCATTGGCACTACCAGACAATCAGGAGAACTAGCTTGTCTATAGAACCCACGCAAGATTGGCTCCATAGGTTGGCTGACTTCTAAGTACTCCATGACTATGATTGCTTCTAGCTTTGAGACGAGGGAAGTCATTCTCTTCTCCAATATCTATGCTCCCAATGATTGGTGAGGTAAAAACTTCTTATGGGGCCACATAAGTTTTGTCCGTAGCCTGGCCCCCTTCCTCCCTTGGATTATGGTAGGTGATTTTAACGCTATTCTTGATTTGACTGAAAAGAGTGGTGACACGTCAAGGCTGGACCCATCTACTTTGCTAATGCGCAACTACATTGAAAATTTTAATTTAGTTGACGTTAGGCCCAATAATGGATAGTTTACCTGGAACAACCGCAGGAGTGGGAAACATTGCATTGCTGAAAGACTTGACTATTTTCTGGTCTCAGCTTTTTGGGTTGGTGGTATGTGGTCTACGAAGTCTAAAATTTTGGACTGGAGAGGATCGGACCATTGGCCCATCAAGATTAATAGTGTCTCATAGTATCACCCATGCTCTCCTTCCTTCAGATTTCAACTCATGTGGCTACGGGATCAATCTCTACATGAGTGTGTTGCCAATTTGTGGCATTGGGGTAGGTCTGCCCATGGTACGACGATGTACATTTTTTCCAAAACACTACAATATGTGAAGTACAAGTTCATGCGATGGAATCACCAAAGTTTTGGGAACATTTTCCATGTTAAAGCTGTTGCACAAACCAAACTTGATGGTATCATGAGAATAATAAGGGAAGAAGGACTGACTGAAGACTTACTGCAAGAAGAAACATAGGCTGTGAAAGACCTGGAGGAATGTGAGCTACGGGAGGAAATTTTTTGGAAGCAAAAAGCTCGGGTTGAATGGCTCCAGGAGGGGGACATAAATACATCCTTTTTCTTCAATTCATCCAAAGCCAAGAGACATGGCAATTCTATTTCAGCGCTGATCAATGAAAGAGGTGAGCGCCTTAAATCCTTTTCGACAATTTTAGAAGAGGTAGTGCAGTACTTCTCTACTCTCTTCAGGGAAGAAGATAACAGGGAATCACCAGAAGAAGCTTAGGTTCTCTTCTACATTCTGTCATTGGTAACGCGTGAAATGAATAAAAATTTAATGAAACTAATCACTCTTGGAGAGCTTGAGGAAACCATCGTTCAGATGAAAAAAGGGAAAGTGGCTGGACCTGATGACTTCCCAGTAGAATTTTATCAAGAATTCTGGGAAATCATCAAACTTGACCCTTTAACTGTTGTCTAAGAATCTTAGTGGAATAAATAATTTCTTAAGGCTACAAATGCGACCTATCTTGCTCTCCTACCCAAATGCGAAGGTGCTGATAGGCTAAGTCAATTCCACCCTATATCCCTTTGCAATGTTGTTTATAAAATTATAAATAAAATCATTGCAGATAGGTTAAAAAGAGGAATGAGTGCTGTGATCTCAAAAGAGCAGAGTGGTTTTGTGGAAGGCAGGCAAATCCTAGACGGTATTGTTATTTTTGTTGAGTCCATTCACTCCATGGCCAGCTCAAAAGATAAGGCAATGTTCATTAAATTGGACATGGCCAAAGCCTTTGATAGGGTCAAATGGTCATTCCTATGAAAGGTTCTTAGTGCTTTTGGCTTTGCAGATGAATGGACTCAATGGGTCATGAGCTGCGTTTCCTCGACCTCCTTCTCAGTGCTTATCAATGGAGAACACATGAAGTTTTTTGGTGCTATAAGAGGGCTGCGACAAGGGGATCCTCTGTCTCCGTACCTTTTTATTCTCCTTGCTGAAGGTTTGGGGAGGTTGATCACCAGGAATAGAGAGGAAGGACATATCCAAGGATGATGATGGGGAGGGGAATTGCCAACGCAATCACACCTACAATTTTCTGATGACACTGCCCTTATGGGCATGGCCACAATGACTGAAGCTGCTAATTTACGTAGGGTGTTAGATGTTTATCTTATGGCCTCAGGATAAAAGGTCAATGAAGATAAGTCTTCCATCTTCTTCTTCAATACTCTGGGCCCTATTCAGCAGCGGATCGCGAGGACTCTGCATTTTTAGATTGGGACTCCCCCCTTGATTGACTTGGGTATCCCTATCTCAGTTGGCCGTACTTCCAAAGAATCTTGGTAGACTATTTTGGAGAAAATTTGGGTGAAAGTGAATCATTGGACACATAGGTGGTTATCCTTTACGGGCCGAGTTCAACTTATCCAATATGTGGTGCAGGCTTTACCCATTTACAGGTGTATGCTCCAAGTTGCCCCGATGAGATTCGTTAAGGAGTTTGATTCGGTTACCAGACAATTCTTATGGGCTGGTAGTCTGAACTCCACTAAATGGAGCCTTATTAGATGGGAGATTGTCTGTAGCCCCAAAAAATATGGCGGGCTCAGTCTGAGGCAGATAGACTTAAATGGTATTGCTTTAGTGGCCAAACTTTATTGGCGATGGTGCACCGAACAAGATAAAGCTTGGGCCAAAATTCTCTCATAGAAATACTACTCTGGAACCAATCAGAGGGACATTCCTCGCTATTCTCTTATTGGGAAAGGTTCGGCAATATGGGGTACTCTCAAAAAAGGGGCTGCTCTCATCAAGAATGGCTTATTCTGGATTTGTAAAAAGGGATCCAAGGCTCTCTTTTGGTCTGACTCTTAGGATGGTTATCCTCCCATCATTTCTCAGTTTCTAAATTTGTTGAACCTTTGTCAGAGATTCCTTGATGCTGGCTGCTCTCGGGTGAGTGACTTCAAAGCTTACATTACACAAGACAGGTGGAGGTAGCTCAATGGAAAGCTCCCAAAACTTGGCCTGTTAATGGGACTTAAGAAGAGAATGAGGAGTTGTTGAACATCCTTTCCAGGCATCGCTGTAGTCATTTTCAAGAGGAGGATGAGCTCGCTTGGTCTCCAAATCCCAAAGGAGCTTACACAGTTTCATCTGGCTATTAGGCTTTACTTTTTCAGAGATTGGGCAAGGGGGAAGTGCATTGGTGGAGACAGGTCTGGAATAATTTCACATGGCCTAAATGCAACTATTTTGCTTGGATGCTAGCTTGGAACAGGTGCTTGACTTGGGACAATTTTTGGAAGAGAGGTTTCCAAGGCCCTTCAGTTTGTGTTATATGTGGAGCAGCTGAGGAGGATGTTGCACACCTTTTTTTGCGATGCCCCTTTGCCTTGCAAATCTGGCATTATTGGTGAGATGTTTGGCAGTGCCCATGTCTTCATGCTCAATCTATGGTCAGTTTCTGGAATGGATTGGGAGAACCCCCCTCAAGGATGCCCTTCCTGTAGGACATATGGCTAGGAGGCCCCATTTTTCTGTTCTAGCAGATCTGGCTTGAGAGAAATAAGTGAATTTTCTGGGGGGTGAGGGTCATGGTGCAACAAGTTTGGCAGAAAGTGGTGGGGATGATCCAGGAAACCGTCCAAGCAAAGAGTGCGATATGCCTTCCTTTGACCAAACTGGACGCTCAGGTGGTGGCGTGACTTGGATTCCAATAGTTAACTGGTAAGTCTGCATGTGTCAGGTAGAGTAAGCTAGTCAAGGAACAGATTATCAGGATTGGTCGGTGGCAATGCCCCCCTAGTGGGATTCTCAAGATCAATACAGATGGTTCTTCTAGAGGTAATCTGGGGCCCGTGAGTACTGGAGGGATAGGAAGGGATTCTAAAGGTATGGTGATTTTTCTTTTTGAAGTTCTTGAGGGGCTGCAAACCATTAATATGGAGGGTCAGGCAATCTTTTATGCCCTTGAGAAGGCCCAGACGTTAGGTTAGCGAAGGATTATCTATGAATCGGATTCTCAAGTCTTGATTAACCTGCTCATCAAGAGGAAAGTGGTGGACGTCAATTGGCAACTATCTCTAATTATGCAACAGATTTTGTGGATTTGCTTGCTTATGGATAACGTTACTTTTGCTCACATTCTGCGAGAATGGAATAGGGCAGCGGATCTTTTGGCTAAATGGGCGTCTGATCATTTGGATGGTGGAAATATTAAGGATTGGGGGTCCCTCTTCCCGACGTTGCATTCTGATTTGGAAAGAATTTTGGAGGCTGATAGGGAGGTTCATAATATTGTGTAGTTGGGCGTGTGCCTAGTTTTTCAATTTATGCTACTTTTTTTTGGGGGTTTCTACCCCTCGTTCTTCTTGTAATGCTTTTCTTTACTTATTAATATTATTTTTACCCCTTTTTATTATTTTTAAAAAAAAACTCAATTGGTGATAAAATTGAGACTCTATTCCAATAACATGTAGAAAAACATCACTAATATAATTCCATATGTCATTTACAAGTGTGATACTTTTGTCAATAATAACATTAATATGTTTCTCTAGTAAATTGAAAAATATAAATTTGAACAAAAGTTCAGGAGCCCATACATTTTTTATTTCCTATTGCAATTCCAAATCATTTAAGAACTATTTAAACCTGTAGAGTAAAAAATACTCTACGTTTCATTCTAATTTTTAGTTGCGCATTGCAAAATTTTGTCCTCGCACACTTTGGTTTGAGACGGTGAAGTTTTGAAATAGAGCTCGGGCTTGATTTTCTTTTTGCCTCATTTTTCTCTAAGTGTCAAAGTCAAGCGGAAGCTGCCAAGTGTCATCGGCTGAGGCACCTTTTATAATTTTAATAATTTGGTCGGGATGTGCCACGTATCTCATAGTAACTCAGCGGAACGTGACAAATGTCAGCATCTGCATTTCATATCGGCATCCACATTTCAAATCTCTTTTAAGCAGAAGGTTTCAACAAGCTAAGTATTAGGATCAAGCGGAGGGCACCAAGTGGCAATCGCAAAAGGTTTCAATTTGCTTTTCTAAAAGCAATGGAAGATGCCACGTATCTCAGCTGAAGAGAGCGGAAGCTACCACATGTCAACCTCTAAATTTTATTCATTTTGTTTCACTGATATAGTAAAGACTGTGGTGGGTCTCAAGTTTTGTTTTTGAAGTAAGCGAAAGCCACCAAGTGTCACTATCCATGTAGATATGAAATGAGGCACAATTATTTCTATAATATAAATAGAGCGATGCAGATACCAGCACGTGTCACCTTCCACAGGATTCTCAAAAGGTGGCTAAAAGCAGAGGAGATCGCCACATATCCCTAGTTAAGTAAAGCGGAGATTGCCACATGTCCTTTGTTGAGGCAAGCGGAAATCACCACTTATCCCTATGCCCTTTTAAAAAGTTGCTCGGGCAAGAAATGATGTGGGTCTTATTTTCTGTAAGTTGTTAAAAGTTTTGAAGAAGTAGATTGTGATAGGTGTCAAAGGCAAAACACTCCTGAGCAAAGACACAAAAAGAGTATAAGTTACATGGAAAGTGTCGTGTGTCTTCGGTAAGCATTGTGGAACACGCCAAGTGTTGTTTTCTGGTGCATCCTAAATAAAGAGAAGGTTTTCAAGAGGAAAAGGGGAAGCGGCCAAGTGTCTTCTTCCATATTGACAGAAGGGAGCGTTCGGTGTATCTGTTTCAGCCAATGAACTACAAGAAGACCAGATGTTTCAAGATCTAAAAATATCCTTTGTTAGACACTTCCAGTTCAATCAAAGTTTAATCAGGCCATTAGATTGGGAACACACAGACAATCTAGAGGGAATTTGATGCTATAAAGAAGGGTGCAAAGATCACCAGATGGGAGATTAGATACTTAGAAATAATTTTTTGAGAGAATTATTGTCAAGAGTTTTAGACTTTCTAGAGTTATGATTAGGAATATCATTTGCCTTTGTTTTATTTTCTTGAGTTGGAAAGTTTATGTAACTGTGCATGTTTCTGTGCCTCTTATGTGACTGGAGAATTAATAAGAAGATTGAATCATGTGCCTTTGTTGATATTTTCTGTGTCACTACAAAATTAGTATAAGTTGTGAGCCTCTATTTCTATTGTTTTCATCTTTTACATTGATCATGCCTTGTTTGCTCTTAAATGTAATTGAATCTTACATATAGTTTCACTGTGCTTAGAATTAAGGGTCAAATTACATTCAGGCGCATCGCCATAGTTAATTTTTCTTCCTTTGCATTTTGTGTTTCTGTTAAAATTCCTATCCCTTTTCCCATTATACACTTGATATAAAAACGAGACCAACTTCTTATAAAAATATTTGGAGGTTGTTTCAAGTCACAAGTCCCACATCTTGAAACTTCCCATTATTGGTGTTAGAAACTAGTGAAATTTCAACCATCAAAATTTTTTGGCACGCCCGGTGGGACACCATCTTAAAGTTTCTTCAAGACCGTATGAACCAGAGAGCTACAAGGAGTTAGAGCTATGGACTAGTAACCAGATCTCAGTCTGCTATAAATCCAGGTATTCTTTTGCCACCTTTGGTAACTAGTCCATGAAGAAGAGTCAATCAGTTCGTACCAATACCAAGAGTAAATATGAAAACCCCTGTACCCCCCAGGAATTATGCAAGTTGGGACACTAGTAGTCCTTTGATCCTCCCAATACCACCAGCCACTTGGGACCCTATCCCAGTAAATGCCTTGAAAGCTCTACCCAAATTTAGTGGGCAAGATTCTAAAACACCTGAGGAACATTTGCAAGATGTATCTGATGTCTGTGCTATACATGTGGTCACACAACAGAATGTGGCTATAAGATTATTATCAACTTCTTTTAAAGGGAAGGCTTTGGAATGGTACCGATCCTTGACTCCAAACACAATATCTACATGGGATCAACTTGGAGATCTTTTCTTTAAAAGATTTGAAGAAAAAGGTGATGAGTCTTCTCTGTTGCAACAATTGATTACTATTCAAAGAGCACCACAGGAAGCAATGACTGACTTTAATTCCAGATTTCAAAAAACTTGGGAAAGAATCCCTGCTACAGCTAGACCATCACTAGGTATGGCTATAGTATTCTATCTTAAGGCTTTAAATTCAGATATATCTGTTATGATTCAGTCACTTAGAGGTCAGACTCTGCCAGAGGCTTATGATTATGTAGTCAGAGCTGAAAATAATTTGATAGATGCTGGAAAGTTGCCACCAAGGCCTCCCATGCCCATTTTTCTAGAGAGTTCCTTACCATTACCTCAAGAAGCCCCTAAATCCATAGCCCCACATGTGTCTATGCACACATATCCGCAACCACCCGTTAAAGAAATTGTCCCTGCCCAGTCATCTGAGCTGGATGATATCAAGAATATCTTGAGGACATTTTCTAATGAGCTGATTAATATAAAAAGACAACATAATACTTACCCTAAACCCTAATATCAAGGTTATCAAGGAAATAGATTTCCATCACAGCCAAACCAATATCAGGGTCCTCTAAGGCAAAATAACCCTCAGCCAACAAACCAATTAGTTGCAGTCCCTACACCGTCATAGACTGTTCCCCCCAATTCAAGTAGAGAAATTGTTCCAGGGCAGAATAATTATGCAGACAACACCAATGCCTGGTGTTTTCCTAGTAATAATGCTCATACACCTAGAGATTGTCCCATGGGTAATTTACAACAAAAGATAGCAGAACAAAGAAGAATGGATGGACAATTTGCCAGTACTTTAGATGCACAAACTTATCAGTCTCCTGGTATGCAAAATTTGATCTTGATGGCTCAGATGCAAGGGATGTTTTTGCAACAAGAAGAAGAAATAGCCTCAAATCATGCTCTATTTTCATGGGTTGAAGATGAGGAGTTAGTATTCTTGAATGAAGCGTCTACTTCCAAGAAACCAGTGGTGCAATCATACTACTATACTAGATCAAAGAGAAGAATGATGGAACAGCCTAAAGTTGCAAATAGTTAGGTTATGGAGAGTCCAGGCCATTTCAAGGTCAATGAAATATAGCTGTCAGATAAGAAGTGCCTCAGTCAGTGCAGAATCGAGTGATTCCTAAACAAATTCAAGAAAAAGCAAGATATCCTTATTTTCAAAGAACTCAAGCATTAGGACCCATGAATGTGGTGGAACAACTGAAGAAGACTCCAGCATAAGTATCAATACGGGACATACTAGCTATTCCTAAACAAAAGATGCTATTACAAGAGGCTCTACAAGGCCAAGCAATACCTAAACCTAATGGTACAAAAGAAGGACTTACTGATGAAAAAAAGTTGAAGGACACAATTCCTCTGAAGACAACAGCCTTTGTGAATAATGCAACAGAGGTAAGTAAATCCAAACCAGAGCCTTTCTATTTGACTCTGATAGTTGGAAAGAAACTCTTGCATAATGCATTGATAGATTCAGGGGCTAGTACTATAGTCATGCCCAAGCAAATAGCTGATGCTCTAAAAATAAAATATGAACCACTTTTTAAAGTAGTTATGCAGCTAAATGGCAAAATAGTACAAATAGTAGAGAGAATTAGACAACTCCCATTACAATTATATACTTGTCCCAATATAGTTGTTAATCAAGATATAGTAGTCATAGATATACCTCCTATTTTTGGTTTATGTTTATCAAGAGACTTTACAGCCAAGATAGGAGGATATATGTCTCTTGATTGGTCTCACCTCATTCTAAGAACCAAATATGGTTCAAAGATGAAAAATTTGTCTAAACCATTATCAAAGGATCATATCACCAGTGAACCAACATCAAAATTAGAGGCAGATCATGTTATGTTAAATAAGGAAGAAAGGGTTTTTGTTGAAGAGTTGGGCAACTGGACTGAGCATGATCACGAAGAAGAAAATAACCAGTTGTTAGCTATGATGCATAGTGAGCCATATGGGAGTTATGACTCTACTGGTCTGGGCACTTATGTCATTTTTGATGAGGACCAGGAAATCCCTAATGTTTTAAGGGAAGAGACCCCAACTACTCAAGAATTTGAAAAAGATTCAGAAATTTGGACCCTAAATTTTGATGGGGCTAGAAGTAAAAATGGTGCTGGAGCAGGAATTTGTCTTACTGCTCCAAATGGTGAAAAAAATTTAAGGGCTATCCATTTTAAATTTGCCTGTACAAATAATGATGCTCAGTACGAATCTCTATTACATGGGCTCCTGTTAGCCAATAAAAAGGGAATAAAGAATCTAATAGTAAAAGGAGAATCAAAACTTGTAATAAAGCAAATTAGGGAAAAGGCATTAGCCAAAAATGTAAGGATGAGGTCCTACAGACATAGGATTTGGGACTTAATAGAAGATTTTGAAGCCTTTAATATTGAAGTAGTCCCTAGGATTAAATTTTTTGAAGCTGATAGAATGGCCCAGATTGGCTCACAATTTGATCCAACAACTGGCCTATTAATTAACAATGAGTCAGTAAAAGTAATAGTGAGACCAACTATTCCAGACAATGATGAGAATTGGCAAGTATTCAAAAATGATTCTAAGGTACTTTCATTCTTACAACAATCAGATGAGCTTGCTGATCAATTGCAAACCAAAATTGAAGAGGCATATGGAGATCAAGTCATACATTTAAAGACTAATAAGCTCCCCAAAGGCTTGATCACTCTAGAGAATCTATTTGATCCAGAAGATGTAAGTCTGGAGAAGAAAAGATTCCAAATAAACAAAGTCGACTATTCTGAAATAGAGGTGAGTGAAGGGAAAAAATTAAAAGTTAGAAATTCTGCAACTCAAAGAGAAAAGGAAAGATTAGTTGAATTGTGTAAAAAATATGACAGAGTCATAGCCTGGAGCTATGAAGATCTTCATGGATATAATATAGATATCATTCAACACACAATAGAACTGGCTGAAGGATCAAAGCTAGTCAGACAGAAATAGAGGCCAGTAAATCCAAGGATTGAATCTCTAATGGTAGATGAGTTACAGAAACGTCTAGATTCTAAGATAATTTTTCCAATCAAGCACTCGACCTGGGTATCAAATCTAATACCAGTTAGAAAAAAGAATGGTGACATAAGACTCTATGTAGACTTCAGAGACTTGAATAGAGCATCTCTGAAAGATCACTACCCTTTGACATCTATGGAAGAAATTCTACAAACTATGGTTGGATCAGAGAGATTCTCTTTGCTAGATGGTTTCTTTGGATACAATCAGATTTGGTTGGCTGATGAAGACCAATACAAAACTGCTTTTACTACCAAATAGGGAACATTTGCATATGCTAAGATGCCTTTTGGCCTATCAAATGTAGGAGCCACTTTCCAAAGAGCTATGGATGTGGCATTTGGGGAACTTATAAATAAAATCATCTTAGTTTATCTTGATGATCTTACTATTTTTTCAAAAAATGATGTTGATCATTTTGATCATTTAGAATCTATTTTCAAGAAGTGTCAGGAATTTGGAATATCACTGAACCCCAAGAAATGCATCTTTGTTGTACCTCAAGGCAAATTATTGGGACATATAGTATCTAAAGAAGGAGTTTCCATAGATCATGAAAGAGTTTTAGCTATAATGAACCTACCTCTTCCAGTAAATAAAAAGGCAGTTCAGTCCTTTTTGGGGAAGATTAATTTTGTCAGTAGGTTCATATCTGATTTTATAGGCTTGGTAAGACCAGTGACACTCTTGTTAAAGAAAGACTTGATTTTCAAGTGGACTACAAAAAGAAGGCAAGCCTTTGAAGAGGTCAAGAAGGCTATCTCAACAGCCCCAGTACTTAGAAACCTAGATTTTTCTAAGCCTTTCGTAATGTATGTCTATGGAGGAGAGTTAAGTATTGCTGCTGTCTTAATGCAAAAGGATGATGGATAGGAGGGAGAGCACCCAATAGCCTTTTTCTCAAGAACTCTCAAGGAGTATGAAACCAGATACAAATTTGTAGAGAAACAAACATATGTTATGGTAAAAGCCCTCAAGAAATTCAGGCATATGGTATCAGGAAGCAAAATTCTGATACTTGTAGCTCACCCAAGTGTCAGAGAATACATAATGGAGGGAGAAATTATTGAAAAAAGAGCTAACTGGATAACCAAGATCCTTGAATATGATGTAGAGGTCAAACCCACTAAGTCAGTCAGAGGTAGGGGTTTGTGCCAATATATGACTCAAGGGCTTAAAAAGATGATACCTGAAGAGACAAATTTTGGAGAAGAAAAGGAAATTGTATTAAAGATACAAGAGGTTGATCAGGAATCCCAGGTCACAGGAAAGATTCATTTTATGAAATATGGGATTTACCCAAGAGAACTCCCTCAAAACAAGAGAAGATACTACAGGATACAAGGAGTTCATTTTGTTTTAATTGAACAGGTTCTTTTCAAAAGAAATTCTGATGGCAAATTGTTAAGATGTGTAGAAAACGCTGAGGCTAAGAAAATACTACATGAAATGCATCATGGAATATTAGGTGGACATTTTTTTGTAAAGACCACAATTATAAAGATAAGTGAGGCAGGTTATTTCTGGCCTACTTTGTTTATAGATTGTTATCAGCTAGTTAAAAAATGTCGATCTTGTCAATTTTATGTGGGGATGAGAAGGAATGCAACAATGCCCCTTAGTTCTATAATTGTGGATGAACCTTTTACTCAATGGGGTCTTGACTTCATTGGAATGATAAATTCAGTGTCTAGTATGGGTCACAAATGGATATTAACTACCACAGATTATTTCACCAGATGGACCGAGGCAGTGCCACTTAAAGAAGCAACAAAAAATGTGATCCTAGATTTTCTAGGGAGTATCACTACTCGCTTTGGGGCTCCTCACACTATAATTTTAGATAATGCTAAAGCATTTTTAGGGTCTAAAATATTTGACTTTGCATTAAAACATGGAATATATCTGAAAACTTCCTCCAATTATTACCCTCAGAGTAATGGTTTAACATAATCAACTAACAAAAACCTGATTAGACTCATCAAAAGAATAGGGGCTGATCATCACAAATAATGGCATAAAGTGCTTAATTTAGCACTGTGGGCTGATAGAATCATGCCTAAACAGGTGATCAAAATGTCCCCATATGAATTGGTATATGGGAAATCTTCTGTAATTCCCCTTAGCTTGGAGATTCTTGCTCTCCAGCTGATCAACCAAATTGAAATTGAAGAAAATGGCCCCATGCAGGTCAGACTTACGAAACTTTTGGAAGTTCAAGAAAAGAGGGATGCAGCCCATGATTCATTGGTAAAGCATCAGAAAATCCTCATTTTGAAGTAGGCTCAATTGTTTTGAAATGGGATGTAAGAGTCGCCAAGCCGGGTCAACATACTAAATTTGAAGCATTATGGACTGGCCCATATAAAATTCATGCATGTAAATAGAAGAATTCATTTGAGCTGGAAATAATGGAAGGTGAACCTGAAGACATTTATGTGAATGGAATCTATTTGAAACATTTTAGTTAGGTTATGTCATTTATGCATTGTAGTTAGATAGTTTCCATTTCTTAGTTGCTTTATTTCTTAGTTTTGTTTTCCCGCTTTCTTTTAAATAAGTGTTCTTTGAACACGTAGTGCAGCTCAGAGTTTTTCAAAATTTTCAAAAATTCTCGATGCATTGAATATCTCCCAAATCTTTAGAAATCTCCAAGGTATCGTGCACGACCACTTGCATAACGTGTCTATCTCATTGTCCCATGAAGATTGAGTAAGATTTGCTAATAGTTATCCGAGTTTAATGCCATTTTGAGACTTGATGGGTCAATAAATACCCCCTAGCAAGAGTTAAAGCTTACAATATTTCAAACATTCTTGCATCTATGAGAAAATATCCTGCTACTTGCATTTTTAGTTCCTGGTAAACTTGCTTCAGCAAAAGTGCTTTTTGTTTTGCAAAAGTTCATACTGGTTATCATAGAATACATACAGAAGATGGAGGGAGCACAATCTTCACAACAAGGAGCTGGGATTTATGAATCCATTGATAAGTTTCTTACGAACAAGTCATACGCTTTAGCTCCCCTGCAACCATTGAAGATCTACCCACGGACCAGAGTTCCTGAAGTTGGTCAAGCCAGTGACCCAGCAAAGATAAAAGATTATGCAGATGGAGTCATGGACCTAATTCTTCAAAGAACTAGTAGCAAAACTCTCAGAGAAGGGGCACATCAAAAGTGTCTTCAAAGGGCTAGAGTGGGGCAATATGAGACATTTGCAATGAGGATTTGGACTTCACAACTGGCACAATTCATTGTCCCAGGAGTGCATCCATGCCTTGACTTGGTCATACTATGCACAAACTTGTTCCATGCACCTTCAAACACCATACAACAGGGTCCATTCACGGTGCAAATCACACTACAGGCTATCCGAGACATGTTATCCCTGTATCACGATAAGACAACTACATTTCCCACTGTTGCTAAAATGCAAAGAACATGGGCAAACATCAATACTCAGTTGAGGTTCTTAAGATCCAAATTGCAAATGGGCGATGATGATACTACTGTGCCAACACCACCTGTAGCGAGAGCCCAATTTGCACAAGCTAGCCAAGATGCATTGTCTATGATGGCTTTCATCTTCAGAAAGAAGGATGATATGACAGTCTATGGAGAATAAATTGCTTACTCTTCAGGCCGAAGACTGTTGACAAAACTCAAGAGTATCAGCTTGATTTTTTTGAACAAATTACATACTCAATGGTGGAACAACTAGCCCATTTCAAATCAAAAGGAGTTTTTAGGTACTCTTCTTACTTGTTTCACCTCATGCTGTATTAAAACTTCAACATCTTTGCCCAACATATGCATCTTGATATGTATGACCCAAGTTTTGATTTACAAAGGACCACTCCTATGTCTGCATGGACACATATTTTGTCAAAAACTAATGACCTATATGAATTTTGGGAAATGTTTGTTACCCCTACTTTTTGTCACCTCAGCCCCAAACCAGTTATGAATAGACTATTTTCAAGTGTTTCAAACTTTCTGGCTAGTTGCCCAATTCCTTGTGATTTCTATTTTGGATCCCACCATACAATTATAAGAGTCCATGGTTTTTGTGGGGAACCAATGTTGCTACCTAAGATTTTGACTCTTAGGTTAGCATTCTTAGAGGTCACCATGTAGGTATCTACAGTAGATAATGAATATGGCTCTAGGAAGAGGAAGAGAAAAATGTATGACCTCCCATGGATGACAACCAACATGGTATTAGAAGCTAGAGATGCTGAGATTGTGTTGCTTAGAAAGCTAGCCTTCTTGGGTTTCCTACTAGTCGAAGACAAATGGGTATATGACCCAAATGGTTTCATAGCTTCCTGGATAAGGACTAACAGGGTTGCAACTAGAATTGCACATGAAGGCTGCCCTTTTTGGGAAAACAAGAAAAATCCTAGAGAAGATACTCCTGGATTTTATGTTGAATTAATAGATTTGCCCCTTCCACAAAATAGACCATGGGAAACTTTCTATGTTAAGCAAAGGGATTATGATCCTAAAGTCAGAATTACTTCTGGCTTAATAAGGACACTAAAGAATAAAGATTGGGATGCTAAAAAAATAGAAGCCTATTGGAAATATAGGCAATAAATTTGTCAAACAACCCATTCTTTTAGGAACGTGGACTCAGATGAGAGATGGGAGGAACTCTGGGATGAGTGCCATCTCTCCCCTCTATCTAGCCCAGAGACAAGTAATTTGCTGACACTGGGTGTAGAGCTGGAAGCCAGAGCAGGGTCCAACCATGAATCCCAGGCCCTAGGGCAAACTACAGCTGTAGTCGTTGTAACAGTTTGGCCCCAATCTCTTAGCATCATGGAACAACAAAAGAGTGTGGTGCTTTCACCACCAAAAGCTTCCCCATCGGCATTAGTTATTGAAGTTCTCAGTTCCCCACAATTACCATTGACAACAGTGGTAAATATTGAAGAGAGGGGAGCACAGCTAGAAGAAGAAACCCCAAAGAAGCGAAAGAGGGTGCAGTTTCAGTTTGATTCAGAGGAGGAAGAAGAACTTTCACAATGCCAATTACAGAGTACTATAATTTCTCCTCAGGTAAGTATTTTTCCTCCTCCATCTCAATCTCTTCCTTCTCCTGTAGGCATGATGATTCCATCTGGTCAGATGACATCCCCTGCCACCTCTATCATTCTCATTTCTCACTTGGCCCCATCTATCCTTGCTCAAGCTTTAACATTACCTCACTTTTCCCCCTCTATTCTCAAGAAACTTCCCCTTCAGATGGACCATAGCCATTAATTGGCTATTCAATATGGTTTGCCACAAGGACATCCTTTTGCGGGTGGGCACATTACCTCTCCTTCTACCTTCCAAAGTCAAGTGGATGCTGCTAGGAAGGTTAGGGAAACCCAAAAAGAGAAAAAGAGAATCAAGGAAAATAAGGCCTTGGCTATGCCACATCTGTAGTCACAATTTGACCCAATTCAGTAGCAACTGACGGTGACTCATTTTTCACCAAATGTAATCAAGCCAAGTGAGCAGATGCAGTCAGAAGACTACACAATGAATGCAGTGGCCATAGACATGTCCCTGTTCAGGCCACAAGACAAAATTGAGCTGCTAACTAAGTCCACTTCTACAGTTGCTGAAGACTACTTGAAAACATCAAGGAAGCTATAGAAGATGGAGGCTGATCTAGCCAAAGAGAAGGCAAACTGTAATAGTTTGACCACATAGATCAATATAAAATATAATGAAATAGAGAGTCTGAATAAACTATTGCAAAATACTATTTCTCTTTAGACTCACTGGGTGATCTAGGCCCAAAATGATTCCTTAAAAGTAGGGCTAATGTAGGTAAACAATGCAGTGATCACCCTAAGGCGAGAAAAAGTAGCATTACAAGCCCAATTTCAAGCAGAGCAACAAAGAGTAGAATTATTGACACTGGAGTTGGCCAATAGGCCAAAGAATGTCAGAGTGTTAAATCTAGTGGAGCTGTATGAATCAATGTGGAAGAGAATCTCTTTAGAGATTATTCAGCTCAGGCCTTCTCTCACCTTCCTGCTAAATGCAGAGAAATTGTGTGAAAAAGTGGAGAATTCAATTGCAAACACTCTAGCTACAGTGTCTGGAAGAGTATTGGACTCTGAAATGTTGCTACAAAAGCTTTATGATGTAACAGATGAAATGTTGTTAGCAGTAGGAATTGAGAATAGAATGGTTGCTGCTAAACGAGTGAATGAGGTTCTCAGTTGCAATTCCATAGCCATCAATTGAAAAGAACTTCTCGATGTAATGAAGGAAGGAATCAGTGAAATGAAACAACACATTGAAGACCTAGTGCAATTAGGTCTTCCTTCTCCATTTCCTGATGACAATACTATGCTCATGGTTGATGAAATTGAATGTTTTCTGTTGGCCAAGTAGAATGATTAGACAATTTTTCAAGATTTAAGGGATGATTTGTCAGTCCCTGAAGTAGAAGCAGTTTTGATTCCTATTTCCTAGCTCGAGTTCAAATTGAAGGCTATGGTTCAGATTTTGTAGAATTTTTCACACAAGGATATTATTAACCTTGATTTAGCCTTCAATGAATTGCAAAATAAGCAGGGGTTATCTGACGATGAGTGGTCTACCTACCAAACAACACTACTGAAGCTATAATTTTGAAATTTTGATCTAGCGGGAGTTGTGGTTTATTTTTGAGCAGGCTCAAAAGTCCTTGGAGTCACCAATAATTGTAGAGTAAAAAATAATCTACGTTTCATTCTGATTTTCAATTGCACACTACAAAATTTTGTCCCTGCACACTTTGGTTTGAGATGACAAAGTTTTGAAACAGAGCTCGGGCTTGATTTTCTTTTTGCCTCATTTTTCTCAAAGTGTCGAAGTCAAGCGAAAGCTGCCAAGTGTCATCGGTTGAGGCACTTTTCATAATTTCTATAATTTGGTTGGGACATGCCATGTATCTCATAGTAACTCAGCATAATGTGACAAATGTTGGTATCCACGTTTCATATCTCTTTTAAGCGGAAGGTTTTAACAAGCTAAGTATCAAGATCAAGTGGAGGGTGCCAAGTGGCTATCACAGAAGGTTTTAATTTGATTTTTTAAAAGCAATGGAAGACACCACATATCTCAGGTGAAGAGAGTGGAAGCCACCACATGTCAACCTCTGAATTTTCTTCATTTTGTTTCACTGATATAGTAAAGACTGTGGTGGGTCTCATGTTTTGTTTTTGAAGCAAGCGAAAGCTGCCAAGTGTCACTATCCGTGAAAATATGAAATGAGGCCTGATTGTTTCTATAATATAAATAGAGTGACATGGATACCAACATGTGTCACCTTTTTTAGTCTTCTCAAAAGGTGGCTAAAAGCAGTGGAGATCACCACATATCCCTAGTTAAGTAAATTGGAGATTGCCACGTGTCCTTTGTTGAGGCAAGCAGAAATTGCCACCTATCCCTATGCCCTTTTAAAAAGTTGCTCGAGTGAGAAATGTTGTGGGTCTTATTTTCTGTAAGTTGTTAAAAGTTTCGAAGAAGTGGATTGTGACAGGTGTCAAAGGAAGAACACTCCTGAGCAAAGACACAAAAAGAGTATAAGTTACGCAGAAAGTGCTGTGTGTCTTCGGTAAGCACTGCAGAACATGCCAAGTGTCATTTTCCATTGCATCCTAAATAAAGAGAAGGTTTTAAAGAGGAAAAGGGAAAGCGGTCAAGTGTCTTCTTCCATATTGATAGAAGGGAGCATCTGGTGTATCTATTTCAGCCAATGAACTATAGGAAGACTAGATGTTTCAAGATCTGAAAATATCTTCTGTTAGACACTTCTAGTTCAGTCAGAGTTCAGTCTAGCCGTTAGATTGGGAACGTGCAGACAATCTGGAGGGAATTCAATGCTATAAAGAAGGGTACAGAGATGACCAGATGGGAGATCAGATACTTAGAATTTTTTGAGAGAATTATTGTCAAGAGTTTTAAACTTTCTAGAGCTGTGATTAGGAATATCATTTACCTTTGTTCTATTTTCTTGAGTTGGAAAGTTTATGTAACTGTGCATGTTTATGTGTCTCTTATGTGATTGGAGAATTAATAAGAAGATTGAATCCTATGCCTTTGTTGATATTTTTTGTGTCACTGCAAAAGTAGTATAAGCTGTGAGCCTCTGTTTCTATTGTTTTCATCTTTTACATTGATCATGCCTTGTTTGCTCTTAAATGTAATTGAATCTTACATATAGTTTCATTGTGCTTAGAATTAAGGGTCGAATTACATTCAGGCACATTGCCATAGTTAGTTTTTCTTCCTTTGCATTTTGTGTTTCTATTAAAATTCCTATCCCTTTTCCCAGTATCTGCTTGATATAAAGAAGAGACCAACTTCTTAAAAAAAAATCTAGAGGTTGTTTCAAGTCGCAAGTCCCACATCTTGAAACTTCCCATTGTTGGTGTTAGAAACTAGCGCAATTTTAACCATCAACAGAACCCATAAAAAATATTTTTTGTTTCACACAAGTCTTTTTATTAATTCATGATCATTTTGTGCATTCTTGTTGCATAATTCATTTTATTATCCATGAACAAGTATGTTCAAAGAATATTTTATATTAGTAATCAAGTTTGTTAAAAATGTGTGTGATTTCTGGGCAAGATTTGAAGCAAATTAGTTAATTGCTTATGTTATTTTGTAAACATTTTTTCTATTGCACTGGATAGTCCATGCAATGCAGTCAAGATATTTGTAACTTAAATTATCATAATATTCTTTTGCAACATAGAAACACCAACCATAGACTTGTCAATTTTTGTAAGTAACGGATGTAATGCAAATACCTTGAATTATTTTCCTTTATACCTTCTTTTGATTCTCCATCCATCTCATTTGAAAGCAACACACAACCCAAACCCATATTCAAAGTATGCATAGAAATTCTTTGTAAAAGTGTTTCAGAAACCTTATTGATGTTATTAACAATAGTTAAAATTATTTTACCATATGCATCAACTTTCTGACAATTTTTTTTACTGACTCAGTAATACAAATGCCATATTATATTAAAATACATTAAGTACTATGATTTTTGCATGAGAAATATATTTCATAATAATGTTTAAAATTTGTTCGTATATGCCAAATGTTATACTGGCCATAAGTGGAAATTGTTCTGATCTCTAGTAGTTTCACCAATGCCGACTATAGATTATGTGTGTTACTAATACAAAGTGTAATAGGTACATCAATTATGTTATTGTTTTCTTTCATGATTCTTTTCAAAATAGAATTGATCACATTTGTAAGTTTGTGTTCTGCTATTTATATTTTTTGTGCTTATACTCAATAATAATTTCAAAATCTTGTTTACATGAATTCTCTAACTTAATGATAAGAGGCATTTATAAACACGTATATTCTTTGTGGGGAAGAATTATCCTCAAGAGCGATAATAAAACACCTAGTTTCCATGTTGATTGATCATCAACAACAACAATGGCAGGTAGTATAATCGTTTCATCAATGCTTTCAAGACTACACAATTTATGAACAACACCCATAAGATCACACATGTTTTTATTGTAATAGTTATAAAAAAGAATATCCATGAAAATTTAAAATCATATTTCGTAAAGGCACTAATATTTTATTCACTTCATAGAGTTTGAAACTGGTGCAAAATTTATATTATTTTTTGTTTTTGTGACATATCTCTATCCATAAAAGCAAATGAGTAAAATGATACCAAGAAAATAAAAAGAAGGCTATAATCAAATATTTGCATAGAAAAATGTAATGATACATATACATAACATAAAGTTTAGAATTAGGGTAAAATGAAAATTGTTCAAATTAACTCTAAATGATACAATAATAGAAAATGAAATACAATCATAGATTTTTTTTGGAAAAAATAAACAATGTAAATAGAAAAAACATAAAATTTCACACAAAAGTATTTTCCATTTAGCAAGTCTTTGTACCATTAAAATGTTTACTCTCTATTACATCATGAGAAGAAAAAAAATAGGGAAAATGCAAAGCATAAATGGCATTTATGGTAAGCTATTCCTTTTCATTTTTACCTTTGTTAAATTAAAAGAATTTTTTTGGTGTAGTATAATTAATGATCATTGTTTTAATATTTTTTCTATAATTATGACATATAGAAACACTAAGTATATTCACTTTATATCACCATATGAATAAAACATATAAAATAAAGAAAATGAATATTTTTTTATTTGGAGTTAGCTTCAAATATACTCAACTACTTATTTATAAAATTTATTTGACATTTTTAAGAGTTGAAAAAGTATTTTAAAAACATTTTTTAGGAGTTTATTTATAGATTTAACATGAAATGATTTGGTGCAATGTAGATAGATCAAACTACAAATCCCTAAAAAAAAGGAAAATGATATTTTTTAAATGTCTGCTTGAACATAACCTATAGTTATTTGTGTAATTCTCAAAAGAATTCATATCACCAAATCATAAAGCTAAAATAAGCCCATGTGTTTATCCCATTTATAATGCTTTGTGAGATTGTGCTCCTTCAATCTCCTTTTACTTTATGAATGTATCTAAGGATGGCTTTAATAATTGATCATGTTTTCCTTTGGCTTGGATAAAATAGGCTTTTGAATCGACTGATGACTGCTTCAAATGATTATAATCAAAATTAAAAAGAATAGGGAAGCTTTGCTCAATGTGTAATAGTGTAAGTATGTCTTGGTATTGAAATTACCAGGTGATGGAATAAGTGACTTAATTGTGAATTTATAACAATCCACAAGGGGAAATCCTCATGCTATCTATCCTTAAAATATAGACCAAATTTTAAGAGAGGGTCAAAATTTAAAAAATGACCATTAAAAGGACTAAGGACAAAAACATCCCATAGGGGATATAAATGTTTGCCACTATTGTCCTCTAATACACATTTTTTGTCCTTAAGGAAAATGTGTGAATTTTGGATCAAGAAATGTTCATACAGAAGCTTAGAGGGTTTTTTGATAGTTTAGAACATTTTTATAGGGGTAAGATACAAATTTAGAAATAAATATGTCCATACAACTTCTTAGGATAGAGTGAGGTGGTGAAATAGGTTCAAATTAAGTGCTCAAGTCAATTTAAGTAAAATAAGGCCAAAATTAACATTATTAAGTATTCATGACCAATTTTGAGTGACTACATTTGATCCCTGCATACCCATTAGTCTATAAATGAAATTAATAGATTAAATGAAAGATATGCATGAGTATGTACAACACACTTTGCCTTTGGGAGAAGTTCCAAATCATGCAAAGTGTTCCATAGAAAATTTTGCAATGATGTAAAAGTAGTTACTTGATGCTTGTATGTGAAACTAGAAATTAATGTAATTTTAACTTGAAAATATTGGAAAGAACAAATAATAATTACACCTATATGTGTGAAACCAATGTTGATCTTGAAACTTTTCTTGGAGATGATGTTTTTTTGAAGTATTGGAAAACTAGTGCTTCCCATGCAGCACTTGGAGAAGTTGGTTCCTTAGTTGAACCAATGGAGAATTTGAGGGTGATCAAGCCCTAAATTGAAGTGAGATTGTATAGATATTAAAACCCACTAAAGGATGTATAAACCTTAATTTATTCTATTGGTATTTGTAACCCCAAGGAGGTAAATAGGATGGAATCTATAATGGATTTGTAGGCAATAATGTTATAGGGAACTAATGCATTATATACTTTGATTGAATCAACCAATACAGATAGATTTTAATTTAAATTGTCAATTTGTCCCTAAATGCACAATCAAAATAGAATGGAGAACATTCATGCTTCTAACATGTCTGAAGATAACAGGTAATATTAAAAGCATGGCATGAATTTGCATCATGCCCCCACTGATAAATGTAGAATATGTAAATGCAAATTTGTAAATTTTGTTTGAAGTTTGTGCATGAACTTATATGATGCACTCAAAATTGTATGAATTTTTACCTTGTTCCTACAATGTGAGTTCATATGCCCCCCAAAATTTGTGCTAATTATTGAATTTTGAACCATTTTGAAACCTTTGAAACTCTATTCTGCACTCAAAAGTCATTTTTACTCTTGAAAAGGCTTGTCTCATGTATGGAAATCCCTCTAAAATTCCCCCCTTTTGAGGTGAGGAAATTGATATTGAAAGTAACTCATCTATAAATAAAAGTTAACTATATCACGCATAATATTATGTAGTAATTAAATAATATAGCATATGTGAAAATTATGTCAATATAACAAGATATGTATCATTCAAATGATGTGTGTAACATATAAAACAAGGTTGATATAAATATATTAATGAATCTTATAGTAATAGAATGTAGAATTAATATCTTATTCATTAGTTATAAGAATGATACGGATCATGACACTCATCCAACTTAACAATCTCAACAAGCACACAAACACAACAATTACAATGTCATGCGATAAGGTCAAGGGCCTTATACAAGGGATATGTTAAAATGTAATTTTAACACATGATTGTAAAGATTAGTTTGGTTAGTATGAAATCAAATTAATTTAGAAACCTACCACTAATCTAGGCGTATGTTTTCTAATTGATCAAGATGAAGAAGAAAGCAAATAATCAAACAAACATGAATTACCTTTTCTTGTGATTTCCTTGCTAAAAATATTGATTGTGCTCAAATGTAATTGTAAGAGACTTGTATAGTGAATACGATCAATTCGATAATGTAACCCCTTGCTAACTTGATGATTTGATGATGTGTGATGAGGGTGATTGAAGCTTTGTAAGGTTGTTTGAACAACAATTCATTATCAATAAAAAGATTATTGAGAATGGAGGGGTGAGGATTTATTTATAGATTTTTCTAATCAATGTGGACCATTGATCCAAGGTGAAGATAAATGATGGAGGATAAATCCTACAATGAGAAAAAAACATTAAATGTTATGACATGGAGTGTGTAATTGTTTTTAAGGAGATTCATTCATGAAGATTTGAAGTGTGTAAGTACTTGTCATAGACATTACTTGCACATTCCTTTCTTAGCATCAAACTTGCCTTGTGAAGGACACCCTTGAATTTTGAAAAATTATTTTAGATTGACAAGTGGGTGGAGTGATGACATCACAAGTTTAAGATGGAAAATAAGATTTTTTATTCATAGAAAATAACAATTATGCATTCTATTTTTCCATTAGTGATTGATTAATTATCTAATCAAAGTTTATTATCTATTAAAACATTACGTGGAATTTTTTTGTAATGTTCCATTTGGATTGATCATTTAATTAAATTAAATTAGGGTATCATCAATAAATCATCTGATTGATCTAGGATGTTGTTTATGAATTAGATGATCTGATGCAATGTATTGCCCCTATCAAGGATACATCAATATGTTTCGTGATACACATGATGATTATGCAGATGAAGTTTTGGATAATTGATGAATTCTAGTTTGATTTGTGCATTGTTATGAAAAGTGGTTTGAATATCAATTTTGACATGTAAGTGATAAAAATGAAGTGTCTATATTTTTCTCCTCTTTGAAAGGGCGTTGTGAGACTTTTGACGAACTAATTACTTCTTAAATAAAAATCATAATAAAACATGATTATTCCCCAAGTGATTCAGCTAAAATTAATGATTTTCTCTTGACAACAGGCTCACCAAGATGACCCAAGTAAAAGAATATGCCCAAGATGCCCCCTCAAGGTAATGAATGGAAAATAAAGTTGATGAATGGGCACTTGAAAGGAAGAAAACATGATGTATCATGATGGAAGAGGTCTTAAAAGAGAGAAAATGGGCAAAAATAGGATAAAAATGATGAATGGATCTAGAAATAAACCTCCTAGAATCAAGTGGGAGGAAACAAGGTGGGGGGGTATTTTTTTTGAAATTTGGGCTAATAATAAATCCCTAGGTAGTGAAAACAATTCATTTTCACCCTCCCCCTTGAGAATTTAGAGATATAATGTTTACACATGAGTGTTTCAAGAAGAATGTCTAAGATTCTACATCATAGGCATGCTGTAAATCATGTGAGAGAGTACAAGTGACCACCTAAGAGTAACCTACTAGAATGTACATTTTTTTACTTAATTTTTTTGAATTAAGTGTCATAATGTTAGGTCCAAGTAGGTAGTCTAGTAATTTATCCAATGAAGGAAAATTTTGTAGTGGTGAAATCACCCAAATAAATGACATAATTGCTATTGAAAAAGTTGAAATCATGATTAAAAAGGCGATATCACAAGAAAAGTTGAGATAAGGGCTAAAACAACAATATCATGACCAAATCTGTGATATCATAAAAGTAGGTTCAAAATCACCTAATTAATGAAATAGATAAAATGGGTTTGATATCACCAAAACAACTAAAAATCCTTATTAAATGATGATATCATGAATGTTCCAATGGTAGGCCAAAATAATGGAAATAAATTATGAAATGATGAGATCATGGTTGGTAACGATAGAGATGGATTGATTAGTGGTGAAATTGATAATTATGGTAGAAGCACTAAAAGTAATTGGCACAATGATGAAATAAACCTATAAAATAGTGAAAACACATTGGGTAATGTTGAAATCACTAGATGGAGGAGGACTAGAAAAATCACTTATCATAGTGGTGAAATAGCCTTGCATAATAATAAAATCACTCTATGTAGTGGTGAGATCATCAAGACTATAAAAAGGACCATGATGCAAATGTGATTTTAGGATAGATATATGATTTGTTTGATTGACTAGAAAATGACTAAGTGTGTTAACATGTCTTGATTGTAGTAGTAGATTTAGGTGATCATATCATGTGAGTAGTGATCACAACTATTGAACATATTGTACATATATAATGATGAGTTTTTAGGCCTACTAGAGATCATTGGATTACTGAATATAGCATGGATGCCTATCATTTGAGTGGTTAGGTCATTGCTCCCTATGTTGGTTGAGTGATGGCACTCAGAGACCAACACCTTTTGGTTCCCTATTGGGGAGGTGATTATGATTATGGAGGATGTGTGGAGGATTATACACATCCCAATTTAATGAAAAACTATTTATTAGGTGATATAGGGATGATTAGGGATGTTAGAGAGACTATTTGACATCATATATGTGGTGTTATAGGATGAATTATTAAATATTGATGCACTGGTGGTAGATCCAACTATTAAAAGAGAGTCTCTAATTTTGATGGTCATTATCAATTGTATCCTACTACTTGATAAGAGTGATTGATATTTTGACATGGGCCTGGGAGGAGTAGTGAGGGATATGTATGATGACACTATTTTATTTATTTGGTGCCCTTCGATTCTAACACAACTATATATAAACTTGCACATGGTGATGTACAAAGGGGGCTAGAGTATTGGACCATCGACCTTACTATAGGTGTGGTCTTAGGAACACATATATATTGAGCATCCCTTAGGCTAAATGAGGTAATGGGCATCATATGAGCCCTTAGCTTTTATATGGTACATCACTAAAGGAAGGTGACAAGGACATCAGAGGGACCTCACCTTCTATCATCGAACCACATATGATTTGACTGATGCATATGTGATTTGGAGGCCCCACCTACATATAACATTTGGTGGTTAGAGGATGATGATTTTACTAGTTTCATGACCATAATATATTATATTACTAGCCAACATGAGTTTACAATGGAAAGATATCATCCTGATAGAGTGTAGCAATAAATCAGGATATAACAAGATTTACCAAATGTTCCTCACTATTTTTTCCATTTGACATAAGATATCAATAAGTGGGGGCTTTTCATACCTAGAGCAGAGGTAGTTACATGATGGATTATGGTATTAGTGATGCCTTGGGCCTATGTAAATGGAGATGAAAATACAAGTATGACAAGGGCATATGTAGTTTAGTGGGGATAACACATGCCTATCATATAGATGAGACCACAACCAATATGAGCTCATGCTCAAAGGTAACATAACACAAGTTGAACCTTGGTAATGGAGACAAATGGATGCATGTAGGAGACTGGTGTAGGTGCAATGAGGTAGAGATGGAGATGTGGATGGAGGGATAGGTTAGGAATAGGCATAGGTTCCATTGTATGTGTAATAACCCATTGCCATGATAATTCATAGTGGAGGGGACAAAGACTAGGGATTTAAATAAGGTCCCAAGTATGATATCAATGGAGAGGGTGGATGCTATGACAAAGGCCAAAATAGATGGGTTGTGATTGATGTTAAGGATTAGGAGGGGATAGTAGAGATTTGTAAGATCCTAAATAATCATGAGTATGCATGATTATTAATCCATCAAATGACAATGTAAACCAAGAAGACTACTATAGTATGTGATTTATTTCCTCTAGTGATGACAATAAAGAGAGGAGTAGATAGGGAGGATTTAGAAGGTCCATACACCTCAACTAAGCTAGTTGAGGGCCATGATACTATTGATAGATTTCAAAGGGAGATTACATCCAAGGTGACATAGATATATAGGATAGAAAAGGAGGTAGTTGGATTATAGGATTGATTAGCAGGGGTTAAGTGTGAGACTACCAAACTATAGGAATTGATTATGGTTAGGGACATAATTATTGGCATGTTGAAGGGATAGGTTGCCTAGACGATGACTATCTAGGGTTAATTATCCCTAATATATGCTAAGATAGTGACTACAACTAGTGAGCGAGATAGGGCCAAATTATATGCTTATAGGCTAGATAGATTATCAATCAACAAGGAGTAGTAGGGATCTATCAGATACCATATGGGCCAAGTATGAGGTTGGATATTATAGATGATTATATGGGGGTACAATGTCATAGAGCTAGAGAGCACCATCCTTTCAGGATCATAACATTTAAATATTAGATATTTTAGGACTAACATGACATCTACCTCATAAATGTCAGTGGTAAAACCATTACCATAGATAGGATTGTGATAGATAATATTAATATGTTGGATGATTGACTAGATCTTATATGTTCTTTTGTATGACATGATCATGTTAGTAGATGTAAATAGTGTAATAATTAATGTTATCATTTTAATTTAGATTCGATAACATAATTAGCCATGATGATGATAGATGTATCAAGTGGGTGTTGAGCATGCATTTGTAAATAGCCTTTGCAACTTGAATTTTAATTTTTTAGTTGACATGATGTAACTAAATTATAAAATAAATCATGATAACATATGTGCCAATTTCATAATGATTAGATCATATGGTAACATATGACAACACATGTCATGATTTAAAAGATCATGTTGACATTATGAACCCACACACACTAAGCTAAGACTCAATTAAAAACATCACACACAAGCAAGAAATCAAATAAACATTCACACAACACTTAAATCAAACAATAAAAGGTCACATCATATGAGAGTGTTCAATAAACATCATGCTTACGATGAACCTAACTGTGGACAAGTTTAATATTGGGTGAGGTGGAAAAATTTGAGTTAGAAAGAGGAAAATGGGGGAAATGAAAGATGGTATGATGGTGGCCAAGCTGATCCTAGCTACCCCATGTAGTCAATTGCCTTCATAGTTTGTACAAACCTCAAGCTGATGTAGTTCTCCCAAGATGGGAGGAATAAGATTGGATGATGTTAATTAATATGACCATGATTAGATGAAATATATCATCCCAAGAAATGCATGAAAGTAGGATGAACACTAAAAATCTCAATTCATTCTTGCCCCAAATCAATAAAAGAGTGGAACACAAAGCTAGATGATGATGATAAATTGGACAACTATTCTGTCTTTATATCTCTTTTTGGCATTATTTGAATTTTTGAATTTTTAGGATTTTGAATTTTTTTTGGTTTTTAAGGATTTTTAGATTATCTGATGTTTTTTGTATTTTTGGAATAATTATATACAAAATTATTTTTCAAAAGGATATACAAGTAAAACTAAGCCACCTATACAAACATAATGGGAAGTAAATATAATGGAAATCTAAGTTGTATATACAAGGAATGACTAGCACAAGTATTGGTGCATGGTTTAGGTACACCAACTGTAGGTGAAAAGGAATGATCAAAGAGTGATATCCTCTCCACCTCTCCTAAAAGGATAGGCTTTCACCTTTCCCCAAGTTCTATATCTACTGGGTCTCTGTGTATTGATTTCACTTAGTAGGTCATTGTGGACTGTTTTGGTTTAAGGGACCTTTTCTAGTTTAAACTCAAACACTTGTGAAATAAAATTAGATTATTATGATAGAAAAAATCAACCTCTAAAGATTAAATATAAAATGTCTAGCTAATTAAAATAAAATTTCCATTTATCAATTAGATTCAACAATACATAAAATATGACAAGCAGAGTTCATGCAATTTGAACAAAAATTGAACAACTGATTGCAATTCAGACTATTCTAAAACTAATCTAACATATTATAAACAAGGATAAAAATATATATGGTAGGGAGAAATAAAATATGATCTTTCTTTATAGAGGAACATATTTGATTATGTTAAGTAGATAAATCCTTTCGATAAAACCAATCTTTGCTTGGCCAACATAGTATAAACAGAGAACAAAGATGGTGTAGGAGTATGAGGACAAAGTTAGCTATGAAAATAGGGGAAATTTTCCACCATATACATGTGAAGACAATGGATATCAACTCATAAAGATTTAAAATAGAAAGTAAATCATAAAATATCATTAATATTCATCACATATTCAAGTGAAATATAGACATATGTCCAAGCAGCCTCGACTCATACAAAGGAAAAAGTTAACTAGAAAGCAAGGAAATGCATAAGGGAAAATGGGAAAGAGATACTTGATCTCATGCCTATATATATCCATTCTATTATCTGATAAAAGAACTAGCCCTTATTACATTGCAAAACTAGTCTTTTATAGGCAATTTAGGGAGTCATTACCCAACCAACCACTAGGTGGTTATAAGAATCCAATGAGGCATGTCTGCTCTTGAGATCAATTTTTCATTGAATCTCACTTAGTCCCAAGATCATAAATATTAAACCATGCTAATTGATTCCACATTCAATTTTGGGTGGCTGAATGTCATTTAGATCTCTTAGAATAGTTAATAGGTCATATTCTATGTAGTAGAGACCATGTCTGCTTGGATTTGAATTGATTTTTCATTAATTCAAAGTTATTTAAATCTATTGGGATGCTCAAATAACCATCCTTTACACCATAGTGACCATGCCTAATTAAGGCAAATTTTATTCCTTTTGTCATTTGCACTTATCCCATTGTACACACCATGATTTTGAATAATTAAACTGCTTGATTAATGTTGAATTAGTTTCTCCATTTGATCATATCACCATTTAATAAATAACCATAAATTGATTATGTGAATCAGATTAGACACACAATCCATTATAAGGCTTGACAGTTTTGATGTTCAAAATGACCATTAAATTTATGCTCATATACTGATAAGGAAAATGTCAGCATGTCCTTTATTGGCAGGGTCATATCACATGGATTTCCCTCACTCAATCACTACGTGATTGAGGACTCAAATCATGTTGAATGTGTTTTGGTCATGATTTAGTGAGATCTCACCATGTTCCATGATCTCACTCATCTAAGAGGTTGTAAGACCTAGCTTAATGCTTGACATATAATGATTTCCCTAGGGATCCAATATCTTTATAAGTGGCATCATTTCAAGCCTTTGGGGATCCTTTATTTATTCACTATGTATGGACTAGTATGGGGCCGTAGTGAAGCAAGAGTTTGACACATGGTATCATCTCATTTATCTACTTGATCTATTGTAGGCTTCAAAAATCAAACTACTCTTGGGAAGCAAAGGGGTGACATCTCAATAGATGGAAACATCTCACTTACCCAGGACCTCATTGGAATATCAAATATGTATGAATGTCTTGGGGAACCAAAGAAGTAAGATCATGATAGTTGGCATCATCCTATTCATTCAGAGGTCTAGGGACTTTGAGGTTTGACTAAGTCCTTAAAGACACAAGTGGATAAGTCTGGGCCTAAATTTAGTGAGTGACTTTTCAAATAAAAGGGCACCTATAATAAAATAAGTAGATGTTAGCTTTTTTTGAATTTGAACAAAAATGTTTAAGTATAAAAAACTAGAATAAAGTAGAAGGACAAACAATTCAATGAATAATAAAAGCCTTTTTTCTAAACTTAAAGCCAATTTTAACCCAAAACAAATAAAGTGACTAAGTGTAAAAGTGAAACGGTACAAAGACTTGGTCATTTTGACTCAAAATGAAGCAATAATGGACTAAATTGCTTAAGAAAAGGATACAAAAAATCTGAAAATAGTTATATAATTTGCATAATTCTGAGTCAAATTTGTCTAAAAAGGGAACATTTAACTTATTTCAAAACATGATTTAAGATAGATAAGACTCACTCAAACTTAGGAAAATCTAGATAATTACCTCAAAAAGTCCTAGATTTGATTTTTAGATCAAGTGCTTATAATGAAGATTTATTATCCAAACTTGGTTAAAATAATGAAACATATTCACAATTTAGATCTTCATATCTAGCAACTTGCTTTCACCATAAATGGTAATTTTGAATGGGTAAAATCCACCAAACTCCTGTGAGATAAAAGATCGAACTCCAAAGTCAAAAAAGGTTCCTTGATTTTAGATGAAATTAAGGCATGCTGTGCAAGAAACAACAAATGATGATTTTATTGGAAAATACTTCTAAGTAAGGAAATATGTCTGTAACCCATTTTTTTTTAGTAAAATAGTGTATGGAACATGAAAGAATCCAAGAAAGTTTTGGTGTTCACTTTTGTCCCACTAGATTTTGTTTACACAGTCTAGTCCACCTGATTAGGTTTAATAAAGGTAATTAAGAGAAAATAATCCCACATTCATTAGGATGTTGGTACATATTTATTTTCCACCTATATAATGAACCATCCTATATACTTTTTGGCTAATGCTTATTAATGTAATTTTCTTATTGTGAAGATAATCTTTTTGCTTTAGATTATTCTTTTGGATTTCACTACTTCATACATATTTTCTCCATCCATTTTGATTTTATCCATTATATATTCAAGTGTAACCCACTCTAACATGGTATCAGAGCTTTGTTGGTATTCAAATGTCATTGTTTCTATTATGATAACTAACATTCAACTTGTTTAGGTATTTTTCTTGATTTTGGTTTGGTGGGATTTCTTGAAAATTTGTATAGATCTATATATTTGGGGTCTCCAAATGAAAAATGGAGAATGTTGTTGGATTAATAAGGTATTAAAACCCCAAGATTAGCTATAAACATGACTTGATTTCATGACAATCAATTTTTTGTCATTTTTTTAGGGTTTGAAGGCATTTTTGAAAATTTGTAGATTTCATATCACTTAGTACTCAAAATGGAAAAAGTTTTCTAAGTTTTACAAAATACAAAATGGGTGTTTATTGGGTTTTTAGGAAACCATACTTATTATTCAAGATATGATGTTTTCTTACTAATTTTTGTGTTATTTTCCATTGGTTTGATGACTTTTGCAAAAATTTTAGCCTTGTTACTTTTTTAGCCTTGTTGACACCCATGCATCTTTCATAGTTATGAAATTGTGCCAACATTATCATGTCCTTTGATTTCATGCAAATGTGAACATGAGCCCTTAATGGGAATAACCTCATTTGAAATGAATGAAACCACACACAAACCCATCCTTTCATGCATTTGGATGCCAACATCCCTAACCATCCATCTTCTAGGATCACATGAATGTAAATGTATAGATGACCTCCATGTCTACGCATATGGGACAACCAGGCCAACACATTGATGCCCATGCATCCTTTGTGCCCATGCATCTATTACAATGTAACCACATGCCACACCAATCTGATCAGCCCTAAAATCAATAAACATGTGTTATGTGTTGACACTCTTCCTCAATGTGTGCAAGACCATTAATTTTTTAATCACAAGGTGTGACACTATTCATTTGTAAAAAGGGTCATTTGAAGGATGATGCAACTCCCACATCAATCACATAACTCAAAGTGAGAGGGGGAGAGCACCCAAATTTAGTCTTAGTCCCTAGTCTTATAGAAGTTAAGCCCTTGGTTGTGGCCAACCCAAAATTACTTCACTTTTACTCCAAGATGGCATAAGTTTTTTGTGGAGTAGTTACCACCAAAAATATTTCAAACTATTTGCACACCTAATTTTCTATGCAAAGTGGAGGACATTATTTTTTGCTATCAAGAAACATTCAAATATGCATAAATTTCATCATGTTACTCCTTTTGAGATTCAGGGGGTGTTACCTTCTTAGTCTAAAGCACATGTAGTTAAGCACATACATCCTCTCTACATCATATATCTCAGTTTCATTCTGATTTTTACACCATTCAACTATCACAAGTGAAAAGTTAAAGTGAAAATACTCTAGAGGATCAAAGGCTTACACTGAATCATGATGTGTATATAAACTAAACCGACACCTGATGTAGAGAAGATGAAGTGGTACAACTGAAGTGAAAAATCCTACTATCTATTATGCCTATCCATGTCTTATGACTTGATTTTTCATATTGAATCTACAATAACTCCAAATCAAGTGTGGACCTTATTGGATAAAATCTTTGGAAAGCAGGATGAAATGAGGGGTCATGAGTTGGAGAATGAGCTCATCAGTTTGAGCTTAGGCTACTTTGATACGATACAAGACTTCTTCACAAGTTTTAAATTACTTAGATTACAGTTGAAACTATGCAACATTGATAAAAGGGAATATAAATTATTTCTTTCCATCCTTACCAAATTGGGATTTGACTATTCTATATTTATTTCTACCTTTCATTCCACCAAGTGTGCCCTTGGAGCTATATGGACCATGATGCCCTTGGATGAATTCACTATTGACTTAACTTAGGTGCAAGACAAACTCATTCAAATAGGTATATTGAAGTCATCCAAATCTCATGCCTTAATTATGATTCATGACAAACATAAGCCTTTCATTAGCAAGGAGAAGAAACAAAATAAAAAAGACTCAGAGGAAATAAAATGTTAAAATTTTGATGTTAAGCCAAAAACATCAAAAGTGTCAAGGGTAAAACACTTGTTGTAGTTACATCCCAACCTTCCACACAACTTATTAATTTTGGTGCATTTTACCACATGGCTTCATCACAAGACATGGTCACATCCTTGGATCCTTGTTTTATGCCTTACATCTTGTTGGGTGATAATACTTCCATAGAAGCCAGTAAGAGATGATTGATTGAATTGAATGATGGGACATTTCATGATGTTTTATGTGTTCTTTATTTATCAACCAATTTTCTATCTATTTATCAAATCACTCACATCAGTTTAAACAAGAGAGTTGAGTTCACACCTAATTTCATGGTTATTAGGGAAGCTAATAGTGACTCCATTATTGCATTTAGGAAAGCGAATCACCAATCCAAGTTACATACTACTCCTAATCAACCCTCTAATACATTTATCACTCTTTCGAATGAGGTGAGTAAATTATGACATGAGCAATTTAGGCATCTCAACTATCGCTACTTGGAGTAACTTAGTCATCAATACATGTTTTCAAGGTTGCCATAAGTCAAGTTTTCTTATGGAAATTTTCAGGGTTGAATTCTTGCTAAGCTTCTTGAGGAGTAGTATGACAAGGGCAAATCATGGAGAGCTAAATAGATATTGGAGCTTGTTCATAGTGACATACTAATCCATTTCCAAAACCTTCAATCAACAGGACTAAGTATATGTTTACTTTCATCGATGAATATTTGAGGTATACCTAGGGGTACTTTATTAAGTAGAAATCTAAGGCCTTTGATCATTTTCAGGACTTCAAAGTGCTTGTAGAGAAACAATTAGGTAAAGCCATCAATATTTTACACATCGATAATGGTGGTGAGTATATAAGTAGTAATTTTAAACAATTATGTACATCAAAGGGGATTGAAATATAATGTATAGTTCCATATAACCCTCAACAAAATGGTGTTATAGAGTGAAATAATAAGTCTTTGAAGGAAATGGCTAATTATATGCTACACTCCAAGTCTCTTGTACCTCAGTATTGGGTTGAGGCCATCAATTATGCTTGTTTTATCTAGAAATGAGTTCCTCATAAAGAATTGATGGGAGTAAATTATTTTGAATCTTATAGTGATTAGAAACCCACATTTGAGAACTTATAAGTGTTTGGTTCACCTGCTATGTCTTACATTTTAAAAATTAAATTTAAGGCAATGGGACCTTAGAGTCAGTCTTGCATCTTTGTTGGATATCTTGAGGGTGTTAAGGGATACAAGTTTCTCCATCCTACCACTCATGAGTTGTTCATTAAGAGGAGTGTTCATTTTATAGAGGGTCCTTTAGACTCTACTCTCGATACCTCTCACTCTTCCTTATATGCACTTATATTTAATGATAATTATGATAATTCAGATCTGCTTGATCAACTTCTTGATGATCCAAATTCTTCTTCTAGTTCTGATAATAAGAGTAGTGATGAGAATTCCCCTTATCTCAGAATATATTTAGAGGATGAGGAATCTCCTCTTAACTTTTTAAGCAATAGTCCTATTTGGTATAAATAGACACTACAAAGTACAACCCAATGGGTTGGATATCCATCAAACACTAAGCAATCCTATTCATAATTCTAAGATACCCCACATGTTTTCATTGTATTTGATTTTGATCCATAATCATTTCATGAAGCATCAGACATTTCTAAGTGGAATACTTCTATGGAAGAGGAGTATAGTTCCTTGCAGATGAACAATGTTTTGTATCTAGTCCCAATTCATAAGGGAAGAAAACTTGTTTGATGTAGGTAAATATACTAAACAAAATTTGTAGCAGATTGGTCCATGGACAATTTTAAAACATGTTTGGTAGCCAAGGGTTTTTATTAGGTATCTGTCATTGACTATATCAAGACGTTCATCCTAGTTTCCAAAATTAAATCATTCTAACTCACTCTCACTATTGTTGTAACACATCACTAGGATGTTCATCAGATGGATGTGAAGATTGCCTTTCTTCATGGTGACCTCAAAGAGGAAATACACATAGAGCAACCACAAGGATTTGTGAAGTATTCTTTCTTAATTTGTAAACTTCAAAAATCTATCTATGGTCTCAAACAAGCTCCTCGATCTTGGTATGCCAAGATGGTCTCCTTTATTCTTTTAGTTGGGTTTACTATATACCATTTTGATTTGAATGTCTACATATAGTGGTAGGATGATTCATTGTTGATATTAGTTCTCTACATGGATGACCTATTGATCACATGGAGTTATTTATCCATCATTATATTATTGATAACTATTTTATCTAACATGTTATCAATGACCTGACTTGGACTTGTTTCACTACTTCCTCAGGAGTGAAATTTATTAGTCTAAGTCTAGGATCAATATAATAGAATCTAAGTATTATCTTGAGTTACTTGCATGGTTTAACATGATTGATTGTAAACTAGCTTCAACTCCTTTTCTATTTGGTGTAAAACTTGAGGCTGATTGTCCATCTCCATTAGTTGATGCTACCCCGTATCAAAAACTTATTATTAGTCTCATATATCTTACACACACTAGACCTAACCATTCATATGCAGTGGACATGGTCTTTAGGTTCATGTAAGAACTACATGATCTGCATTAAAAAACAACTAAGTGGATTTTCTACTACATTCAGGGTACTCATAGTTTCAGGATTCACTATGGAACAAGTATCAATATTGACTTGATTGGTTATAAAAATTTAGATTGGGTTGGTGACATTCAAAATCACAAGTCTAATTTAGGCTTTAGTTTCTCCCTTGATTTAGGTCTGATTGTTTGGTCAATCAAGAAGCAAAATGTTATTAATTTATCTTATACAAACAAAAAAAAACATAAGAGTTGTTAATGCTACCATTGAGGCTATTTGGATTCAAGGGATCCTCACTAAGTTTGGCATCCAATTTTGACAACCTACAGTCATCTTCTATGATAACCAAAGCATAATCTAGATTTTCAAGAATCTAGTCCTCCATCAATGGACCAAGCCTATCGATATTTGCATGCATTTCATTCAAGGGATCATCCATGAGTAGGTCATTAATATCTACTACATCCAAACAATAGAGCAAATTATTGATATATTCACCAAACCCTTCACTAAAACAAGTATCTTAATTAATGATCTCTTCTCAAAGTTTGGGTAATTTTGTATTCTTCCTCCTCTAGGGGGTCATCTCTATGTACTTGGGTACCTCATCAATCCTTTATGTCGAGACCCAATTCTTCTACCCACCTAAGCTACACTTAAGTGGGGTGTTGGTGTGGCCTTTTGTCCCTTTGGGTTTTGTCTACAGGAACTAGTCAACTTGCTTAGGTTTAATAAAGATCATTAGAACAAATAATTATAAATACATGAGGATGTTGGGACATATCTATTTTTCATCTATATAATGAATATTACTATGTACTTTTTAGCTAATGTTTATTAATTCAATTTTCTTATTATGAAGACAAACTTCTTCCTTTGGATTATTCTTTTGGATTTCAGTACTCCATATAGGTTTTCTCCATGTATCCAATCCTATCTAGTAGATACTCACGTGTGTCCCACTCCAATAGAAAGGAAAAGATGGGAGTAGTTAAATGACTAATTTTAGATTTCTCACTAACTGGATGTGTGCATATTAGTTCATTTAACTACTATGGTTCAAACCATCATAGTAGTGAATCCTACCTTAATGACTTTTGTCTAGACATTTCTCTACTTTTAGCCAGGAATCTATAGCTTCGATGAAGTTATTCTATGATCCCACTCAAGGCCTTACTCTACTATTTGTCGAGCATCCATAACCTTAGTAGAGATTTCCTAAACCACCTAGAACTAAGTTTTTAGGATAATAGATTTTTATTTTTATTTCTTTTAATTTTTACTATTTAAGTTTAGGGTTCACGACCACCATGGAAATTGAAATGTAGAACTGTAGATTTTTCACCCTAGATATTTATCATGGCAGACTCACCCAAGCAGTCCCATAAACTATTTAAGATGTGATTTTTTACTTGGTTTCAAGAGAACATTTACAAAGGCCAATTAGTTTACCCAAACTTGCCCAAATAAGAATAATTTTATAACACATACAACTACAAATATTTTAAAGTTGACTCCAAAGTATAATATAATATAACACTCCACTCAAAGAGTACTTTTGCACCAAAAATTCACTTAAGTCGCTTAATTACAGACATTTTATTCTTCATTCCTTGACCCAAAGGAACCCACTAGATAGAATAGATGGGTTGGACCAAAAATAAACAACAATGAGGCCAATCTGACAATGAAATCCATGAATAACTAATGAAAGTAAATCAAACTAACCAAAAAGTATGAAATATAACATAAAATTAAAAGTAGGAAAGCAAGAAAGCAAAAGGGGAATTATTTACTTGACTTACCAAGCTAATTTAAGCCTAGAAGTAATGCTTAAGGTATTGTCCATTGATAGGCAATAAGACATCCTCACTGATCAGACACCTTAGGTAGTATGCATTCTCTCCCAAGATTTCGAAAATTTGGTAGGGAACCAACCACATGGCATCAAACTTGTCGTGTTTTTCCTTATTTTTGTGATCTTTACCCCAAAAAAGGACTAAATTAGAGATCTAAAATGCCTTCACTTTAGTTCACTTGTCAAACTAATATTTGATGAATCCTTGATGTTAGCTAAAATGCAACAAGGTTGCATCACATTTTTCTTCTAATTGTATCAGATTAAAGAGTTGATCCTCTATTTTATCATTGGTTTCCAAGTAATCCTTTATGAACAACAAGGTTGGGTTCTCAAGTTTATAAGAAATATATGATCTTGGTCATAAACTAGGTGATACGAGGATGTTCTTAGGGAGGATTTGACTCTAGTCCTATCATACCATAATGCAAAATTTATAACATTATGCTAGTCTATAGGATTTTTTTCAAGACCTTCTTAATTACATTTAACACATTTTTTTTCATTGATTTGAATATCCCATTCTCTTGAAAATAATAATCAAATGAAAACTTAATGATCATCTGATTATCATATGGCCATTTAGTAGATATTAATGAATAAAAATTAGGGCTATTATCACATACCATAATAAATGTCATTCCAAACCTATTAACAATGTGCCCCTTGAGAAAGCTAACGAACACACTGGTTGTGTTATTCTTGAAAGCTTGAGATTTAGTCCAATGGGCATAATGGTCAATTGTTGTGAGGATGAACTTGTGCCCTACTAAAGTTTGCATCAATGGCCCAAATAGAGTCCAATCCCCATTTTTTAAATAGGTGAACCTTAATGACCAATTATAATGACATGGCTAGGGTGTATTCTCTATGCATAACAACTTGGCAGGTATGATAGCTCTAGATGTGGGTTTGTGCATATTGAAAAACATGCAGCTAGTAATAGCCTACTCTAAGCATCTGATGGGCTATAGCACCAGTCAAACCATGTCTAGATCCATATCTTCCATAAGAAGCCTCTAAGTATTTTAGCTACTTCTCTTTATTTAGCCATCTCAAATTTATGCATTCATGATTTCTTCTATATAATACACTTGATTTGATCATGAAGTTGTTGATTTTTAGGAGTAATGTTATTATTTGAGTGGAGATGAAGTAGCTTGGGCACTCATTGTTTAACAAGTAATACATTGTGTCCTAGTACCAATCATCATCTATGATGTTCTATATTGTATATTATTATCAAACAATTTGTGGATCTACCTTAGCCATTACTTTATTGAGTCCTTAAACTCTCACAATCTTAATTGGTTGGAGATTCAATTTAAAATATTACGGGATGGTGATCCATTTTCCATGCCTTTCACCTAACTCATTTTTCAGTAGGCTTAATTTAATAAATAGATCAAGTACAAAACCAAATACTTTGTTACATAAGATGTAATGTTTGAACTTATTGACTACTTTTATCAATGCAAAATCTTGTTAATTGATAGTTGAATACCTCAGTTAAACATTTATGAATGGAGAGATCATGAATAAGACATGATTTTCATCTCTAGATTCTTTTATTTATGTTAAGATTGCAACACTTGGATGTTATGAAGTAAAGGAATAGATGTAGAAGGGTTGTGTATAGTCTGAACTGATAAGTACTGGCATGTTTATAATTGTTGCCTCAATTTGGGCAAAAGCCACTTAAGCCTCAATTATCCATTCAATATTAGCATCCTTCTTTAGCATGTTGTTAAAGGGTTGAATTATGTATACAAAGCTTGAGATGAACTTCCTTCGAAGTTGATTTTTCCAAAGAATGACTTCAACACTTTTATGTTATTAGCTAATGGAATCTTCAAGATTGCCTCCACTCTTTCTAGGTCTATTGATATACCTTTCTCTAAGATGATGTGACCCATTAATTTTCTTCTTGTCACCCTGAATATGCACTTCCTTAGATTTAGGGAGATTTCATGTTCTCTATATCTCTACAACACCATCCTAAGGTCTTTCACATGGTCTTCTCTATTTTTAGAAAAGACAAGAATTCATCCATGTATATGACAATGCATTTGAGAATGAGATATTTAAATGCAATGTCCATGACACATTGAAGAGTAAAACCTAAACTGATTATGTTGAATGACATCCTTTTGTACATAAATGTTCCCCACTTTGGTGTGAATGTTGTCTTTATTCCATCTTTATAATTAACCATCACCTAGTTATATCATGAATACTTGTTTAAGAATGACATCATTTGTGAGTCATTCACTACCTGTATAACTTCATATAGTGAAGGTAAAGAGTAATTATCCTTTCTTATGCTTTGTTTAGGTTCTATAAGTCTACAAAAAGTCATATCTCCCATTCTTCTTTTGGACTGGCACAAGATTAGCCACCCTATGGAGTGCATGATAGGAAAAATGATATTTGTGGAAAGTAGCTTTTGTACTTTTTTGAATATCAAAGGCTCTAGCAATGGATTCACTGGCCTTTGTATTTGACAAAATGGATTAAATCCTAGTTTTATGGGAATAATGTGAGTGAGAATGGAGGTGTTGAACACCTTTAGGTCCTCATAAATCTAAGTAATGACATCTCTAAAGTCTTTCAGGGCTTGTGCAAATTCTTGATTCTCCTTCTGAGTCCAAGTTGTTCCCAAAAGCACATTTTTTTATTCATCTGCATTGCCCAAATTGTAATTCTCATGTGGCATACCTTTAGTAGGGACTATTTTTTCTTTTTCACCTTGATAATCCATATCAAATAGTCTCTCTAGAGAGACCATACCTTTTAGTATACTATTGGTCTTCAAATTCATTATTCTTTCTTCATCTAGTTTAAACTCTTTTATATCATCTTCATAAATGATCTAAGTTTTGAACACATATGTATTTTTGATGAAGTTAATGATATGTTAATCATCATTAAATACTTAGAAGTTACAAACATTATTAGGAATGGAAGGAGTGGATACTAACTCCACTAAGAATCTCCTCAATTTGGAGTCAACAATTGGTTCTAGAGTAATCACTTTTTTTACGAATGCATTCACCATTTAATTTCTTCTATGAGGTATCATCTAAATTAATATATTGAAATATTCTATCAAATTACATGCTTGACTGTGATATTTAGATAGACATTTGTTATTAAAATCACACTAACTTCTTACTTGCTTGATTACTAGGTCTAAATCTCGAAGCACCTTTAGGTTCTTAACTTCCTTTTTGAGAGCAAGCTAGAGGCCTTGAACTAATGGCTCATACTCAGCTACATTGTTGGTGCATGTAAAATTAAATTTGAAGGAAATTAAATATGACTTACCCCTTGGGTTGATGGGCTCAACACCAATACTACACCTAATCTTGGACTTAGATCCATCAAAATTTAGGGTCTATAAGTGATTTTTAGTTGTGTGTAGTGAACTCTGAAAGGTAGGTGTTGTTTCAATGTTGACCTATTTTTTCTTTTCTCCCACCTTGATGAGATTGCATTTTATTTATTTATTGATATTAACCTTTAAATTTGGTTTTTAGAAGTAGATGTGGGCATTGGGATATTTGGAATGGTGATATTCCAAATACAAGAGTTTACAAACTCCTTGTCTTCACTTGGAACATAATGCTCCAACTTGTTGATGTCTATCATAGGCATTATTAACAACTTGATTTTACACTTAGATCAATTTGTTACACCTTCTTACAGGCAAGGTTAGTAGAGTGGAATGAAAGTATCTTAGGTGCATAGAGGATATCTTCTTCCTCTAGCTGGTTTGAATCTTATAGCTCTGACCTCTCTTGCATGGTCAACATGTTGATGGAGATTTTTCCATTTGCATCTTCTTCTTCTTCTAGTGAGTAAACATGAGGTTTAGTTTCCTCATATAAGATCTAATTTGTCTTGTATTTTGTGATTAGATGACTCATCTTTGGTGATATTTTTAATCTCAATTTGATTAGGGATGACATGTCATGGGAGCCATATATGTGAGAAATTGGTTACCATGTATCCATTTAGTGTTTTGGACCAATATTTGTTGAGAAGCATCCCATATACTTCAATTACTATCAACCACTTGGATGTTGATAAAATGTTGCACTTTTATATTAGAAGCCATATATATATGAATGTGGTTGAGTTCACTAACCTCTTTAACTTTAGATTTGTCTGATTAGACAACCTTCCTATTAAACTTTGCAGGAGTCAGGCCTAACTGTTGTAAAATTACATATGGCATCACATTGGCCAAATCCCTTTAATCCACCAAACAATTATGTAAGTTTTTTCTACAAAATTAAATTGTGAGAATAAAATGTGGGGGGATTTAGTCTTATATTTATAAATGCAAACATGAACATCAATAGTCCTACTAATTTCTTTACCTTTTTGAGTAGATAAAGCCTTTAACAATAGATCTTTCTGATTGGAAATCAAAAGTAAATCAAACATAGTTATATTGGCCTTAGTTTTATTTAGGTCTTATATAATATTATATCCTAGCTTAATTTGTTCTAGTGGATTATCAACTTGTGTGGGTGTAACATTACTCTTTGGCTGATAGGATGTAGTAAGTCTTTTGGGTGGAAATTGGTTATTACTTAAGCTTTCATTAGGTGGGACCTGAGCATTGTTTAGAGGAGTATATGTTGTTAAAGGAATATACAATTTACTCCTCAACTAATAATTTTTCCCCTTTGGAATTGTTTAAAAGCATTATGTTCATCCAAGTTGTCCTTAGGCTCATTATCACTCTCAAATGGGAATTCATAAGTTTCAAAGGCCATAACAATACTTGGATTATCTCCACTCTAAATTGGGTTATTATTTTTAGGTAAAAACACTATCTCAATATTGTCTATCTCCCTTTGGAATAGGGTTTTAGGCACATATAAACTTGACACAATATGTCTCAGCATGTTCAGTTGTATTGTGTAGTCTACACCAAGTGGGAAAGGATAAGTAAACCATGTTCACTGAGTTTGAAGCACTATTGTTATTTTGGTTTGTGTTTTCAATATTATCAACCAAATTTTAACCCTTTGGAAGGTAGTTTAATATTTCCAAAATTGGAATAACACGGAATCACCTCAAGGTTGTGGGTGACCTATTAGAGAGGTAAATCTCTAGGTTATAGGGATAGCTCCCCTTAATGAATCACTTAGACTCAAACACTAATCTAAGACTTGCTAGGAAAAGGGAGAGAAACATATTATAATGGGGGTGATGCACCAAATATGATTTAACCACTACCAACTAGTTACAAATTCACTTTAACCATGAGACTAACCTGTAACAAACACTACTCCAAATTTGCTTCTCTACATTAGTATTTCTCATGAAGGTTATGAAGAATGCCTGGGATAGGAGGACTGGTCAAGAGGTGATGAAATGACACTAATGAAAATACAAATCACTCAACCTTCACACCTCACTTAGACGCTTCACAAGACCTACAAAATGGATTTCAAAATGAACATGAATGCTAAACAATGACAATAAATCAAGGAAGCAAAGTTAATCACTTGATAATATTAAATAATCAAGCACACACATTAAACTAGTCAAAGGAGGAGGTAACATCAAAATTTTATCATTGATAAAATGCTTACAAATGGGTAGGGATTCACCATACCTAGGTGTAGGATATAAACATAGCCTATCAAGGCTAAATATATAGAGAAATGAGAGAGAAGAAGAGAAGAAGGGCATAAGAGAGAGAGGGTGACAAGGGTCAAAGAGAGTTATAATCAATAATGAAGTATGAAACTACCCCATCAGGTCCTCAAGGAAAATTTTTTATCTCTTGAAGATGTTCTTCTACTCCAAGTGGCATGGAAGTTTTAAACCTTACTTGACACATTGGTTTCCTCTTCAAAATTTCCACTTCTCTTGGCTTTTGAGATGAAAAATGACACTTTTCAACATCAAGGCATGTTGATTTACATTATAGATCTAATCTTGACACCTTTCATTAATTTTAGAATATCTCTCAACTGACATCTCAGTGGCAATCATCACGTAACTACTTAAGTGTCTTGAAACTCCTTTGTCTCACTAGGCCAATCTTGATTACAAGTGTAAAACCTTGAGTTTGTCTTCATAAAGGTAGTATATATCCATTTATGGCCTATTAAAATTATATCATACCTAAAAAAACTCATTTGAAATCCTCAAACTACCCCCAAGATCTTGTTTTGCATAAAAAGCTCTCATTTAGCCTCATTCCTTGTAGCCCTAAAAACATATAAAACTCCTTGTGTATAATAATGTATAGAAGATATTGGGAAAATAATAATATATTTGAGGACCTAGTATCCACTTTTATCTCTATGCCAATTTTTAGGATCTAATTTTGACTAGAAGTGTCTCATTTCTGCCATTCTCTGTGTTCAATTAGGCCTCCTTGCATATAAACTAAGTTTTGGCCTAAAATAACTCCCTCATGTGAAAATTAAAGGAAGTGTGTGATTCAATTTACCCATTCCAATATCATGCTTCATGTCAAGTTTTAGCTCTTGATAGCTTGTATATATGGGTCAACCATGAAATGTTCAAAAACCCTAGTTTAGGCACTTGTGCAAGCATGAGAGATAGTTGGAGTGTTTGGAAAGAAATTTGTAATATCTAGTGCTTGGAAATAGGTTTTTAAGGCCTAAAATATCATTATGCAACTTCATACATTGAGGAGAGGTCTCTTGAAGTGTTTTATATGCTTATAGGTAAGGCATTTGACTAACAAAACAAAGCTTTTCCCCTTTCTTAGCTGACTTGGTAACTTGCAGAGCTCATGTACCTCTATATGAGACCTGAATAGGTGTGTGTAAGGACATATAACATGTGTAAATTACTTATAGACATATTCACTTGATCTATAGATCATTTCATACCTTGCACCTTCACATATAAGACTATAACCCTATATTTTAAGTAATTTTGTACACCCCTGTACCCTCATATTCCACCCAAAGACATATTTAGGTGATAAAGAGATTTTTTAATGTCATAAATGTCACTAAAAGGTCCAATAAATCCATTTTAATACTTTTTAAATCATATTTCTCACATTGGGTCACTTTTTGCTTTCTAGGTAGCTTCAGACCAATTTTTAGTCTTAACAATGGTTCATAAAGACAAGAGATTATTTATCTCTATTAATTCCATAATGTTGAAGTGGGGTGACCCATATAACACCTATAAACACCCCTTAGTACCATGATAAACATCATGAGAGATATTATCAAAACTTTGACTTCATCGAGCTCTTTCACAAGGTGAAAAGAGAATTATGAGTGCTCAGTCCTCTTGTTGATAGTTCATATTGTACATAATATTTAAGGATACATTAATTAAATAGGGTTTTAGTGTGAGTTCACCCATAAAAAAAATTCCACCATGCAATTTCCTATGTGAGTTCACACATGAAGAAGAAGGCTTCTCGAGCTCTAAACTTGTGTGCGTAAGCCCAAGTAGTGGTTTAGGTCTCAAAAGGCTAGCTTAAAGTTTTATCTAGACCTAAGAAACCTATAAAAAGTTTTAAATACCTATAAACATGTTTTTGGATGTTTATCCAAATATTTTGACTCCTTCTATGGTCTCATGATTTGCTTTAGGCCACCATTGGGGTTTTGAAGCATAATGGTCATCGTAGCCCTTATGGGCCTATCTTGAAAATATCCTCCCACTCCAATAAGTCCAAAACTTGAAAAATATCTTAAAATATACTCCTTAAACTTTTTGAATATTTTAATCCATCGAAAAACTTTAAACCCAACAAACTTCTCACTTATTCAAACTCAAGTTTGTAGGTGGCAACTTGTTCTCATTGGCTGCAAGACTAATTAGGTGCTTATTATGGTAATTGCCTTATTTTCCACTACATCTAGGTGTCTCAAGTGTCTTATGACTTTTATGGTTTATGAATAAGTCAAATACTACTCTAGGCAACTTAGAACACCTAGTTATCATAAGGGCCTTACTTTTTATCTCAAAAGAGTGGACCTAAGGTCTACAAACTTGTAGGTCTGCTCTCATTTTATTTTAAGATCATTCATGGTATATTAACTATCCATATTCATTACTAAAATAAATCCATCACTTTACAATTCCTCTCAATCCTTAAAACCCCTTAATTTTGAAATATTTCTTCAAACCCTGAGGCACAAGCCTGTATGTAGTAATCTGGCTCTTGATTGTATCCTTTACATGTTGAAGATCAGTCCAATTTATACACCACTCTCTGACATTATTTCCTATTTATCTAACCTTTAATATCTTTATCTAAGACTCCTTGAATCTCTTCAAACATCAATCTTGTATATTCCTTCTTAATCTTGAAAATTAATCTTGAAATGTCTAAACATGCTTGATTGTGGGTTTGTACTAAAGCACTCTTGGTTGTGAATGAAAATTGGGTATTTTGGCACGTATTTTAGATTTTATTCAAGGTCAGAGTCCTTTTATATATATACAAATTGTATATACATATTTTACACACTTAACTTAGACCTTTGAACATCATTTCAAATAAAGGGTTAGTGCATTTGTGTGCAAAAGTGACCTATAGGCGTAGGCAGACCTGTAGGTATAAATTTTAATGCAGGAAGCCCTTTATGAAGTCTTTCATGATTTTTAAAACATTAATATAACTCTTCATTAATGTTTCATGCATTATTTATGAGGTTAAGACCCTCAAACAATTCTAACAATGCAGAAGATGACCTTTTGAAACCATATTGCAGGCAATATTCAAAGCATAATCATCAACCATGGAATATGAATGCCATAGAGGATTGGTATATAATATTCACTCAAGTTATATAAATTTTTATGGAATGAGAAGATACTAGAAACACTAAACTATCACCCATATTCCTTGTAATCCATCAAACTCTTCAAGACTTCAAAGGTAGATTTGTGACATATCTTCCATAAAGGTTACTTTTACAACAATTGATGTTCACACGTGCCAATATGATATAATAAATTATTAAATGGTTTTTAAGACTCCATAAAGACCTTAATTTTTTTTTCATGCTCTAATGAGTTTAAATTTATAAGAAAATTGCCCAAAACTAAGCTAGTGGGGATTATAGGCAGTTTTAGACCAGCTTAACTTCTTAACAATCATTCATAAAGCTTAGCCCCTTAATCTCTTTAATAATGCATAAAATATCAAGATAATTAGGTTCCCCATATTTTTTCAAGATCTTGGGACCTGGTCTTCTCTCTCCTGTCCATACCAAGCACTTGAAATCTGACTTTCCAAGCTTGTGAAGAGAGTGATGGAGAGAAGGAGGAAAATTTTGAAAACTTGAGACCTATCCCTACAATCCAAATGTGAATTTAACATGTATAAGATAAAATGACACTTATGAAACATTTTTTACATGAATATGAGCTTACAAGTCTGTGCAAGTGAGTGAAACTCGCTTTTTTAGCATTGAAATGCAATATTTTGACTAATAACTAACATCCTGACATATGTGTAGCTATATAACTCCTCCAAGGAAATTATAAAGTGTTTTGGTATATAAATTAAATTTGGGGGATTTTTCATATGTTGTTATTAGCCCAAAATCACCTTTTTCTTCAAAAAACATTACTTTAAAGTTTGTAAGAGAACCTTAACTTCTCCAAACCATCATAAAATGTTTATACAAATTTATTGAGGCATGAAATTACTTTGAGGGACACCTAGGGACCTATGAAACCACTTTAATAAGTATCATTGGACCATGTCATTTCTAAACCACTACAAGACTAATATAAGACATTACCTTAATTTCTCCAAAATTACCTTAAACAATGCTAATAAAACCTTATGAAGACTTTTTGAAGACTATTGAGGCATGGAAAGGAATTGGAAAAAGATATTAAGACATTAAAACTCAAGTTTCAACCTATAAGTGTTGACATTTTGATCTTGGAGGTCAAAATTGGTCAATAATCAAGCGAACTAGTTACATTTCCATTGTTGGGCCTAGTGTTCTACTACCTATTGGTCTTTTGAAAGTTATAATTTTTGATTTGGGGTGGGTTGTTTGTATCATGTTTGGTGCTTTGACGAAATTTTATTCATAAAATAACCATGTCATTTGTCAAATTTTAGACTATCTACTATAGATTGGCTACCTCTAGGTTCACTACAACAATCTAATTATTTCTTGTTTGTGGTAGTGGATTAGCCATAGGTGTAAAATCATTTACAAATGCAAGGAAAACATAGTGTGTTGGGTTATGGGCATTTCTATCTGGTGTCTAATTATTTAGTAATGATGGGATATCATGTTGATTACTATTAGGAGTAACATAACCATTTGAACTAGGCATGATAGTGGTAATTTTATAAGTAGTATGAATAATTTGTTAGCCTATAGGTTGTGACAACACATGATTTTGAAGAACATAGTGTTGATTGTTAGGCATGTGGTTCAAGGGAATTAGATTATAGACTAGGGTTGGAATTGAATACCTATCCCCTGGGATTGGATTCATCAGTAGAGTATTTTGTATAAGAGCTTGGTTAACCATGAGGATATGATTATAGGCACCTAGTTGTCTTAATGAAGGTAAGGGATCAATACCATATCTTTGATTTATCATTTGTTGTTCAATATTGATGGCTTCATTATAGTCCAAGGATAAATATGTAAGTTCCACTAGATTTCTTCTAAGAAACATAAAATTCATGGGATCTAAAGCCCTTAGATATGTCTATATATCAACTAATTATGTCTGTATATATGGGTCTTTCAACCTTTTATACAATTTAGGAAATGAGTATTGAAAATACTCATGGCCTCCTTTGGTTCCCAATGGGAAACTTCAAACTAATGGTATAAAATAAGAGGATCTATTGATATCCTAAAATGGTTGAAAAACACAATTTCAAAATCATTCCAAGAGGTAATGGATGCACCTAGGAGACCAAGCTACCAACCATAGGCTGATTCATCCAAAGTAAATGAGAACAATCTATAGGCCATATATTCATGATGAACTTGAGTTTGAATTAAGGCATCCTTGAACATTTGGATATGTTCCTCCACTATTATTATTCCACCATGAACATACCTAGGATATAATTTCACAGGCAAGTCTTGAAATATTCATAGGATAACTACCTCTTCAAAACCAAGCAAGATTATCCATTGGTGGGTTTTGGGGAGAAATAAAAAGGTTAAGGAAAGGAGCACTAACAATAGGGGAACTATTAGTTGAATACATTTGTCTGATTTTAGACTTTATTTTATCAATTCTAACTCTTCTAGCTTGTGTAAGGTGCAATAACTCAAAGTCACCCTTAACATATTTTGACCTTATAACAATCTTCCTATTTTATAGTTTTGAAACCTAAAATGGCTCAGTCTAAGTAATGTTTCTAAAATGTTAAATGTAGGCCCTCCTTCTAGCATTAATTTATTGGTGTAAATTTTACAACATGTTGAGAGAAGTGTAAAGGGTGGATAAAAGACCAAAATCATCATAAATATCAAAGTGTTGGAGGTTTGTTAATGATGTCTCCAAGGTGACCTAGGATGTTGATGAGGTGTCATGTGTGATAGGATGATAATGACAAAGTGTGCTTCAATGAGATTCAATGTTCCTACATGGTTCTTCAATGTTTGACTTGGATAGATAATTAAAGGATGATATTCATGGTATAGACATATTGTAGAGATCCTATGGGATGTTATGAGTGCTTACAGAAGTGAACATAATTCATTAGAATAACCATATGAATGTCTAAGCTCAAGTAATCATCTTGATAGATAAATCTAAGTAAATAATTGATGACATCATATTGAATACATGTGAAGGTTTCTAGAGAAATTTGATATATGGATGAATTCCCCTATGAAAGGTGATCATATGGCTCAAATTTTAGGTATGGACATGGAGTGGAGCAAAAGTTATTAAGGTGTAAAGTTGGCTTCTTAGATAGAAATTACTAAGTTCCCATACTTAAAAAAAATTATATTATCAAAGATCTATGGTGAGTTTTAATTGGATCATAGATATAATGGTGAGAATTTAATCTAACCAAATAAGGATCCAACAAATCATGTGATCTTATCAGTAGTGATCTAATGACACATGTGAAGTCAATATGTCAATGAATGCTCAAATTATACGTATAATTACCAAGTGGTGTAATCACATTGACTGAATGGTATAGGGTGTGCAGAAGGCACACAAGGATACCAAGTGGTGAAATATCATTGGAGTCAAATAATCAATGTGCTAAAAAGCACGTGAAGGTGCCAAGTGTCTTAATCATAGAAGTGTATATCTAAGTTCAAAGTGAACATTCCAGGTTAAAGATAAGGCTATTCCTTAGGAGATCAATGATTCATATTTGTTAAAAATTTCTAGGAAGCATGAGATGAGGTCAAAGTGTATGATGTTTAACATTTGCTTAGTGATTTTTGAAATTCAAATATTCAAATTAATGAGGGAAAACCAGTCTAAATTTTTTGAGCTATATATTTTGTTCAAATATGAATATATTGATGCAATAAAAATTAAAGTTGAAGAGGAATTCAAGGTACATTTAGAAAATCTAGTTAGAAAGTATGAATGTTTGTATAGTCAAATTTATGGGTCTTCAAAGCTGACTATTTGTTCATTCATGGTGTTATTGTGTATAAAATATTATTTAAGTAGTTTGTGCTTTAGCAAAAGAGTGTTTTGGTAGGAATAATAATTTGAATGTGTCTTAGAGGTCATATGGAGTGGAACCATGTATTTAAAAGTGATCTTGTGTTATTAATTTGCTTAATGAAGTGATAAAGGGATAATAGGTCTCCATGAGACCTATAAGGGCTACTTAGGCCTAATTAAAAGGCGTAACTGCTTTAGTGTGACCCATAGATGCTATGGATGATCTGTGAAGATGAATTTGAGTTATGTATTATCATGTTAGATGTATTAAGGGTTAAATAAAGTATTATGGTCGAGCTAGAAGTTGATATTCATGAAGACTCTATAAAGAGTGGAGACCAAGGCAATGGTTTCTAGACTTGAGTTTGCATGTGTTGAAAGAGATCAAAGGTAGTGTGTTTAGTGGATGGACTGATGTATAGAAAAGATAGAGGAGAAGGAAAGAGATCAAAAGTAGTGTGTTTAGTTGATTGACTAATGTATAGAAAATATTGAGGATGAACGAAGAAGCCTAGAGTGATCCAAAAGAGTATTTGGATGCATTGTTTGTACGAGCAAGTTTGAGTATGTGTGTGTTGAAAATATTATCATTAATGTCAAAGGTCTATCATTATTGGTGATAAAGGATCCATTAAATTTAATAGTGTTTTTAATATTCATATCTTGGCTAATATGTGTTGATATTTATTTAATATTAATGAATATATTTTTGGTTGCATAAAAGTCAAAAAAGGGCCCATGGAGAAGTCAAAGAGTCACGAGGTAAAGACAAAAGAGGAATGGGATGCATTTTCTCATGAAGAGTCATCTTGAGGTATTTCAAGAGTCACCATGTGAAGATAAAAGAAGGTATAGAGCATTTTTCCATGAAAAGACACTTCAAATAATACAAAAAGTCACCAAGATAAAGATAAAAGAGGAAAGGATACATTTGCTTATGAAGGGTCACCATATAACTTTTCAAATGCAAGGATACGAAGGGTCATGAAAATTTGGCACCATTTTATATGAGGATTGAAGGGTCATAAAGGGTGAATGCCAAAGGTCATTTAGAAAGCTTAAATTAAGTCTTGAGAAGCCATTTGTAATATGCAAGAGATTGCATGGTTTTGTAATTATTTTATATAAGAAAAGAGGAGAGAAAAGTAAGAGATATTTTAGAGTTATATCATTTGTTGAGTAGGAAAAATTAAGAGATAGTTGTGTTTTATACACGAGGGGTTGGTACTCCTGTGGGTTGGTGCTCATAAATATTTGCAAGGGGTTGGTGGTCACAAATAGTTGATGTGTTGCTGCTAAAAAAGGGGTTGGTTCCCCTACAAGTTGGTGCTTGTGTACTATGTAATTTGAGTTGGTGGTCATTCATATACTTGAGATTATTCTCCATGGTTTTTTCTACTTTGGGTTTCAATGTAAAAAGCTGGTGTCTCTCTCTCTCTCTCTCTTGTGTGGTGGATGTTATTGTTTCAATTTTATTGCCTATCTTGAATGTGTGATTAAGTAGTTAAAGAAAATAAGTTAGATTAAGTAAAAGATATATATTATACTGATTCACCCCCCCTCTTAGTATACTTCATGTTTAACAATTGGTATCAGAGCAAGTTTTTTTTGAAAAAGTTTTACAATTAGAAGGTAGATCGAGGAAAACATGATGGCTAGATCACATGAAGGTTTTTATATAAATAAGGAACCTTTGTTTGATGGGACAACTTATATTTTTTGGAGCATAAGGATGATGACTTATTTGATGGCCCTTATATTTGACATTTGGAAAGCAATGGTGGAGGAATATGAAGAGTCATAGACACTTGTAACTACTCTGACAGAAAAAAGGCAAGTGAAAATAAAGCTAAAGATTTAAATGCTATTTTATGTGGTTTATGTGAATCAAAATTTGTTAAAATTATGCAATGTAAATATACTCATGAAACTTGGGTAAAGATTGAGAATATTTAAAAAGGTGATGGAAGGGTTCAGCAAGCTAAGCTTCAAATTTTTAGAAGATAGTTTGAGAGTTTGAAGATGGAAGAGGAAGAAAATATAACAAGTTACCTTTTATGGGTTGATCAAATAGTTAATTAAATTTAAGGTCTTAGAGAAAAGTTATAAGAATCAATCATGGTAAAAAATGTTTTGAGATCTCTACCATTGAGATATGATTGAAAAGTTTTGGCAATTGAAGAGATGAAGAATTTAGCCAAGCTAAAGATAAATGAGATACATGGTATTCTTACAACATATGAGATGTAAACTGAACAAGAGAAACCTTCAAAGAGAGAAGCTAATTTCAAGATATATAAAAAAGAGAAGGCTAAGATTCAAGAATCAAGTGACAGTTCTAGTGATGATGAAGATGACAATGAAGCTTTATTCATTTGCAAGCCAAAAAAAGACACAGGTAAATATAAAAAAAAATTACCTTTTAAATGTTTTAATTATGAAAAGATTGGACATTTTATAGCTAATTTCCCAAATAAGGGTAATGGTCATAATGAAGAAGGAAATTATACATACAAGAAAAATTTCAAAGGAAAATTGAAGAAGAATTTATATTCTAAAGATCCCAACTCAGTCGAAGATAGTAGAGTCAATAATTCAGAAAAAGAAGAGATTCTATTCATAGCCATACATGAAGATGCCTCCACAAGTAAAATTACAGATGATCAAGCAGAAGAACATGATGAAGCCGAATTAAATCTAGAAAGAGAACTCATTTTTGCCTTAGAAGAGTTGAAAGCTCTTGAGAAGAAAAATCGAAGATTAAAGCTCTAGATCAAGAAAAATGAAAAGGAGTCAAAGGAAACAATTAAAGATATATAAACACACTTTGAAGAAGCCAAAAAGAAAGAAAAATATCTAATGACACAATTGTAAAAAAATAATTAAATAATGTGAAAAGTATGTTATTGAAATTACTTCTTTAAAAGTAGATTTTGATCAAACAAATAAAGCAATCAATGATAGAGCAGCTAATGATTCAAAATTTAAGAATAACACTAATATGTTGAATAAGATATTAGAAAGTTAAAGATCCATGTCAGATAAGACAAGTATCATATTTAAAAAAGAGAAAGGGGAGGCCATAGACAAGGTTAACATAAAAAAGGAAAGAGCTATGTTGAAGCTCTTACAAAAGAGAAAATAAAAAGGGAAGAAGTTAAGAATATAGAGGACAAATTAAACAAAGAAGGTTGGAAGGAATAGAGCTACAAAAGACAATCAAGTTAGAGATACACAAACATGTCTTATTTTTATGGTTACTATTTTTATTGTAATGGATATGGACACAAGAAAATAGAATGTTGAAAAAGGGCTAACAATTTCAGAAACAAGGAGAAGAAAACTCATGCAGAGTCAAGTAGAAGCCACAACTCTTTTACTACTCTATTAGTATTTAATGAAGAGGTCATAATATGTTACAAGTGTAATAAATTTAGACACATAACCTGGTATTATAGAATCATGTTTGAGTTAGTCAAGAAGGACCATAGTTTTAAGCCTCCATTCATTAAGAAGAAAGTTCAGATAGGTTCATGACAGAAGAAATAACTTGAAAAGTCTATGTTAGTTTAGACATCTTTGCATGCAAGAAATGAAGAAAATCCATGGTTAATTAATAGTAGATCTTTGAGGCACATGATAGGAGATAAGATAAAGTTTATAACCTTGAATAAGATCAATGGTGACATAATTAAATTTAGAGATAATACTACTGCCAGAATTACCAAAAAAGGTACAGAGTTTGGATAATGGTAGAACTAAAACTGAAAATGTTTTGTATGTATAAGGTCTTAAGAATAATATTTTGAGTGTAAGTCAAATGTGTGATCAAGGGAACATAATAAAGTTTTATGTAGAAGGTTATGAAATTAGGATAGAAAATTCAGATGTGTTGGTTAGAGATGCTAAAAAAATAGGCAATAATTTATATATGCTATCAGACATCAAAGGTCAAAGATATTGTTTGAGTTAGATTAAAGAAAGTTGGCTATGGCACAGGTGAATGGGATACAAATTTTGACAATCTTTACAACATCATCAAGAAACAAGCAGCCACAAATCTTCCAAAGATTACAAAGCCATCTAACACGCTTTGTGAACCTTGTTAACATGGGAAGCAGGTCAGAAGGCAGTTCAAAATAAAAGAGTACTCAACCACTCAGATGTTAGAGATTATTCACACTAATTTGTGTTGACCTATGAGAACTCAAAGTACTCAAGGTGAAAAATATTTCATGTTGTTTATTGATGATTTTTTACGTATGACTTGGGTAATGTTTTTTAAAAAAATCAGAAGCTTTCAAACATTGCAAAGTGTTCAAAGCATTAGTTGAGAATGAAACCGGTTTGAAGATTAAGTGCCTAAGATCACATCAAGGAGAAAAATTCATGTTGGATCATTTTATTGAGTATTATGAAGACCATGGAATAAAGAGACATTATTCAGCAGCTAAAACTCCACAATAAAATAGAGTAGTTAAACAGAGAAATAGAATAGTTCAAGAGATGGAGAGGACAATGCTAAATGAATCTAAGATACCAAATAAATATTGGAGAGAGGTAGTTACTATAGTATTTCATATTTAAAATAAATAATTATTGAGAGTCAATAGTGACAAGACTCCTTATGAGCTATGGAAAGGTAAACCAACAATAATTGATAATTTTAGAGTTTTTGGCAATAGATGCTTCATAAAAAGAATCGATGAAAAAATTGGTAAGTTTGAATCCAAAGAAGATGAAGGTATATTTATTGGTTATTCTTGAAAAATTAAAGGTTATAAATATTATAATGAAAGAACCAAGAAAATAATTGAAAGTGCAAGTGTCAGGATAGAAGAAGATGGAACATAAAGAATCAGTGATCTAGTAGACATTTCTGAAATCATTGAAGAAGAAGATTTTGAAAAATCATATGAAGATGAGAAGGAGAAAAAAGACACCAAAACCCCATCCAAATATGTCCAGAGAAATCATAATGAAAGTGACATAATCAGGGACATAAATGAAGGAATTTGCACTAGAAGAATTATGGTAAGTGAATCTGAGTAAGTTAATTTATCTTTGTTATCCAAAATTTAGCCTATAACTTTTTCAGAAGCTAGACATGATAAGCATTAGGTTAAGGTAATAGATGAATAATTAAATTAGATAGAAAATAATGATACTTGGGAATTAGTACCTAGACCAAAAGATCACAATGTGATAGGAACAAAATGGGTTTATAGAAATAAGTTGAATAAAAATGGAGAAGTAACGAAGAATAAAGAAATATTATTATGTAAAGGATATGCTCAGATTGAAGGAGTAGATTTTGAAGAAATATTTACACCAATGGCAAGGCTAGAGGCTATTAGAATGTTTCTTACATATGCAATGTTTAAAAATTTCAATGTGTTTCAGATAGATGTCAAATCTACCTTCCTAAATGGGAATCTAGAAGAAGAGGTTTACATTGAGAAACCTAAGGGATTTATGCTCTCAAATATTAGTAGCCATGTATGCAGATTGAAGAAAGTACTATATGGATTGAAACAAGATCCTAGAGCTTGGTATGCAAGACTTGATAAGTACCTACAGGATCAAGGTTTCAAGACAGTAATTTTTACATCAAAATATAAGGTGAGCATTAATTGATTATTGTGGTATATGTTGATGATATCATTTTTAGAGAAAACATTGAAAAGATGACAATTTTTTTTTTTTGATAATATGCAAAAATAATTTGAGATGTCTATGCTTGGAGAATTGTCATTTTTCTTAAGATTGCAAATATTTCAATTAGATAAAAGAATTTTCATATCTCAAAGTAAATATGCTAAGGAAATGTTGAAGAAATTTAGTTTTGAGGATTGTGTACCAGTTGGCACACCAATGAGTATACAAAATAAGGTAAGCAAGGATGAAGATTCACCTATTATAGATCAATCTTTGCTTAGATTTATGATTGATAGTCTTTTATATTTGATAACATCGAGGTCAGATATCTTGCATGCAGTAGGTATGGTTGCAAGATATCTGTTAGCTCCAAAAGATAGTCATGTTTAGTTGGTGAAGAGAATATTCATATATATCAAAGGGATATTGGATTATGGATTGTGGTATCCCACAAGTAGAGATTTCACTTTGGTTGCTTATATATATTCAAATTGGGCAAGTTGCTTGGCTGACAAAAAAAGTATAAGTGGAGGAGATTTCTTCCTTAGTGATAGCTTAGTATCATGGATAAGCACAAATTAGAATTTAGTATCACTTTCTATAGCTGAAGCAGAATATATTTTAGCAATATTGTGTTGTACTCAACTGCTTTGGATGAAAAAAACTTTGGAAGATAACAAGGTAAAATATGATGAACCTATTTCTATTTTTTGTGACAACACACGTGCTATTAATATTTCTAAGAATCTAGTGATGCATTGAAGAACAAAACATATTCCCATTAGATATCACTTCTTGAGAGAGCAAGTTATAGATCAATAGGTTAAGATTCAATATATCAGTACTATAGAGTAGATTACAGATATTTTCACAAAGGCACTACCAAAAGATACATTTGAGTATTTGTGGGAGAATTTGAGAGTAATTTCTTTTACTTCCTTACATTTAGGATCAACATCAGTTGAGGGGGAGCTAAGTGTTAGCTCCAGGATAGGCATTTTTACATTGATGTCAAAGGAGGAGAAGAATAAAAATAGGTACAAGTATAGGTGTAAAAATAGGTGAAGAAATATGTACAAGGAATAGGTACAAGTTACTACAATAAGGGGGAGTTACTCTATGTTTTTTAGATGGTAGTATGTGTAGGTTTCAAGATGTGGTAGTTTCAGTTTGAGGTTGTCATCAATGACAAAGGGGGAGATTGTTAGAAATATTATCATTGATGTCAAAGGTCTAGCATTATTGGTGATAAAGGCCCCATTGCATTTAATGGTGTTTTTAATATTCATATCTTGGATAATGTATGTTGGTATTTATTTAACATTATAAAATATATTTTTGGTTGCATAAAAGTCAAAACATGGCCCATGGAGAAGTCAAAGAGTCACGGGGTAAAGACAAAAAAGGAATGGGATGCATTTTCTCATGAAAAGTCATATTGAAGAATTTCAAGAGTCACCATGTGAAGATAAAAGAGAGCATGGCACATTTTTCTATGAAATTATATTTTAAGGATTATGAAAAGTCATGAAGATAAAGATAAAAGAGGAAATGATGCATTTGCTTATGAAGGGTCACCATGTGACTTTTCAAATGCAAGGATATGAAGGGTCATGCAAGTTTGGAGCCATTTTTCATGAGGATTGAAGGGTCATAAATGGTGAATGCTAAAGGTCATTTGTAAAGCTATAAATAAAGGCTTGAGAAGCCATTTGTAATATGCAAGAGAGTGCATGGTTTTATAATTGTTTTATATAAGAAAAGAGGAGAGAAAAGCAAGATATATTATAGAGTTATTGTTGAGGTGTGGAGCTAAAAGCTTCACTAGATGAATGGATGTTGAAGTTGCTAGATTTACACAATCACCGATGATGGCAAGGAGTCGACCAGTAGCTGCTGGTGTTGGTTATATATCAGCCGACGTCAGTCATATGCAGACAGGAAGGAACTGACGTCGGTTACCTGTGTGTCCAGAAAGTCTATTTTCATGGACAGAACAAATTGTTTGCATGTTAAGATTAAGTGTTAGTCTTAAGTCCACATCTCTATCATTAGTAAGACTATTTTGAGCCCTTGATTAGGAGGTGCATCTAATGGTTGTAAATGCATTGCTCATGATCCCTAATCTTATATAATAGGGATAGATCTTCATAGCTTGTGTGTAAGAAAGAACAGTACAAGAATTGTATATGTGTATCAATCCAGGTTGTTGGAATTGATTGTAATTGAGAGAGAGAACTCTTGAGGGAAAGAGATCTGTACATCTGAGAGGTGTGAGAAAAAAGTGTGATTTTCTTCATTGTATTTCATTCTGGAAGAGTTTAATACAAGTTTTCAGGGTGGTTTCTTGTATCTCTTATTCTTTGTTGTTTCTGATTCTAGTTACTTATCATTTTGGTTTAATTATGTGTTTAGTTGCTTACATAATAGTAATCAAGTTTGTTGGTTGATCCCCAACAAATGGTATCAGAGCTCAGGTTGACTAACAGGTGTTTCAGATCTAGTTAGTGTTTGTTGATTACAGGTCACTCACAGGGGTTTCTGTTTGAGTGGTAGAAGCAATGGCAGAAGAAAGTAAACTGAGAATGGAGAAGTTTAATGGCAAGAATTACCAATTATGGAGAATGCAGATAGATGATTATCTGTATCAAAAAGATCTATACTTACCATTAGGTGGGGTTTCAAAGAAGCCCACAGACATGGAAGATGAAGAATGAGAAGTTCTTGATAGAAAGGCTCTTGGATCTATAAGATTGAGTCTAGCATCTACTGTGATATCTAATTTATCACATGCAAAGTCAATAGTAGAGTTAATGACTACTTTAGCAAATTTATATGAAAAACCTTCAGCTTCAAATAAGGTATATCTTATGAAGCAATTATTTAATTTGCAAATGCAGGAAGGTGGATCTGTATCTAATCATCTAAATGATTTCCATGGAATTGTAAATCAATTAAATTCAGTCAAAATAGTTTTTGATGATGAAATTAAAGCTCTATTAATCTTATGCTCTTTACCTAAAAGCTTGCATAGCTTGGTAATAGCAGTTAGTAATACTGCATCTACTTCAAATATTTTAAAAGTAGATGATGTTGTTAGTGTAATCTTGAATGAAGAAATTTACAGAAAAAGCATAGAGGAAACATCAGGGAACACTTTAAGTTTTTAAAGTAGGGGAAGGTAAAAAGAGAAGGGCAAGCATCGGAGATCAAGGTCTAAGTCAAAGATGAGAGGTAGATCCAAATCCAGAAATGGCAGGAAGATAGCCTACTGGAATTGTGGAAAGATAGGGCATATAAACAAAGATTGTTGGTCAAAACCTAAAGAAGATAATCAGCATGAAGGTAAAGAAGAAGCAAAAGTTGTAGGTATTGTTGCACAAGATGCTCTTATATTCTCTTTGCATAATAATATAGAATCTTGGGTTTTAGATTCTAGTGCCTCTTTCTATGCAACCCCAAATAGAGAATATTTTAGTGACTATGTCCATGGAGATTTTGGAATAGTTTATTTAGGGGATGATGACCCTTGTAAAATTGTTGGCAAAGGAAAAGTGCAGCTGAAAATACAGAATGGCAACACATGGGTGTTGAAGGACGTCATGCATGTACCCAACTTGAAGAGGAATTTGATTTCTGCAAGAAAGTTGGGGGATGAGGGTTGCGCAATAACTCTCACAGCTGAATCTTGGAAGGTGACCAAGGGTGCACTTGTATTGACCAGAGGTAAGAGAGTAGGTACTCTCTATTTATGTAATTGTATTACTGATAATTCTCCTTTTGTATTATCTACTTCAGATGTAGATGCAAAGTTGTGGCACCAGAGGCTTGGCCACATGAGTGAGAAGGGAATGACTATTCTTAAGTCAAAAGGTAAGCTTTCAGATTTGAAAAGCATAGATCTAGATTTTTATGAGCATTGTATTTTTAGAAAACAGAAGAGAGTGATTTTTTTCAAGACTGGGTCAACAAAAAAGAAGCACAAGTTGGAACTTGTTCACACAGACGTGTGGGGACCAGCTCAGGTTGCTTCTATTGGAGGATCACAGTACTATGTTTCTTTCATAGATGATGCTACAAGAAAGGTATGGGTTTATTGCATAAGAAAGAAATCTAATGTTTTTGACACTTTTAAGATGTGGAAAGCTTTAGTTGAGAATGAAACAGGCAGGAGATTGAAGTGCCTTAGATCTGACAATGGTGGTGAGTTCTACAGCTACAAGTTCAACTGGTATTGTTATATGAATGGAATACGTAGGCAAAGGATGATTCCAAGGACACCTCAGCAAAATAGAGTTGCTAAAAGGATGAACAGAACAATAATGAAGCGTGCACGGTGTATGAGGTTGCATGCTGGTTTGCCCTTACAGTTTTGGGCAAAAGCTATAGATGCTTCAGTTTACCTGATTAATAGAGGACCCTCTACAGCTCTGGATGGTGGAATTCTAGAAGAGGCATGGACAGGTAAAAAGGTATATCTTTCATTTCTCAGAGTTTTTGGTTCTGAAGTTTTTTTGCATGTTGATAAGGAAAATAGAAAGAAGCTGGATGCTAAGTCTATGAGGTGCACATTTATTGGTTATGGCTCTGATGATTTCGGATTCTAGTTTTGGAATCTAGAAACTAACAAAATAATTAGGAGCCGTGATGTTGTTTTCAATGAGAAGGTGATGTATAGTGATCAGCTCAAGAAGTTGAATCAATCTGAGCAGAGCAATGTTGAATTGGATGAGGTGACAATCCAAAATGAGCTCGCAGGAAAGAATACTCACAGATAGGAAAACACAGAGACCGACATCAGTCAGGAAGGAACCGACGTCAGCAATACAGGAACCAATGTCGGTCAGACATTGACCGACGTCGGTCAGGAATGAACTGAGGTCGGTCATGTAGAACCAACGTCGATCAATTATAGGCCTGGAGGTGACTGAGGTCGGTCACTGTAAGAGAATTTGGGTGGACAGCGTGTTGTGAATGAGTCTCAAATGCCCGTCAGGAGGTCAAAAAGGGTAAGTAAACCTCCAATTCGATATTCCCCTTCATTATTCTATTTATTACTTACTGATGGTGGAGAACCAGAGAGTTTTGATGAAGCAATACAGGTGGAATCCAAGAATCAGTGGGAGCTAGGCATGAATGAGGAAATTGATTCCTTGAAAGAGAACCAAACGTGAGATTTGGTTGAGTTGCCAACGGGAAAGAGAACACTAAAAAATAGATGGATCTATAGATTGAAGGAAGGAGAGAATGGACAGATGAGATATAAGGCCAGGTTGGTAGTAAAAGGATTTGCACAGAAACCAGGTATTGATTTTGGTGAGATTTTTTCTCTTGTAGTTAAAATGACTTCTATACGGACTGTATTGTCTTTAATTGCTATTGAGGATTTGCATCTTGAGTAGCTTGATGTTAAGACAACATTTCTTCATGGAGATTTGGATGAAGAAATATATATGGATCAGCTGGAAGGATTTGAGGTCAAAGGTAAGGAGAAACTTGTGTGCAGATTGAAGAAAAGCTTGTATGGTCTCAAGCAAGCTCCGAGACAATGGTATTTAAAATTTGACAGGTTTATGATTGAGCATGGCTACAGTAGATGTCAATCTGACCATTGTGTATATTTTAAGAGATTTGATAATGGTAGATATATTATTCTATTGTTGTATGCAGATGATATGCTGGTTGCAGGATCACACATGCAGGATATCTCTGAGCTTAAGGGAAAATTAGCTCACATATTTGCCATGAAGGATTTGGGAGCAACAAAGAAAATCTTTGGCATGAGTATTAAGAGAGACAGGAAAAATCACAGGTTGATTTTGTCTCAAGAGGATTATGTGAACAAGGTGTTGAAACGGTTCAATAAGCAGGATGCAAAACCAGTAAGCACACCTATGGCTGGACACTTCAAGTTGAGTAAAGAACAGTGTCCTAATTCACATGATGAGGTAGAGTACATGAGTAGAGTTCCATATGCTTCCATAGTTGGGAGTTTAATGTATGCAATGGTATGTACTAGACCGGATATTGCCCAAGCAGTGGGAGTTGTCAGTAAGTATATGGCCAATCTAGGGAAGGAGCACTGAAAAGTAGTTCAGTGGATTCTCAGATATCTGAGAGGGACCAGCAGTAGGCATTTGTGCTATGGAGGGTCAAACACTTCTCTACATGGATATGTAGATTTGGATATGACAGGTGATTTAGATGGCAGGAGAAGCACCACAGGATATGTTTTCACTGTTGGTGGAACGGCGGTTAGCTGGATTTCAAAGTTGCAGAAGGTTTTTGCCTTGTCTACTACAGAGACAAAATACATTATAGTCACAGAGGCTAGCAAAGAGATGATATGGATGACACGGTTCATGGAAGAGCTAGGAAAGGAGCAAAAGAGTTGCATATTATATAGTGATAGTCAGAGTGCAATTCATTTGGCTAAGAATTTATCCTTTCATTTAAGAACCAAACATATACAGCTTAGGTACCACTTCATAAGACAGGTATTGGAGGATGGTGAGTTGAAGCTGGAAAAGATCCATACAGATAAGAACCCTGTTGATATGTTAACAAAGCTGGTAACAAAGGAGAAGTTGAATCTTCATTCAACTTTTATTGGTCTTCAAGATTGAGTTTGAAGATGGAGAAGCTAGAAGATGCTGCTGTACAGGTACTGGTGCAACTGTTTATCTCCAAGTGGGAGATTGTTGAGGTGTGGAGCTAAAAGCTTCACCAGATGAGCGGATGTTGAAGTTTCTGGATTTACACAGTCACTGACGAAGGCAAGGAGTCAACTAGTATTTGCCAGTGTTAGTTATATATCGGCCGATGTCGATCATATGCAGACAGGCAGGAACCGATGTCGGTTACCTGTGCGTCCAGAAAGTCTATTTTTGTGGATAGAATAGATTGTTTGCATGTTAAGATTAAGTGTTAGTCTTAAGTCTGCATCTCTATCTTTAGTAGGACTATTTTGAGCCCTTGATTAGGAGGTGCATCTAATGGTTGTGAATGCATTGCTCATGATCCCTAATCTTATATAATAGGGATAGATCTTCAGAGCTTGTGTGTAAGAAAGAACAATACAAGAATTGTATATGTGTATCAATCCAGGTTGTTGGAATTGATTGTAATTGAGAGAGAGAACTCTTGAGGGAAAGAGATCTGTACATATGAGAGGTGTAAGAAGAAAGTGTGATTTTCTTTATTGTATTTCTTTCTGGAAGAGTTTAATACAAGTTTTCAGGGTGGTTTCTTGTATCTCTTATTCTTTTCTATTTCTGATTCTAGTTACTTATCATTCTGGTTTAATTCCGTGTTTAGTTGCTTACATAATAGTAATCAAGTTTGTTGGTTGATCCCCAATAGTTATATCATTTTTTGAGTAAGCAATATTTAGAGATAGTTGTGTTTTATACACAAGAGGGGTTGGTGCTCTTGTGGGTTGGTGCTCACAAATATTTGTAAGGGGTTAGTGCTTCTATGGGTTGGTGCTCCTATAAGTTGGTGCTTGTGAAATATGTAATTTGAGTTGGTGCTCATGCATATACTTAAGATTGTTCTCCGTGGTTTTTCCCACTTTGGGTTTCCATGTAAAAATTTGGTGTCTCTCTCTCTCTCTTGTGTGGTGCATGTTATTGTTTTAGTTTTCTTACATATCTTGAATGTGTGATTAAGTGGTTAAATAAAAGAAATCATATTAAGTAAAAGATATATAATATACTGATTCACCCACCCCCTCTCAGTATATTTCATGATTAATAGTGTGATGAATTGAAAGAAAGGTGTTAAACATTATTTATCTAATCAGATTGATTTGTGATCAGAGTTGTAGAGTTTTTGATTTCATAAGGTGTTTTATGGGTGCTCAACATCTAGAACAAGTAAGTGCTTGTTCATACTTAGGGGTGGGTGCTCCTTGTGAAGTAGGTGCTTCATTAAAAGGTCTCATGTTTGTGATCATCTTATAGGACAAGTAGTCCATGTGTTTTTAGGCTTGAGAGTGGGTTTTATTCTCCATGAGGGTTTCCCACATAATTCATGTGTTATGTGTATGATCTTGCATTATATTTCTTATTCATTGTTATGAATAAATTTTGTGCTTTATGAATGCTTTTGATCTTTGATTAAGAGTTTGAAAGAATTAAAATTTAAGTTTGAAATATCTTGCATCACTGATTCACCCCCCTCTTAATGATTGTACCTCAAACATAAAGAACATTATAATCAACCCTCTTTCTAGCACTAATCTGTTGGTGTGCATTTTAACCACATAACATGTTGGGAGAAACATAAAGGGTGGTAAAAGGACCAAAATCAATCATAAATATCAAAGAACATTTTAGTCAGGTCCTCCTTCTATCGTCAATCTATTGGTGTGTGTTTTAAATACACAACAGGTTGGGAGAAGTGTAAAGGGTGGCCAAAAGACCAAAATCAATCATAAATATCAAAGAGAATTCCAGTCAACCCTCTTTCTAGTGTTAATCTCTTGATGTACATTTTAAGCACACAACACATTGGGTGAAGTATAAAGGGTGGCCAAAAGACCAAAATTAATCATAAATATCAAAGATAATTCCAGTTAAGCCTTCATAGTGCCAATATGTTGGTGTGTGGTTTAGGCACACCAACTATAGGTGAAAAGGGCTGTTCAAAGAGTGAGACCTCTCCACCTCTTTTGAAAGGAAAGATTTTCACCTTTCCCCAAGGTCTATATCTACCATGTATCAACATAATGATTTCACTTAGTAGGTTATTTTGGACTATTTTGTTTCAAGGGGCCTTTACTGGTTTAAACTCAAACAATTGTAAAAGTAACTTAGATTATTATGCTCAGAATAATCAACCTCTAAAGATTAAATAGAATATGTCTAGATGATTAAAATAAACTTGTCATTTATCAATTAGATCCAACAATGCATAAAATATGACAAGCAAAGTTCGTGCAATCTGAATAAAACTTGAATAACTGATTACAATTCAAACTATTCTAAAATTAATCTAACAAATTATAAAAAAAGATCAAAATATAGAGGGTGGGGAGAAAGAAAAGATAAACCTATTTTTTATAGGAAACAAATATGATTCTATTGAGTAGATAAATCCTTTTAAGAAAACCAATCTTTGATTGGTTAGAATAACACAACTAGAGAAAAAATATGGTGCAAGAGTCTGAGGACAACGTTAGATATGAAAATAGAGGGAAACTAACCAACATATACATGTGTAGGCAATGGATATCAACTCATAAATATTTCAAATATAAAATAAATCATAAAATATCATTGAGTTTCATCACATACTTAAGTTAAATATACACATATGTCCAAGTAGCCTCAACTCATTTAAAGGAAAAAGCTCACTAGAAAGTAGGAATCGCATAAGGGAAAATGGGAAAAAATTGCTTGATATCCTACCTATCTATCTCTATTGTATCATTTGATCAAATAATCAACCCTTATTACATCACACAACTGGTATTTTATAGGTAATTCAGGTCCATGGAGTCATTACTCAACCAACCACTGGGTGGTTGCAAGAATTCAATGAGGTGCATCTACTCTTGATATATAATTTTCATCAGATCATGCTCAATCCCAAGATCATAAATATTAGACCATGATGATTGATTCTACATTCAATTACAGGTATTTAAATGTCATTGAGATCTCTTGGGATAGTTAATAGGTCATGTTCTATGTAGTAGAGACCATTCCTGATTATATTTAAATTAATTTTTGGGTAGCTTAAAGTTATTAAAATCTCTTGGGATGCTAAGCCAACCACCCTTTGCACTGTAATGACCATGCCGAATTAAGGTATAATTTAGTTCTTTTATGGTTTACACTTATCTCATCATACACGCCATGACTTTGATCAATGTTGTTGCATGATTAACATTGAATTATGTGCTCTATTTTCTCATATCACCAGTTAAGAAGTAACCACAAATTTATTATGTGAATCAAATTAGACACACAATCTATTATCCATCTTAAGGTTTTGATGGGTGGAATGATCATCAATTTTAAGCTCATCTACTACTGACAAGGATTTTAATGTTTCCTTTGATGTCAAGGTCATGCCATGTGGTTACCTCTCACTCAATCATTTTTGGAATGAGGACTCAAATTGTGTTGACTATGTTTTGGTTGTGATGAAATAAGATCTCACCATGTGGCATCATCTTGCTCATTCGGCAGGTCACAAGCCCTGGCTCAATGCTAGATATGTATTGACTACCTTGGGGCTTTGAGATCTTAACAATTGTCATCATCTTAAGCATCTAGGGACTTGTTGATTTTTTCACTATGTATGAACCGGTCTAGGACTATGCTGAAGGGATGAGATATCAACAAGTGTCATCATCTTGATTACTCAGGAGCTCATTGTAAAATCAAACATGTACGAATTATCCTAGGGAAGCAAGGAAGTAGGATCATGATAGTTAATACCATCCTATTCATTTGAAGGCCCAACGACTTTGAGGATTGACTAAGTCTCAAAATACTCAAATGACTAAGTCTAGGTCCAAATGCAATAACTGACTACCGTGTGTCATTTTTAAATAGAAAGGTACCTATGGGAAAATAAATAGCTATTAGTTTTTTTTTTCAAATTTGAATAAAAAATGTTGAGTATAAAATCCCAGAAGAAATTAAAAGGGCAGATAATTCAATGAATAATAAAATCCTATATTCTAAACTTAAAGCCAATTTTATCCCAAAAAAAGCAAAGTACTAAGTCTGAAAGTGAAACAGTGCAAAGACAATCATTTTGACTCAAAATGAAGCAATAATGACTAAATTTATTAAGAAAATGATACAAAAACTTTGAAAATAATTAGATAATTTGCATATGTCTAAGTCAAATTTATCTAAAAATGGAACATTTAACTTTTTTCAAAACATGCTTCAAGATATATAGGACTCAATTTGACTTAGGAAAATTAGATAATTAGCTTAGAAAGTCCTAAATGTGATTTTTAGACCAGTGATTATAATGAAAATTTATTATCTAGACTTGGTTAAAACAATGAAGAATATTCAAAGTTTAGATCTACACCTTTAAAGATTTGCTATCACCAGAAATGGTAATTTTAAATAGGCAAAAGCCACCAAAATCCTTTGAGATAAAAGATCAAAACCCAGAACAAAAAGAGGTTCCATGGTTTTAGATGAAATTAGGGCATGCTATGTAATTAAAAACAAAAGGGAAATCTATCTCCAGTAGAAAAGGAAGTAATGTAGGATGGAATAAGGATAGGGATCAACGGGATTAAATAATATATGAAAAGGATGACATAATGAGAAGTACTCTCCAAGGACTACAAGATAAGAAAACCTTCCATGTTTTCATTTTATGTCTTGATGTAAGGATGCTGCCACCTTTTGAACTTGATAAATTGGCCATAACTTATAGTACCTATAGATCAATATCAAGGTCAACATAGGAAAGGGATATTGAAACATGAGGTAAAAAATGATATACAAGGATGCCCCCAATCAGGGGATTTCATATACAATGTACTGATAAATCAAGCATAAAAATGATTGAGATGTATGATGTTCATGGGCTCATCTAATTTTTTCCATCTTCTATTGCCAATTTATATGATCCATAACCTTATTTATTTGTGATGACATATGGACCCAACCAATTAGGCTCAAACTTGAATTTCTTTTCACAGTCCATGTTGGTATTTTGTTGATTTTATTTGAGCACAAGATGACCAATTTATAACTCTCTAGAAATGATATGTTTATCACAACTATGGTGTATCTTATTTTGATAGGATTTAAGGTAGATAGTTATTTTTCATCCAAGAGTTCTATATCTTGTAGCTAAGATACTCTATAATCCTCATCATTAATAAAATCTTGCAATGAAATGCGCATGGAAGGTAATTTGATCTTGATAGGGAGGATAAATTTTATGCTAAAGACTATGGAATAGGGTGTGTCACCTATAGGAGTGTTAATATTGGTTTGATAGGCCCATAAAATAGGAAATAGTTTCAAATTCCAATCATGACCATCATCTTTGACAATATGTTTGAGGATTTTCACAATGGTTTTATTGTATGCCTTAGCTTGACCATTACCTTGAGGATAATAGGGAGTTGACCATCTGTGTTTAGTATGGAAATTAGTATAAAGGGATTTAAATACCTTATTATTTAAGGACTTTCCATTATAAAAATTGATGGTGGATGGGATGCCATAATGGTAAATGATTGATTCAGGGTAAATTTGTGAATTTGTTTGTCAGTTACATAAGTGAGCAGAATGGCCTCAACCCACTTAGTAAAACACTTGGTAGCTATACAGATGTGTTTATGGCCATTAGATGATGTAGGGCTCATCTCCCCATTGAGATTGATTTCTCATGTGGAAAATGACCAAGGATATCTGATCAAATAAAGTGCTTGTGGTGTAGTTTAGATCAAGTCACCATGCTTATGGCAAGCAACACACTTCTTAACATATACATGCACGTCATAGTCCATTATCGACCAGTAATACCCCATACAAAGGAGTTTATTAGGGAGGACCATTATTCTAATGTGGGTCTCATAAATCCCATTGTGCATGCCTTTGACTACTAATTATACTTCTTTTGAATTTAAAAAATGGAGTGTCTCATCATAACTTCTACAATAAAACGTATCACCAAGTAAGACAAAACAAGAGGCTTTATGAATGAGGGATTTTTGTTGAGGATGAGATGAGTCAGGAAGAAGGTATGGGCTTGAAGGTAAATTTAGAGGTCATGGTACTAAGGTGAATGGGGACCAACAATCTTGCATACCATTTATGACTCTAGATGATCATATGCTAACATAATGAGTTGTTCAATTAAGAGCTGATATTCTTAGATGTTAGAAGACATTTCTAATAGTAAAACAATAGTAACCATAGTATTAGCTGATTTGTTGTTAGCTTGTAACACTTTCTCAAATTATATGTGTTCAAAATGTGGCTTGAAGCTATCTACCATGCACTTGTAAGGCACAATATTATCATATTTTTTTGGTATTGATCATTAACTTTATTGATGATAAGTTTAGAATCACCATATACTACTAGTTGCTGAATGTTCTATTAAATAGAGAGACAAAGTCCTATAACTAGCGCCTCATATTATGCAATATTTTTTGTGCATGGAAATGTAATATGAAATGCCTTAGGGATAAGATCCCCATGTGGTGTGATAAAAATGATACCTACCCAAAATCCATAGGATGTGAAAGGACCATCAAAGTAGAGATTCCATTATTGTGATTCTTCAAGGGTGAAAATGGAGTCATCAAGAATTTAGTGATTAATTGACAAGTACCTATCATTTAATATATTTTTGATTGATATATTCAATGTCAAACTTATTGAGGAGAATAATCCATTTTTCCATATGACCTATCAATGCTACTTTGGAAAGAAGATACTTAAGTGGATCAACTTTTGTAATGATGATGGTTTTATTGTTGAGAATGTAGTGTCATAATTGTTGGGATGTGAAGACCATTGATAAACATGCCTTTTCAATAGGTGAATAGTTATGTTCATAGGTGACCAGTGTTCTCAAATAGTATACAACATGTTCTTTACCCTGATCATCATGCTGGGCAAAACATGCCCACAAGGCATGTTAGGTGGTCGAGATGCAAAGTAACAGTGACTTCCCTAGTGTTGGAGGGGATGACACTGGTGGTTTGACCAAATATTAATTTAATTGATCAAATTCCTCCTAATAGTCCTTATTCCACTGAAATGTGGTTCCTTTTTCTAAGAGGTGTGCAAAGGGATGTCAATGATCTGCAAGCTATGAAATGAATCGATGAATAGCCTAAATTTTCATTGTAAGTAACATAACTAATTTAAATTGGATGGGGGAGGCATGTCTATTATGGCATTAAATTTTATTTGGGTCTACTTCAATACTTTGTTTAGAAATAATGAAACCTAATAACTTTCCAGACATGACTCTAAAAACACACTTTTTAGGATTGGGGCATACTTTGTATTCTCAAAGCCATTTAAATTTATACCAAAAAACTATTGGATAACTTGCATGAGTCTTAAATTTACCCAAAATAGTCCACATAGTCCTCCATAATGTTATGCATCATGTCATGAAAAATAATAGTCATCAATCACCCTTTGATAGGTACCACTAACATTCTTCAGGCCAAAATACATGACTTGATAACCAAGCATCCCCATAGAGTGATGAATTTTGTCTTATGTTGATCCTAAAATGCTATTTTGATTTGATCATACCTAAAAAATCCATCCATGAGCACGAGTATCTCATAACCTACCATTTAAATTTATACAACAAAACTATTGGATAGCTTGCATGAGTCTTAAATTTACCCAAAATAGTCCACATAGTCCTCCATAATGTTATGCATCATGTCATAAAAATAATAGTCATCACCCTTTGATAGGTACCACTAACATTCTTCAGGCCAAAATACATGACCTGATAACCAAACATCCCCATAGAGTGATGAATTTTGTCTTATGTTGATCCTCAAATGCTATTTTGATTTGATTATACCTAAAAAATCCATCCATGAGCAAGAGTATCTCATAACCTATTATGGAGTCAATAATCATATCAATTTTGGGTAATGTAAAATCATCCTTTGGACAACCTTTTTAAATATATTTCAAATATTTATAAGGGCAAATACTTCTAGGATTATTGTTAATAGGTATGATATTAGAAATCCATTGTGAATAGTTGATAGGCCTTATGCACCTAACTTTCTAGAGTTTTTTTAGTTCATTTTTTGATAAAAATGGTAATATGCAGGTGCATCTTATGTAATTTATGCTTGATTGTTTTAGCCTTAGGGTTCACCACAAGATGATGGACAACCAAGGAAGGATATAATCTAGGCATGCCAAAAAAGACCATGCAAAGATATCAATGAATTATTTGAGGATAATAATAATGAACTCGCGTTATTCTTAAGTGAGAGAAGCACCAAGCTTAATGATCCATGGATTGTCCTCAATACTAAGGTTAACATTAATGATGTCTTTCATAAGCAACATGGAACCATCCTCTAATAAAATAGGTACTAAAGGGAATTAAAAATATATATTTTGATTGTGGCCTAATTAGTTCATCGAGCTTACCCATGAAATAAGAATTAGAATCATTCATTTAGGGCAATGGTAATTCACTAAGTGTTTCCTTAAAATATTGAACCACGTGTTCAAATGTGTATTACTCTTCTAGACTGAGATTTGAGATGAAGAGGATGCAAGGAATTTGAGGACTTTGTGCTTCTTTATGAATAAATTGGACTTCCCCATTTATTGGCACCTTATAAAGGTTTTCACCAATAAACACATCTTTATTTTTACTTTTTCACTATCCGATAATTCTTAGTAGAGGTTTTCGCTATGGGACATTAAAATTTCATTTTGGTTGTTTTCTTGAGTAAGGAAATCCACATGCACTCCAAAGTAGGCAACATGGTCAAAATTGATCTTGAATCCCTATTTATGATCTCCAATTGAGAAGCCATCTCTGAGCCCAAATAATTCTAAAATATGTTTATCATTTTGGAATTCACCCAATGGTATAAAATCATGTTGGTCCCAGTTAATGAGTTTAGAATAATGGAGATCAAGGCTAATGGTTATGATGAGATTAGTGTAAAAAAGGTTTCTATCAACTAGCTCATTGTAGATACTATAATAGGACTCTAAATTGTTGTTAGGACAATCTTCATTAGAAATTATAATTATGCCACTTTCAAGATCCGAGGGGTCACCCCAAGTGATTTGTATCCAACACCTTGAAATCCTTTGTGTTTTCTTGGGGGAACGGGTTCAAGAATGCCCTACTGCTTTTCCCCAATATTTTACCTTTATATTCAAAATGCTCCATGATTTTATGAGGAATAATGTATTTTTTCTTTTGATAACATGAAGTAAGTCCATCATTATATAACCAAGAATCCTCCAAACTGTTGACATGATCTTGAGCCAAAAGACCTTTTTTTACAAAAGCTAGAGGACCCACCTAATAAGAATTAGATTTTCTATGCCACTCCATCTTGGGCCTGCCATGAGATTTAATTGACTTAGGGAGTTTAAGAATATGAAAAACATCACTAATTAGGTACTCTCTACAACATTTTTCTTTGATGGTAAAATGAGATGATGTTTGAGGAAGAGGAATACATTTGGATGAGAATGCAAGGATATTGGGATCAATATAAGAGGATTTGGGAGATTTGAGAATCACATTTTTCTCCTTTTTGAGTACATGATTTGTGCAATAAAAATAATTAGTACCGTATTCTGTATCCAAGTTCTTGTAATATTGATAAGGTTGTATATCCCTTAGAATAGTGACCTCCATACCTTAATGCAAGAAATTAAGACACTGATGTAATGTTAATGGGACTACATGCATATCATTCATCCATTAACATCCAAGGAGTATTTTATATGATAGTTCTAAATTTATTACATGACATAAGGTGTTATGGGTGATAGGCACAACAAGGATGGGTAAACGAATTATTCTAGTTGATTATCACTCTACATTATCATTCCCTTTGATGGTGATAGTATAAGGGTGAAAATTAGCTGATGAATATCCTAGGTTTTTGACTAATTTGATTATGGCAACATTTAGAATTGAGCCATTTTCTATGAGCACTTGCTTGACATTGTGTCATGAAATGATTGCCTCAATGTAAAAGGGATTGTTGTGCAATGGACCAAATAGAAACATGTCACTTTGGACAAAATTAATATGTGGTACTAAAGAAAAATTTCCTATGAGTGCTTGGAATTGATATGGATAAATATCATTGGGGACTTTGGAATGTTGAATAAACTTGTATAAAATGTCATTATGAACTTTAGATGTTTGCAAGAAATCGAAGATAGATACTTGCATGAGAGTTTTATCAAATTATTCAATAAGGTTATATGAATTATTATTAGATGAAGTGGATGTTTTATATTTGGAAGGTGTAAATCCTTGGATTTGATCATGGGACTTGGATGCAGAAGGAACTTGAATTGTAACCTTTGCACATTGAGTTGTAACAACAAACTCTCAAGCTGGGGTAAGGTTAACATATTGTGATGGGGAGGGTACTTGGATAATTATTCTCTCATGATGGTTGGTGTTATATGGCCGATGGGGATTTATTTTGATGGTTTCCACATTATTATCAATAATGTAACTCACAACATTATCATAATTATATGGGTTGTTATGATAATCTACATGGTTGGTATGGGAATGTTGACTTTAATCTTGTTGTTGTTGCTAATTAGTACCTAAATTATGTTGGTTTTATTGATGATTATTATAAATGGAATGATTAAATTTATAATTATGCCTTGGAAATGGGTCCTTAAAGATACTCATATTTTGATTGGAAGACAAGGCATCATTGTCGAGTGAAATTTATCCCCGCTCAAGCAAGTCTTGCACATAATGTTTCAGTTACATACACTTGTATGTACTATGACCTTTGATGTGGTGATGATAATAATATTAATTATCCCCATACCAGATGGGATTTGATTTATATTATTCAAAAGTTTTGGTAGTTGTCCACATAAACATGTTTGATATAATAAGTTTTTGGAACATAAGTTCCATAGGCTCACCAAAAGATGTGAACGTTCTTTATTAATATTGTGTTTTAGGTGGTGGTCTTAGAAGAAGAAGTGGTTGAGTGGATGGATATATTTGGTCAGGAAGTTGTTGAACCATTTGCACATGCCTTGCTTCTATTACACTTTTACCAGCCACATTCTTGTTCTTATTAAACACTTTAGGTTTCTCTGATAAAGTACTTGCTTGAGCTTGATCTTTGGTTTGATAAGAGATTTTGATTATCCCTCTTTCAATAAAGGCATTTTAAATCTACACCCATTTATTAATGGTGTCATCAAAAGTATTACCATAATGTAGTAGTAAGTAAAAGGCCATTTCTCCATTTAAATTGGCTATAAAGGTGATTTCTAGTTGTTTTCTAGGGAGAGAATGAGGGAACATATTGAATAGACCTCTCCATATTTGTAAAAAGGTGGCAAAGCTTTCTCGACTTGGTTTATTGTTATTGCACAAGTCAACCATAATCAATTGATACTATAAATTATAAGAGAAATGATTGATAAACTGCTCAAATAAATCATTAATTATTATAATTGATCCTTTCGGAAAGCATAAGAAATATTACAATGTTTGGCCACCCAAAATATAGGAAATAGGCAAAGTAAATAGACATGGTTGTATGCCATTTCTTGGCACACCACAAATAATTATTTAATGTGCACTCTTCGGTCCCTTTTCCCTTTATATTTATCAAATTTTGGTATCTCAAAATGAGACAAGAAAGGGATTTGAAGGATACTTATATCTATTCAAAAACCTTTACTCTGGTTTTCCATTTATATCCTTTTAATAACATTCTTCATTTCCTACCATTCTTGAGAGAAAAGTGGGTTTTGGGACAAATGCGATACCTATTGTTGGGATAAAAAATGTGGATTAAACTAGATATGAGGATTAGAACCTGATTTGGATAGGATAAATACCCTTCCATTCGGTTTAATTGGGATTTTTTACCAACCAAACAAATTTTTTTGGGTATGCAAATTTTTTTATTGTTGTTGATTGGATAATTATTGTTTTTATTTCAGATTAGATGAATTGGGTGGAACTTATTGTTACTGATGCTAATTATATTGGGTCCTTGATTTGGGTGGAACTTGTTTTTATTGTTAGGATTGAGTGGACTGCAAAGTAGAGGCCATAATTACTAGCACTTGAATTACATTTTTAAGTTGTTCTAACACTACTTGATTGGCATCAGGTGATGGTGGTTCCGTATGAACTTCATTCACTTTTCTAAAAGACTTAGGTTTTTTAGTAAGTATGATCTCAATTTTAGGCTTGGACAGAAGTGTCTTCATCTTTTTACTGGTGAACAAGGGCTTGAAAATTTTCTATAAGATACCTTATAGGAAATTTGGCCCCTAAATCTAGCAATTAAAAAAGGACCTAATTCTTATGTTCAAATAGTTCTTGTTCGAATTGGACTCTTATGAGATTCATTTGTTCAATATTTTACTCCTCTTTTTGCTCTGTGTGAGGTGGTTTGGTTTCATATTATGGTTGATAGACCTCATTATTTTTTTGATCTTATTTTTTTTTAAAAAGTGAAATGTAACTCCAATCATCATCAAAGTTGGGGTTGTATGAAGTAGGGTTATATAATTCCCCAATTCTAGTAAATTTAGGCATGTTGATGATATTCATTTTTCTGATTTGAGATTAGATTAGTTGTTAATACTGATTGCAATTTGATGTGAATTTTGGATAAGAACTTGTGCTACACTTGTTTAATTCAACTTGAGTTAACTTTTAGATTTAGAAATTAAATTAGAGTTAATTTTTCAATCCCAAGTGAAGATGTTTTTTGAAAACATGATGTTTTAGTGTTTGATTTTTATTTGCTTTTTCAAATGTGAACAAGTTTAATGTGATTTGACTTGATTTAAGATTTTAACTTTGCCTTGAATTAATATCAATGCGAAGTTGGTCAAAGGTAGAGGTTTTAACCTTGTTCAGATTTTGATTTGGGTTTTGAATCAAGTTTGACCTTTGATCTTAAATTATCTTAATTTTTTTGGCTCTTAAAATATTTAACTTATTTTAACTTTAAAACTTGACTTTGAAAGTTTATTGTGAAAAATTTTGGCTCTTAGAAGTTAATGTCATTTTGACCTTGAAAGTTGACTCTATTTGACTTTGATTTGAAAAAAATTGACTTTGATGTTGTTTGAATTTTAAAATGTTTGACTTTGATTTTGGATGACTTTAAAAATATTGACTTTGACTTTCTTTAATTTAAAAATGTTTAACTTTGGAATTTGGCTTTTACAATGTTTGACTTTGTTTGACTTAATTTGGGAAGGTGGACCAGATTTGAATAATTGCTTTGAAATTATAAATTAGTTAAAACAAACCTAATTAGATTTTGGGCATGATTCAATTTGGGTAGAATAATGGTATAAATACAAACACCTTAACATTACCATTGGATAAAATGTGTATTGATTTTATCAAAATAATGCCTTATCATGTAACATTTTTAATAGGATGTGACAAGGTTGGACTTTAATAAAAATTAAAAAAATTAAACTTGTTTAAGGTGTATAGGATAACACTCAATAGAAGTATTAAAAATAAATAAAAAAATACATAAGTACAAGCCCTATGCTTAGTAATAAATGGGTGTGTAATGTGAAAATAGCCTACGTATCTACCTCATAAAATATGGGAATAGGTTAATCTCTTAACCCTCACTTCAAGTGGTATGTCATGAGATATTAGGGGATGTTGGTTTCCCTCGCACTATAAATCATTTACGATCGAGTGGTCTTAAGTTAGGCAAAAATGGGCTCAATTAGGTGCATCCCTATATACCTTATGGTATGATGTGTCCCAAGGCTATGGAAGAGGGAAATAATGGGATTTGAAAAAGCGTCTAGCCCTTTACAACCACTCAATCTTTAGGATTTCAGTTGAGTATCATCAGAAATCATTCCTTGAGATTATTATCTAATATCCTGATGTTAAAGATAAACACTTTACCTTCATTCTTATGTTTAAAACACACAACTACTTATTTAATGTTGAAAACTGCTCTCAATTTGTATACCCCATAAAAACATTGGGTTGGTACATACATTGGGGGAGTAAAGCCCAAAGATGCGACCTAAGGACTCAAGGTTGTGGATCAAAGTCTAACTCATGTAGCCAAAAAATAAAAAAAGGGAATATAATATATTTCTAATCCTCAGGTTCCTATGCGGGGAAAGAGGAGAGTGTAAGTAGCATCTCTTTAAGGAAAATATAACTTAAGAGTTTTTGGTTACATATGATCCCAATATAGGGAAAGGGTAAGTATAAACACGTCAAGCTACCACAAACACTAAAGTAAACTTTAAAAAATTCATTTTATGCACAAAATATTGGAAACCCAATGAAGAAGAGGTGGGGGGTGAATCAATATTCAAAAAATTTTAATCAATTACCCTTAAACATTCATGAATCATTCAAAGTAACTCGTGATCTAACAATGCATTAAGAACCAATCACATGAGTATGAAACAAGATAAATCATCACATATATGGGAAAACCTCATGGGGAATAAAACCCACTAAAAAATAAAGCTTGGACAAACTATCCTATAAAACAATTTATCAAATTTAGTTGAGCACCAACCCAACATAGAGTACCAACCCCAAATTTATCAAACACCCACTTGCTAAGAGGCTACAACCCCCTATGACTAACCACCAACTCAGTTAAAGGAAACTTTTGTAAGAACAAAAATTCAAGGCAATTCTAACTACCTCTTGAACAAGCAAAAAATCAACCAAAACCAATTCTACAATCACCAACATATAAGGAAGCTTCAACTCCCTCTTTGACTAAGCACCAACTCAACCAATCACACTTCTTTCTTCTACTCTTCCGCTAAGATCTTTATCTATTCTATTTGAAATCTATATACTATCATAAATTAGGAGAACATATTTTATGTAACTCTGATAGCCTCTAAATAGATAATTAACATATGATGATCATTCCTTCATCTCTACTCCCCTTGATCTCTCTTAAAATCACCTCTAGGCTTCTTCGCTCAATTACCCCTCTTCAAAACTGAATAGGTCCTATGACCTTGATATTAAAATGTAGAAAAAATATATGATATTCATGAAATGATTCTTTTCTCTCTCTTAATGGTTTAAAACATGTTTCCCAGCCTTCTTAGGCTCATTGATTTATCAATCCATTCACTTGCTCTTTACTCCTCTAAATAGACCTTAAATGCCTTGATTATATACAAGTCTCATGGTCACACACCACTTAGTAATACACACACATTAAAAAAATTAGGTTGGAAATGGAATAGGTCTTATAATATATTATGAACATGATTCAAATGAAATTCGGACCCCTTTTGGTCTGCAATAACTCAATTAGGCCTCATTTCTCTTTTAGGCCTCATGGAGACCTAATTGCATTAGGTCTATCTTCTAAGCATCAAAGCTTGAATATATTAGGACAAAATGGAATTATCCAAAAAATGAAAACCATTAAATAATTTATAAAAATACCTCTAATGTATTCCTCCATGCTTTATTAGACTTGTGTCTTTTATTCATACCTTGAAACTTTCTTTAGGACAAGCTACTCTATTAGACTTATGTACAGTAAAAAATCTATCTTGCAAGAATGAAACTCAAACACTCTTAAGCAAATTATTCATGAAAAATTAAAAATTTAGACATATAATCAATAAATTTAAGATCATTTCCAAATTATTTTAATACCTTTACTCAGGACATAAAGGCTCAAGATCATCTCTGCAACTTGCTTACTCAGAACTGTCAAATTACCTCAAAGACTAGTCATGAAACATTTGACCTCCAATACATATATGAGAAATTTAAAATAATATTGATGTATTAAAAATATTATATGACATATTCATAACATCCTCAACCATAAAAATAATATGGTATAATAGTGAAATATTGGTTTTTCAGATCAATCTCATGACCTTATATCTTACAGACCAAACTGACCTAGATAAGCCATTTTGGCTTCAACATTTTCATCTCTTTTCCTAAAAAAAAGCTTATTTAAATAATCAAAATGAAATAAAAGTTTTTAAAAACATATCCATGCATTTAGTTTCATCATTTTATCATGAAAACATACTCAAATTCATCTTCTCATCGCTGCCTAGGTTTTGCACTATTTGCTTCATTAGGCCTATTAACGACTGGCCTAATTGGATCACCAGATTTGAACACATAAAGCGTAGAACATATCCATAAAACATCATGTACATGAAATATGAGTCTCTAGATTATTCCTCCATCAATTTAGCTACTTTGACCACGTCAAATTTTGACTACTACAATAAATTCTTCACAAACAAGCTTGTATCTGTGTATTTTCTCTCTCATATGACTAACCCCCACCACTTGGAGGTACTTGGGAGAGTTGAATACATGTTATAATAATTTTTATAGTAATTTTAGACCATTATAGACTATTTTTAAAAATATATTTCACTTTAAGCCCTTATTAGGGTTTTACAGAGGTTTAACATAGGTTTTGGTGTTAATAATTGTTCATATAGGACTACTCATTAAATATAAAACTAATGCCTTTAGATCTCATATATGACCATTACCCATTTATCCTTATTATATAAAGTTACCAAGTAGAGGTTACGCATGCCAATAGACACCTGAATGTCCTTCTTGGGTTTGTATACCTTCATATTGAGCACTTGAGAGACCTCAAAACCACTTTCCATGCCTTCTCTTGTAAACCATAACCTCATATTTCGTGATCACTCATAACACAAATTTATTTACCTCTATCCATGATATAATTCACACATTCACCTTTAAATCTGATCTTCATTCTTCATTAGGGTAGGCAGGGCTAAAGAATGGTCTAGGTGTAGACCAAGACTGAAGGACATACCCCTATAGGCTTACTTTGAAACAATTATGAGTGAATATAAACCTTATTATAATGATAAAACAACCTTAAAAACCTCTCACATGACTTATTTCAATCACCTCATCATGCCATGACTAGTCTCAAGCTTCCAATGCACTTGACACATTAACCTATTCCTTCCATGTCATGACCTCACCAAGACATAAAAAAAGTAGACATAAGACATCACAACACACTCATATCATTGCACCATTATATTTTGATGACAACACTCTCTTAATGACCTTAATGATAATGCTCTCTCAATGCTCATTATCACATCACATACCTTTGTTCATTCATTTCACTATGCTTCTTTCACATGACTCACCCAGAAACTCTTCATCTCATGACTATGACACACTATGCACATACATTAATTTGCACATAATTCTTCATATCATGACATCAATGACTTGTATAGACCTCTTCATACACTATGCTTCCTATGTAGACATTAGTTGTCTTCAAACAATCTTCCATGACATGTACCTTCCATGCTCACAACATTCATTAATGATCTTACTCATGATAAATCTCATGATCACACTCTTTTGTACCTTGACATATCACATACTAAAAACTATTCTTAGTCACCTTTGACCTCAACCTTCATAAGATGCTTCTTGATATCACACATAGTCAATCTTGACAAGATACACATTTGACATGAACCTTGACATCAACTTTGACATCAATGACCTATAATTTTATGAAACCATAATACATTAGTTGCCTTAAAATTCTTTCTTGACTTAAAATTATCTTTTGCTTTCAAATTCTCTTATGATAACATCCTTTAATGACAATACTCTCTTTATGCCACTAACATGCTAAAACAGTTGACCAAATAGACCTCTGAAATCAATGACTATTATGCATTTACATGATGAACCATTTTGACATCAATGATAACATGCCAAAAAAATCCCTTTTTTTCATAAATGGAAAACACATTGATGGAAAACATACTACAATCTAAAATCACTTCAAAATGGTACTTTTCCTATCTGCTCATTCTCCCCTTTTTGACATTAATGACAAATTATCTTCCACAAACTGCCATCTGATCTTTGAAGCTAAACTTCAATAAATAACATAATGAAATTCTAAAAAAAACACACCTCAATCTCATACCAGTTGTTATAGAAAACTTCTAGAACACTTGAACTATACCTCAAGAAACCATGCTACTTACGAATTCTACATAACTATCTTAACACTTCATAACACATAGCTATAAATATCCCCCTAACTCCATACTCTACTTTTGAGTCACAATATGGAAACCACTCTTGATCATTCACTAGGCTACTCCACTTCTGATACTGACTAAAAAATTAAGGACTCCCCCTTTGTCTTCATAACTTATGCTCATCACTTGAGTCATCAAGACTCTTAAACCATCCTCAACTTCCTTCAAGTATCTTGATACCAAAACCAATTCTCTACACAAATCAAGTTATCAAGTATAAGAAACACAAAACAAATTTTTACTTACCTCTCATATACCAATCAATTATACACACTTTCATCATGATTATAGCTCTATTAATAACATACAACTTGCCTCTATGACCATATTGGTCTTGTAGGCCAATCCATATTCCATGTCTCTAAACACAATCCTATGTTCAGACTTGCATTGCATACTATGACTTCTCAAGAACTGATCTCCAGAATCAATGCTCATACTAACCAAAACTCCTTTCACCTTGTCATAAACATTAAAGCTACAAATAAAATAACTCATACCTTGCAGGACATTTAACTTAGAATCCTCTTAAGATGAATCCTTCTTTGACTATAACCTCATGCTTCCACTGATAGATGAGTGTCTCCAAGAAGCCTAATGAAGTCACCCTTTTTTATAGGGCTCTTAAAACATCATGAACTGAGGAGATTCCTAGATATCCAAACCACTCTTCTCATCCATCTTGCAAGTAAGAGATTGATAGTCCCTCCTTATAATCCACTTAGGCTTGACTAAAGCATTCGACTTATCCACCTTGTCATCCTTCTTCATCTCTTTGAATGCTTTGTCAATATATGAAGATAAGGAGTGTTCTCGACATTATTTCACTTTTGATCTTTGCTCTACCTTAGCAAATAATCCATCTTGACTTTTGGACTCAATATGATCAGTTCTAAATTTCTTTAGCTTCCATACCAATGTTTGACCCTTCTTATGCACTCTAGGAGCTTCATATACCTTTTTAAGTCTTAAGGGCATTCTAAATCTATTAAGACAAAATATTTCTATGTGTCCCATATTATGACAACTTTAGCAAACAATATTATTGTACTTACCTCTTGATTGATCACTCCTTCTCCCATGGTCCTATGATAACTCATCCCTTGAGACCATTCTACAATTAATTGCTCTATAACCAAAGCTATGACAAATAAAATAATAACCATTAAAATAATTGGAATACCTCATTGCATTGGGATACCTAATTGGTCTCTTCATGTTGATTTTCATGTTAGTACTCTTGACTTGTTGATGATCACTTTGAATCTCATATTTGAGAGTTTCTACATAGGCCTTTGAGGTCTGACTCTTTTTATTCTCTTTTTGGTCTTCTTTGAATCCAAGACCTGTCTTGTCATGTGGAGACCTTTGAATAATCAAAATATCACCAAGAAATTTAGTACTCTTTTCAAATTTTTGATGTGTCTTTAACTTGATTGCTGCTTGATCTAATTCTACCTTCAAGGACTCCATTTTTATTCCAAATTTGGTGCATTTCTCCTCTTTGGTCTTAAGACTTGTAGAGATAATCTCAATCTAAGTTTCCAGCTATTTGATGATCTCTTCATGTTCATTGGTGATGTTACTTAGTCTCTCTTCAAAGAGATTGATTTTATCCTCATAAATCTTAATCAATGATCTCAGTTTTTGATTCCTCCCTCTTTGAAACTTCAACTCCTCTAGAGCACTCACCAATTCTACCTCAAGGTTCACTTCAACATCTTCTTCATCATCCAAAAGAATTTTACCTTTTGGAAAACCCTCATTATCTATTAATATAACCATGAATAAGGTTTCATTCTTATCATGATCATTACTACCATTATCACTATCAGATGTACTTATGTCAATTATATCATATGAGCTACTATCTTCTTTGGTATATAAAATTTTCTTATTCTTGAATGACCTTTTCTTGACATCATACTTTCTAAAACCCTTTTTGATCTTATTAGGATTATAGATCTTATTACCATCACCATGATATTCATCATGGTCTTCATCATGCTTAGTCTTATCCTTGTTAGCACATTTAGAGGTGAAGTGAACAATCTTACCATAATTAAAGAATTTGAATCAAAACTTGCCTTTATACTTACCTAGTCCTTTTCTTAGTTTTTTGAAAAGCATGGCTTCTATCTTATCATCATCAATGTCTATGTCAACATCATCCTTGAACTTATTGTCTTGTGATTTTTTATTAGATTTGAATTTAGCTTCCTTCTTAGAAGGCCTTTCATTAGTTGTTCTCATTTCATAGGTAGTTAAGATGCCATGACGCTCATCCATCTAAATTATGTTAACATATTTGATCTCTTTTATAGCAGACACCTTTGAATGAAACTTAGATGTCAGGGATATTAATACATTTTGAACTACAGTTTATTCTTCCAACTTCTCTCTTATACCTTTGATGACATTTATCACTTCATCTACTCTTAACAAATGAGATGCAATGTTTTCATCCTCCTTCATTCTCAAACTTTCAAATTGACTTTGGTGGGTCTGTAACTTTTCCAAATTGACTTTGGTGTCTCCTTAATAAATGGTCTAAATTTTTTCCAAAATAAGATAACTCATCACATATGTGGGAAACCCTCATGAGGAATAAAACCCACTAAAATAAAGCTTGGAAAATCTATCCTCTAAGATAATGTATCAAATTTAGTTGATCACCAACCCACTATGGAGCACTAACTTGAAATTTATCAAGCACCCACTTGCTAGGAGGCTACAACCCCCTATGACTAAGCAGCAACTCAGTAAAAGGACACTTATAAAAGCACCAACCTAAAATTAAAATAAAAATCCCTCATTAAAAATTACCAACTCAACCAAAACTAATTATACAAGCGCCAACCTGCAAGGAAGCTTCAACTCCCTCTTTGACCAAGCACCAACTCAGCCAATCACACTTCTTTCTTCTACTCTTCCATTAAGCACTCTATCTGCTCTATTTGAACTATATCCACTATCATACATCAAAAAAAAATATATAATACAACTATAATTTACTCTCAATATATTATCAACATATGATGATCACTCCATCTCTACTCCACTTGATCTCTCTCAAAATTGCCTTTAAGATCCTTTGCTCAACTAGCCCTCTTCAAGACTGAATAGGTCATATAACCTTGATATTCAAATTTAAAAAACCTATATGTTCTTCATGAAATTATTATATTCTCTCTCTTTAGGGTTTAAAACATGTTAACCAACCTCATTAGGCCCATTTATTTATCAATCCATTCGCTTTCTCTCTACTCCTCTAAATAGGCTGAAAATGCCTTACTTATATACAAGTCTCATGGTCACACACCATTTGGTCAGACACACACCTTAAAAATATTAGGTTGGCCATGAAATAGGTATTATAACATCTTATAAACATGATTCAATTGAAATTTGAACCCTTTTTGGTCTGGAATAACTCAATTAGGCTTAATTTCTCTTTTAGGCCTCATGGAGACCTAATTACATTAGGTCTATCTTCTTAGCGTCAAAGTTTAAATATATTAGGATTAAATGGAATTATAAAAAAAAATAAAAACCATTAAATAATTTATAAAAATACCTCTACTAACTTCTTCCATGCTTGATTAGACCCGTGTCTTTCGTTCATACCTTGAAACCTTCTTTAGGACAAACAACTCTATTAGACCTATGTATAGTCAACAATATGTCTTTCAAGAATGAAGCTCAAAAAATCTTAAGAAACTTACTCATGACAAATTAAAAATGTATAAATATAATCCATGAAATTAATATCACTCCTAAATTCTTGGAATACCTTCACTTAGGACATAAAGGCTTAAGATCATCTCTACAACTTGCTTACTCAAAACCATCAACTTACCTCAAAGACTAGTCATGAAACATTTGACCTCCAATACCTATATGAGCAATTTAAAATAATCATGATGCATTAAAAATATTATATTACATATTCATAACATCTTCAACCACAAAAATCATATGGTCTAATAGTAAAATATTGGTCTTTTAGACCAATTTCATGATCTTATATCTGACAAACCAAACTAAATGAGAAGGGCCATTTTGGCTTCAACATTTTCATCTCTTTTCCTAACCAAAAATCTTATTCAAAGAATGAAAATGACATAAAAGTCCTAAAAAACATATCCATGCATTTGGTGTCATCATTCTACAATAAAAACATACTCAAATCCATCTTCTCATCTCTACGTGGTTTTTGCACTATTTGATTCATTAGGCCTTTTAGCGACTGGCCTACTTGGATCACTAGATATGAACACCTAAAGCCTAGAACATATATATAAAACATAATATACATGAAATATATGTCTCTAAATTCTTCCTCCATCAATTTAGCTACTTTTACCAAGTCAAATTTTGTCTACTACAACAAACTCTTCATAAAGAAACATATATCTATGCATTTTATCTCTCATATGACTAACCACCTCCACTTGGGGGTATGTGGGAGAGTTTAATACATGATACAATAGTTATTATATTCATTTGATATAATTTTGGGCTGTTTTGAATAATACATTTCACATTAGGTCCTTATTAGGGTTTTAGGGAGGTTTAACATAGGTTTTGATGTTAACGATTATTCATAAAGGACTACCATTTAAATACAAAACCAATGAATTTAGATATTATATAGGAAACTTACCAATCTATCATTAATATCCCATATTCCCATGCTTAGGTTACACATGCCGTTGAAAACCTAAAGTTCCTCTGGTTTCCATACCTTCATTCTGTGCAATCGAAAGACCTCAAAACCACTTTCCATGCCTTTTCCTATAAACCATAACCTCATATTTCATGATCACTCATAAATTTTTTTTACTTACCTCTATGCATGATATCCTTCACATATTCACCTTGAAATATGATCCTCATTCCCCATTAGGCTAGGCAAGGCTAAATAATGAGCTAGGTGAAAACTAAGACTGAAGGACATACCCCTGTAGGTTTAATTTGAAATACTTCTGAGTGCATCAAAAACTTGTTATAATGCTCACACAAACTTTATAACCTCTCACATCCCTTATTTAAATCACCTCATCATGCCACCATCTCATACCTTCACCATGCCATGACTAGGCTCAAGCTTCCAATGCACTTAACACCTTGACATGTTCCTACCATGTCATGACCTCAACAAAACATCAAACAAGTAGACATAAGACATCAAAACACACTCATATAATTTCACCATTATCTTTTTTATGACAACACTCACTCAATTACCTCAATGATAATTATCTCGTGATGTTCATTGTCACATCACTTACCTTTTATCATTCATTTCACTATTCTTCCTTCACATGGCTCACCCTAAAATCTTCATGTCATGACTATGCCACACTATGCACATACATTATTTTACACATACCTCTTCATATCATGACATCAATGACATGTACATACCTCTTCATACAATATACTTCCTATGCAAACTTTAGTTATCTTCAAACAATCTTCCATGACCTGTACCTTCCATACTCACAACATTCATGAATGACCTTACTCATGACAACTCTCATGATCACACTCTTATGTACCTTGACATATCACATATTAAAATTTTTCCTTATTCAGATTTGACCTCAACCTTCACAAGATGCTTCTTGATATCACACATATTCAATCTCAACATGATACACCTTTAACACCAACCTTGACATTAATGACCTATACTTTCATGTAACCATAATAAATTAGTTTCCTTCAAATTCTCTCTTGCCTTCAAATTCCTTTATGACAATATCCTTTAATGATAATACTCTCTTTATGCCACTACCATGCTCAATATCTTGACCAAACAGACCTTTGACATCAGTGACCATTATGCCTTTACATGATGCACCCTTTTGACATCAATGACAACAACATTCCAACACCAAATTCAAGTGTTTATTCTTTTTAGAGTGATAAAATAGAAATGTGATGAGTGTTTAGTTAAATATTCATGTCTTTTACAAGCATAAATCTATAACAAACAAGTTAGAAGTCTGAAATATGATCTTTGAAAAGTGAATGAGGTCTCAAAAGTTAATTTTATAGGTCTATATCTTCATTTTCATTATTTTTTAGAGTGTTTCTACCATTCTGTAGGACTATATAATCATTCTATAGGTCAATTTTATCATTCTACAAGAAATAAAAATAGAAAACAACAAATTGTATTTTCATTGTTATGGTTATCAAATCCACTAATATGTAGGTCAATATCACTATTGTGAGTAATGATTTTGTTATTACTAATTGTGATTTCACTATTACAGAGAACAAGAACACATAAAGCATATAACAATGTTTTCACTATTACTAGTCATGATTTCACTATTACATAAAGCTTTTTTGTCAAATTGAATCATGATCTTGATATTTTTACAGGACAAACAATCAACCCAAATAGTCATGATTTTGCTACCGTATACCACTATTATACCACTATATAATGAAAATTTGTCAATCCTTGTAAACATAATTAGAAGGCATGATTTCACTAATTTGTAGTGTATTTTCATTATTAATCATGGCAATCATGTCAACTATGAAAAATAAACAAAAAAATAGTAAGTGATTATGCCATTTATATTCACTATTTCACTATTTTATGGAGCATTTATGTAATTTAGTAGGGTGATTCCACTGTTATGTTAGAAACAAATATTTGAAAGAAAAATAGGAAACTAGCTTAAATTTTGGACTAAATTATGTTAGGATCTTAGAGTACAATTGATTACTTTTGTATAAGCAACTAAACATGGAATGAAACTAGAAGTAATAAGTAACTAGAAATTAGAAACAACAAATAATAAGAGATATGAGAAACAACCAATCTGTATTAAACTCTTCCAGAAGGAAATACAATGAAGAAATCTCTCTCTCCTCACACCTCGCAGATGTACAGTAATTCTCCCTCAAGAGTTCTCTCTCTCTCTCTATCAATTATAATCAACTCAATTATTGAATTGTTATACATGCTATGAGGATATAACCCTACTATATAGTATACTACAACACTAGGGTTCATGAGCCATGCATTCGCCACTGTTAGATCCACCTCTTAAATCAAAGGCTCAAATATGTTTGACTAAAAAAAGAACAAATCTAATTCTGGAAACGCACAGAAGTCGGTGTCGGTCTGAAGATGATCGATGCCGATCGACACCTAACCGATGTCAGTTGGTTCTGACCGATGCCAGTCGACCCCTAACTGATGTCGGTTGGTTATGACCGATGTCAGTTACTATGTAAGCCCAACAACCTCCACATTAGCTCATTAATGAAGCTTTTAGCTCCACAACTCAACAATTTAGGTTTAAAATGATGATAAGATGTCTTCAAAGCTAATTTTGGGTTGTTATATGTAACACACAATTAGAAATATTAGTTTGGTTAGTACGAAATTAAATCAATTTGAAATCTTATCACTAATCTAGGCGTATGTCCTCTGATTGAGCAAGATGAAGAAGAAAACAAATAAGCAAGCAAACAAGCATGAATTGTTATACCTTTTCTTGTGATATCCTTATCAAAAAGAGTGATTGTGCTTAGATGTAGTTTTAAAATAATTATATAATGCATATGGGTAATTTGATAACGTAATCCCTTGCTAACTTGATGATTTGATAATGAATGATGAGGGTGATTGAAGCACTATAAGGCTATTTGAATAACACTTCATTTTCAATCAAAATATTATTGAGAATGGATGGGTGAGGATCCATTTTTATCTTTTTCTGATCAATGTAGACTATTGATCCAAGATGAATATTAATGGTGGAGGATCAATCCTACAATGAGAGGCAAACATTAAATAATATGACATAGAGTGTGCAAGTGTTTGTAAGGATATCCATTCATGAGGATTTAGAATGTGTAAGTGATATTCATAGCCATTTCTTGGAAGTTTCTCTCTTAGCATTAAAATTACCTTATGAAGGACACCTTTGAATTTTGAAAAATGATTTTAAATTTACAAGTGGGTGGAGTGATGACATCATAAGTTTGAGATGGAAAATATGATTTTTTTGGTTTATAAAAGTAGTAATTGTGCATTCCATTTTTAATTAGTATTGATTAATTAGTTAATCAAAGTCAATTATCTATTAAAACATGAAATGGTCACTTTTTATAATGTTCCCTTTGGATTGGTCATTTAATTTAATAAATTAGGGTGTCATTAATAAAGTAACTGATTGATCTAGGATGCTATTAATGAATTGGATGAGCTGATGTGGTGTATTTCCCTAATTAGGGATGCACCAATATGTTTCAAGATAGACACGATGATTATACAGATGAATTTTGTGATAATTGACATATTCTAGTTTGGTTTGTGCATTATTATAGAAAGTCATTTCAATATCAATTTTGACAAGGAAGTGATAAAAATGAAGTCTCTACAATTGCATAAGTAAATATTTGAACATAAAACATAAATGGCCACACATAAAGGACTTGAATAATGTTGTAAACAAGATACATGTTCAAATATCATTAACAAAGGACATAGTCAAATGTCACAAATAAGGGTCATGTTCAAATGTCATACAAAAACACAATGCTAAGGGCCAATAACAAAGAATATATTCAAATGCCACACATACCAAACAAGATCTCATGGATATGTTCAATAAATTTCACACAAAGGCCAAGATCCATAAGCAAAGACTAATCTACTATGTATAAGTAATATCATCAATGGAACATAGAAATTAAAATGTTGTCTACACCATGTATATGTAATGTGATCATGTCTTAGCAGATAACATATTTGTATACACAATGTAAGATAAAAATGTTAACAAGACCTTTTTAAATAATATACATCTCAAAAATATATGAGTAATATAATGATAACACCTTTAAGTATTGTAACCTATGGATAAGATGTTCCCACTTTAACAAGGCTACTGGTAGAGGCAAGTCCAACATCTTAGTCCATGTGAATATTATATGTCTTGCATACCACTTTATGAATACCAGTTAAATGCATGTGTGATAGAATAAAATTATGTTATCTATTAATCATGATATAAATAACATATGATAGTAATGTAAACTAGATGCCTAACCATGCTCAATTCCTAACTTTGGATTTTTAGAATATTTTGAATGTTTTTGTATTTTTGACATTTTTAATTTTTTTATTCTTTTTGTATTTTGAAAACTTAGAAGAAATTGAAATTAGTGATAACCAAAGGTTCGAAATTAGAATAAAAGATAGGGATGTGAACAATCCACAACATATGTCAATGGGAAGTATTCACTATAAATGATGTTATGGCCATGTGTAAGTGAGATGCCCCTATTTTTTGTGAGCTTTAACTTTGAAAAACATCTAGGAGATTGAATAAATATGTGGAGGAATGATTGTACATCCTCATTTCATCAAATTTATGTATCATGTATGAGACATATAACACTAAAAATATATATTTTGCATGAATAAATAATGTTGTGCCTACCAAAACTAAGTAAAATATCAAGAAATTGGATATATTAAGGCTTCGTGTGCTCATTATTTTATTTATACACGAAAATAAGAATAGGACATGATCAACCAACTGAGGATAGTAATGGAAGTTGATTTTGTCCTTTACTGATTGATTTTGTCCTTAATAAAAAATGTAATTTTCCTAGTTTAGAATGTGCAAATAACAAATTAAATGACATAATATGGTATAAAAAATCATTGTTTTGGATTGTTCAAATCTAGAAAGTGAAGAAAAAGAGCCAAGATGCCAAAAATTCAAAAATATACAAGGGATATAATAAATGATCAAATTGACCACATGTATAAAAGTGTAATAATAACATGATTAATAAATCAAGAGGCTATGTAAAATCAAAATTTTGTTTTTTTTAAATCATTTGAATGTTTTTTAAGTTTTAGAATATTTGAAAATGTAACTAATAACCAAAGATATTATCAAGCTAAGGATCATATGAATTTGTGATTAGTGTTATAAGGATTACATCTCATGAATGAAATGTGTTAGATGTGCATGAATTAGAATCATAAGATGTATCATGCACTATAAGAAAACTATCTAGACCACTACTCATGTAATCCTATGAGGGAGGAGTGGCTATAAGATATGTATAATGACTTGAAATCTGATGAAGACTAGTAGTTATGCTAAATGTTGTGCTCTATATAGAACATGTTGATTTATACGTATCACCAAGTTAGGAGATATTACATGTGATTGTGCCTTTTGAGAACTAGACACCTTTTTCTGATATACTTGCTTTGGCATTGGTTGCTTTTGAGACTTTTACACTTTTTTTGAATTGTTTGTACAAAAATATTTTTATTAGGTACTATAATTATAAATGTGATTTGTTCTGACATATATTTATCAATGAATTACAGTGGTGGATGGGGAAAATAAGGTACCATAATAAAAGGTACTTGTCTCTGGTTCCTAAAGTTTTTATAACCAAACTAATATCATATAAAATATCCCATTTTATGGTATAAATAGATAATGAGTGGATAGTATAACAAGGCCCCCTTGAATAATCACCAAAATGTGTCCCAAAATATTTTGTTTCTTCCCATTAAATGTCTTAACACTCTTAAATGTTGCTTGTATGTAATTATATTTATAACCCAATGAAGGAAGTAATTTCATTAATCATGCATTATCACTTGAATCATTATCAACTATCACACTATGAATGGGTTATTGATCAATAAATGTGTGTATACATAAATCATGAAAATCAAAATCATCATGCACTATCTCACTACCATCAAAAGTAATCATAAGATGTGATTGAGTAGATTGAAAAATTTACCAATAATTACATTTAATGGATGATTATATGACTTAGGTTATCAATGTGCATTGTAAATATGATGCACTTCTAAATAATCCTTTCTTGTATCATGGCTAGGGAACGATTCACTAAAAATATTTAACTTATCATTTTCATTTTGTTGAGACTTAGTTTTCTCTATAAGAATTCCTAGCTCAATGACATTATTTTTAGTAAAATCTTGAATAAGGTGTTTGAGCTTGAAATATATGTTAGTAGAATGACCATTACATCTATGGTAATCACAATATGCATTATTATCAAAATATTTACCTTAATGTTTACTCATATCAACATCAAATGGTGGTGGTAGAGTAATACGATTACACTTAAGTAACTTTTATAACAATTTATAAGGTGTCTGTGGTAATTTAAAGAATTGCCTCCTAGATTGATTTGATAAAACAATCTTGTTATTGGGTTGATAAATAACATTAAAAATAATATTTTCATATGATTTAGTAAATGTTGGCTTAGATTTGTAAGATGGTTTACTTTGAAACTTCATTGCAGAACTTGAAGTTAATGTGGGTGCATACTTGAGCTTGTTCAAAGCAAGAAGGTTGACTTCTCTTTCTCTTCTTGTATGAAATCATTCCTCATATGATCTAAATTTCTTGAAATTAATTGAATCATGTAAAATTTTAAGTAAACTTTGCATGAAAATACTTCTAATTCATTATCTACCAATGTGTTAGTCATTTCAGTAAGCATGGTATTGTAACTAAGTACATAATAATTGATAGGCTCATTAGTTACTTGCTTAAGTTTAGTAATTTGTGAATAATAAAGCTTCTCATCAATGTTGATAAAAAAATGTTTAATAAACTGATCTATTAATGGATTGAAAGCTTTGATTGATTGGATAGGTAAATCATAAAACCAACACAAGCTGTAATATTTTAGACTTCTTGGAAATAACATAGTTAATAACTTGTCATCGACAACATAATCAAAACATGCCACATGCAAATATATAAGATTCTATTCTAGATAGCCTTTAACCCCATATAATGGAAGTTTAGGAGCTACAAATCTTGTATGTAAAGGACATGATGTAATCTCAGGTGCTAACACTTTATGAAGCAATGCTTGTAAATTCAATGATTGGATAACTTCTAATATACCTTGCTCTAAATTTAATACTTTAACATGCAAAATAGAAATAGTTTACACAAAGGATTGTGTAGTATGTAATGTAGGTGATGTAGGATGCATGGATATCAAAGGTCTTGTATGAGTCACTCGATTAGGAATAGACATAGAGATATATTTTAAACCTTGTGTTTCCCCCAAGCTTAAAGGTGTAGATTTAATGAAAATATGAACATTAGAAGTAGAAACACTTGTGGTAGGATTAACAATGTGAAAGAGTGGTTCTTGTCATGCATTGAAAGTATAAATTTTTATTGTTTATGCATTTTTAGAAGCTAAGAAGAATTTTATTATTTTAGGTGTATCTTGTGGTCTTTGAAAAAGTCCTCAAAAATTAAATAAGAGTTGGGCTTGTTCATGATCTAATCCACTGAGTTCATTAGGATGGATCCTATTTAGCCTTCATGGTTATCTTGTGCATTATGATCATCTTGATTAACTTGTTTGTTATGATTGTCTTCTTGAAAATATTCATGAGCAATTTGTTCATCAAAATGAGAGGAACCAATGTTTGAATTAGTAGAATCCATTTTAACTGTGGTCAAATATATTTGAATATGATCAATAGGGAGCCTACTTAACCTAGCACTTCACCTTAGAGGAATATAAGAATATAATTTTTTAGATGGCATATAAAAATAACATGGAAAAGATGTAAACAAAATAGGAAATGGAATGCTAGAAACAAAAAGGATTTTTTTGTGTATGAATATTAGTAAACTCCTTTGAAATACAAGGTTAAAAGAAAGTGATTTTAGTGTCAAATATCATATTTGAAGTAAAAAAATTGTTTTTAGTGTTAGTTATTAAGTACGAGGTTGAAGTCAAGTTCTTTTAGTGTCATATTTAGATCCAAGGTCAAAATAAAATTCTTTTAGTTTAGAATTCTCAAGAATTTATCTAAACCCTACGACAATTGTTTTGAAGTAATGCTTAAATAGAAATGCAGGTTCACCAATATGTTTTATTAAAAAATTGAATTAATGTGATGATTAAACCTAATTCAAGTAAATTGAATGGAATAAAAGCATAATGTTGTAAATCAACTTATGACAAACAAAATGAAAGCAAAATACTAAATTTTCAAAGTGAAATCAAATGAAAGAAGAATAATTATAAACAAAATGGAAAACTTAGTTATTTACTTTTTGAAATCTGTCTATGTTAAGATGACAAAAAATTGGAATTGATAATTAGGGATTAATCCTACAAGAGCATATAGATTGAAATTATTTTTGGTTCTTAGATCTTCAAGATGATTTTTTTTAATTATTATCATAATTTTTTGTACATGGACACATTGATATTTTTAGAAAATAAACTAATCTCTAACCATTATTAAAGCTTACAATTTTCTAAATATTATGAAAATATAAATATAAAAAAATTAATATTTTATTTTTATAAATTATCAAGTGCATGTCTGCAAAGAAAAAATTGAGATTCCATGACAATCCAAACAACTAAAAACCCATGATTCAAATATAGTTAAAATCAACAACTAGATTTTTAATGATAATGCACCATGTAAAATATGCACATCTAAAAACATCACCATGGCAATCAAACAAACATACCAACACAAATACATAGAAGCAAACACATGAAACATGAAATGTGTGGATGTTGATATGTATGTCAAATGCTCAAATGAATTCTACCTGTACAAACCATATTGACACATACAATCATATAATTCTTGGTAAAAATAAGGGCTTTAGGTAAATAATTTCAAATAGGCTTAATACAACCATGCATGAACCTTCCAAGCACAAACATACTATAAATAATGTGAATTTACTTCCATACATTTGAATTGACAAATCTACAAGTTTGACAATGCAATGCCTTTTCAATGTACTGATTTTGTATAGTACATTCTCAAAAAAAAATTAAATGTAAAAAGATTAAATATTTAACCACATCTATCACAAACCATTTCTCAATGGCATGTTGTTCAATTAGTTAACCAACATGAGAAAAAGAAAAAAATAAATTGTTTGCATTTATTTATTATAAAATTCTATGTACATCGTAAAGATAAATATTATATGCTTTTCTAAATATCTTGAAAATGCCTTTGATCTTAACCAAAATAAAATTAGTGGCACTTGTTATTCTCAAGTGCCTCTATCGTCAATTCATATTATCATTGTTTCTATCATCCTTTTTACAATTTATTTGAAAACTAATAGCATCAAATTCAAACATATAAGATTATTTTATCAATTTCAATACAAAAGTTATAAATCTATTTTTACAATTCAATGTGTCGATTCATGAATTACACTATGCTACACTGAGATTATATTAGACCTATATTCCAAAAAATTTGGTTGACTCATTTTATACTTTATTAAATCTTGTTATTGTGTTTTTAATACCTTGTTTGCTCTGTATCTACAATTGCATTGGGACATTTAAAGATTGAGTTAAACATCTACTTTGCCTACTTCTAGAATTTTTTGGCATTATATCTAATTTCTTATGGCATTGACTATAACCACCATGTTCATATTGTGACACCACAATATGACCATTCATCAAACAATTTTGAAACTTGATTAAACATCACTTTCATACTATTCAATGAACTCTACACTAATAAGCTTTATTTTTCACTATTTTTTAGCTACCATGTTTATAATGCATTTAATCTCAATTACATATCCCTTTTCATACTAAATATGCAAAACAATGGGTTTTTTATTCTTGCACTGGCTTAAGAAAATGTATTTACACCACACAAGGCAAGTTTTTTATATGATAGCAGATTTTCAAGTGGCTTATAGTTGAGTTGTATGGATTGTATATATAATATTTTTATTAGGGTTTTAGTTCTCAAATCATCTTTCAATGAGATATTTATATTAAATACATCTTTAATTCAATTAAATATTATGTTTCTAGAGTTTTAAAATTTTTGCAAAAAAACTCGTCCATTACAAATACCAATCAAGGTAAAATATTTTAGATTAAATAAAAATAAAAAAATGATGAATCACATTTCAAATCCCACTACAACCACTATAAGGCATTTATGGGAAATATTCCAAATGGTAGGCTACATTTGGACAAGGTATGTAAGAAAGACAAGATGTAGCAAGACATACAATAATCTCTTGCAATCATATATACTAGTATATTTATTTGACCATGTTCTTGTATTATTATCATGGACATACAAAAGGCTATTTTATTTACAAAAAAATAAAATAGAACATTACATCTATGCATATTAAAGTCCATCTTTCTAAATAAACCTTGAAAATACATGATCATATGCATAATGGTAAAACACATATCTTTCATAGACAAATTGATAGATTGTAATCTATATTTGTAATGACTGATATCAACCATAATCGAAGTTAAGAAAGTGATACAAATATAGCCTTCCTTATGACATATAATTCTATAAGAAAAGTTGGCCTAAGCATATATGATCTCAAGAATTTGTTTTTCCTATGACTTATATATATATATATATATATATATATATATATATATATATATATATATATATATATATTTGACAAAACATTCATTACAAAAATGTCACTTGATAAAACTCCAATTCAAAATGCTAGCCACTACCAATTTCATAGGTGATGCAAGAGCCTTTATTTAATGACAAAAAAAAATCAATGAAAACATTTAAAAAACCTCCACAAACATAAAACAAAGACATTCACATCACCTATGTTGAGGCACATTGCTATAAACATGACACAACCAACTTATTCAATATAAACCCAGTAGGAACTTTTAATGTTGACTTGTATTAGCAAAGATGGTGGAGATTATTAATTTACCATCAGTTTTTTTTAACTTAAAAACATATTTGAATTTTTCAAAACCATTGAGTTTGGGAATTTTGCCATCTATTGTGCCTATTTTAGTTGGCACAATTTTTTTATCTAATTGGGAAAAAATATCATAAAACTAGAAAACATATTTATTCTAAATAGAGAATAATAAATGAACATTTTATTTCAAGTGTCTTAGTCATGAAAATTACAATGAATGGCCACAAATGGGTTTGACAACTGTGCTAGGGCATGTTTGTATTTGGTAGTTTGGTTTGGCTTATATTGAATGTAATTGGATAGATAATGTTGATGTTTTAAATATTTTAAATACATACATATATACATACATACATACATACACACATACATAGATACACACACACATATATATGTATATGTATATGTATGTATGTATGTAATGTATGTATAGTATTCAAATTCAAATCCAATGTATATCCTTTGACACTATAATACTAAAAAAATAATACACATACAATCCATACATCTTGAATTCAAGGTAATTATTATTTACCATCAAATGCAAAACTTAGGAAAAACTCAATTGAACATCATAACCAAATTTAAAATTCTCTAAAAAAACATATAAAAAATGTATGTACTTGTTACCAGTTTAACTACATGACTCTCTCGTATTGACATCAAATATGAAAAATTGGAAAAAAAAAAATCCAAAATCATATTATAAACCCAACATTATAAGTGAATCCAAAAACACAAACGTAAGGCACACACACTTTAGTTGTAAGGCACTCAAAAAGACCATCAAACCTTATGTAATCATGATAAGGGAGTCCAATAAAAGAGTGCATTTACTAGATGTTTCCTGGATTAACATTCACCCATGGACACACTTGTAAGAACCTTACTCAGACTTGAAACACTTAAAAACACATTCTTTTTTAATTTTACAAACTATTTTATATAATTGAATACTTACTCATGAACACTCTCAATCACACACTCACACATGTATTTATAGGATTATTACATTATATGGAGATGATTTTATACTTCAAATAATTCCTCTTAGAATAAAACATCCTCTTTGCTTTATTATTGGATGACTCAACCGCTAAAACTCTCATTTTATCACCTCTTATTAGAGATAACTTCCTCTCCATGAATCTCCTTGGCTCTTTCACTTGATAATTAGAATATTATTTTAAATTATTTGATTTTTGGTGTCTCTTAACCTTATTTATAGTCTTATAATTTCTCAAGATTCAAATGTTTTTCATTTTGGGTCATTAAATTATTTTTAATTCTACATGCTCAAAACTGCTATTTTATGCAATCCACCAATTTCAAAACCATTATGTAATTACAAAATACCAATATATATATATATATATATATATAAAATATAAATTTAGAAACTATTTTAGTGGTTTATAAAATACCACTAATGATTTCAAAACCATCGCTCAGTGCAGACTGATAGTTTTGTCATTGTGCAAAGTTTACCAACTTCTGGAAGCCATAAATTTTGCATACTTGCTTAAAACAAGATGATTTTTTTTTAAAGTGCATAATTTTTTATATGAATAAAAGTATGAAACCATATTTAGGTTTATGGAATTCATTTATTCCCTTTTTCATCTTTTTCATAACCTATCCATTTAAGTCATTCAATACACATATCCACTTCCCATATTGTACTCATGATTGAGAAACTCAACCAACTCACTCGGAACCATATAGCTTCTTGAAAATGATATTTATTTGATGTAAGATATGTAAATAAAGTGTTGGAGTTTTTATTATTCCCTTGGATCATATTCACCATTCTAAAATAACAAATAAACTAGCAATACCACATGAACACACAACTACTATTCTTGGTTGATGTAAAAGTGCTTATACACCTTAGGTGCTCCTATATAAGACACTTGAGGCAATAAAAATGTGATATCCTAATCACATGCATGGAATAAGTGGAAAAACCACTCTTTTGGCCATTTAAATTTATGACCATGGTGTCCCCTTCCAACACATCGATACTCCAATTAATTATCACACTTTTTCTTCTATTTTTAGCTTCTTGCTGGCTTCAAATATTTCATGTTCTACTTATCTTTACTCTTTGTTTTATCATTTGTGGGATCAAACCCACCACATCCCATCCATATCCACTAATTTTTTCTCTTATTTTAACCCACTATGTGAGCATCTTTCATCTACATCAACCTAATGGTTCTTTGCTTCCTTTTCCATCTTATTGTGGGTTAAAACCCACCTTCATCTGACTACCTCCACCAAGATGATCCTTCTTGAATCTTACTTTATATTATGGGATTTTACCCAATACTATCCAACCACTTGAATTAGCTACATTTCTCTTTCTCTAATATTTTTAAATATTTTTCCCATCTCTATCTATACACCACCACTAAATGTTATCACTACTATTATTGCTCCAACCTTCATTGACTTTGAAAAAACCACATAATTCTAAGCACAACACTTATCTCATCTCTAATATAATATCTACAGAACCATGTGACTCATTCTTCACTTATTCTTCCTATATTACTTTTAAAATAGGTTAACATAACTTTGGGCATCCAAATGATCACCCATATTCTCCACTGCTATCTCTAAAATAGTTCTCATATCCTCTTGTCTTGTTTTCTTCATTTCTATGTCAAATAACTCTACAACCTCTATTGAAACATCATTATATTCTCTAATTTTAGTCTTAAATATGTGTTAAAAAATATCATCCATACCCTTTTATAATGTTATCCCAATTATCCTCTCGTCGTCCTCTTCATCTTCTTCACCATATGTTTCTAATGCTTATAGAAACCTCTCCTCAATCACATCATATTACAATTGTATCTATGTTGTAAACTCATAATCTTCTACATATGTTTGGGATAATAAAAACTTAGTTTCTCCACCTCATCCTTATCTTCTTCCATTCTCATCCTCTTTACATATGTTTTATTTTGATTTTTATCTCCTTTATTCATCCTTTGACATCACATCCATGCCATATGAAAATAACATTGTAATCCCATTTTCTATACGAAAAAAATACATATCTCAACTGATAAGAGTCTCTTCTCCAAAATATATGTAGTATTCTCCCATATATGCAACAACACTTTCCTCTTTCAATATCTATGGTAGAAACATATCCACAATATCTATGACATTCTTTACCTCTACGTCACATGAGTGACATTATTCATCTTTCCTTGTATAAATTCTATTTGGACCAACCTATATCACTAAATTCTAAACTTTTCCTTCTACCATTTCACTCTCTATCCATTTATACATAGATTTAATGTATGCCTTTCTCTATCTATTGTTGTCTTATTGAGAAGGCATTATTCCTCTTTTCAATGTCTTCTAATATTTCTTGTGAGAATATTCTCTCCCAATTCTAACTATTTAAAATGAATTATATATTATTCCACCTCTTCTATTTGTCTCTCATACATATGATCATGCTAGAGTAAACCACACTTTTTACTCTCCTTTGTCATTTTCTCCATTATTGGACCTAGACATAGACCAAACACATTAAGGGAGCCAACAATACACACAAACACTTATTCAACATCTTAATCATGCCTCATATACATGTTGTCCAACTCTTCTCCATTACTTGTACTCTCAACACAACTTGTGCTCACATGATGGACTATTAAAGGTATGTTTTCATCATCCTATATTGATGTCCTTTCCTCATTATTTACTTGATTTTCTACCTCTTCCTCATATAGATGGTCTTCAACCATACTCTCCTCATGTGCACTCACTTTCACTCCATCCAAATCTATTGTTTCCTTGATGGAAACTGAAAAAATCTTCTTGGTTGTCATCTTAATTCACATATATTGTTTCCTTCAAGGAACCATGCATCTTTCCTTGGTTTTCTTCATACTTCATTCCCTAAAAAATGTAAAAAACAAATGCATTTACCATATTCACCAAGGATAATTCTACCTCTTCCCACTTATGGGATACCAAAAACACTTCCATATCATCTATTAATGTTTTTCCTTTTTCCATTTAAAAATCTATCACCTCCACATAATCTCCCATGAGGTTTTCTTCCTCTATCGACTGCTCACATCTCTCTCTCATTGTTGTTTTTGAAAATAGACTTGGGTTTCACATATGGAAACCTCAAACGATTAATGTCTTTCAAGGCAATATTTTTATTTCCATTCTCAAGTAAAACTTAGTAGTGGATAATTGTATTGTAAATAGTTGAGGTAATATAATAAAGGAGTTATTATGATAGGTTTTTTACCTAAAAGGTTTCCCAAGATGAAATTGTGTGTACTATGTAATCATATATATTCCATTTTTTGTATACTATTAACTTAAGGATTATTTTAATATTGATTATCTCATTTTAGTTTATCACATCTCTTTTTATTTTCATCTTCAACCACTCTACTTAAAATTTTGGGTGCACATGACCCATCAACTTGGAAACCATATATTCTCAACTTTTCACCTTCTTATCTTATTTTATTTATTTTTTCTCTGAGATATATCTTCAATGTACATAACTATAGTATCACACAACCTTTTGATTACAACATTTACCCTCTCAGGATATTCAATACACTTCTCTTCAAAAAAAAAATCCAACTCCATTACCCATTTCATGAGCTTATTTCAGCTCTCTTTACCACAAAACAAAATAACATTGCTAGTGGGCTTACCTTTTTGTTTCACCATGACCTCTATTATTCTATTTTATTTACTTTATTGTCCTCTCTCTAAGACATCCAATTTTTCTTGTAGGATATCAACATCTCAAAAATTTCTTCTTATTCACTCATATATGCAACAATTTCTCTACTTTATGCAATATCTATCATATCCAATCTTTCTTGGATTCCCTTAAACATCTATGCCAAATATTCTACTCCTGGTGTTATTCATCCTTTATGTGATATATATTTTCCATAAATAATCTTCTCTTTCATAGCCTATAATATACTCAAACAAGAGCCTTTCTAACTTTTCGTATACTTGTAGGAATTTTCTCACACATACAATAAACTTATCCTCTCTCATATGCAAGCTTCTCTTTCATAGCTTTAAACTAACTCAATCATGATTCTCTTTCACATGTAATAGACACATACAAGAGTTTATCACAAATGAAACTAAAAAAGGAAAGACATTTATATAACACCAATTCATGAATTCATGATAAGGGCGTCTAATGAATGATTGCCTTTAATACCATGCTACTTGGATTAACAACCCCTCTTGTAAGCACCTTGCTTAGACTTGACACACTTCAACACACATTATTCATTGAAGTCACTAAATTATTATAGAGAATTGAATATATATTGATTCACACTTCCACTCACACACTCATATATTTATTGATAGGTTTATTAAATTAGATGGATATTATAAAAATTAATCCATATTCAGTGAGAGCTAAAGGCTTAAAACACAAATGTGTTCATTAATTGGTCATTAAAAATTCAACATTAATCAATAAAAATACTTACACTTTTATAGGAGATATCATATAACCACTCTAATAGAATATATGTAAGTTATTTTAACAAATTACTATATCTTAGGAGTCTGAAGAGCACACAAACATTGATTAGTTACTTATTAGTCCAAATGATAAAAAATAAAACATAAAAATACACTAAAGCTAAACACTCTTGACTAAGAACTAGGGGGAACATAACATAGTAAAAAGAATCACAAAATAGAGATAAAAATAACACAATTAATTAACTTCCTTTGTCAAATTTGATGTCCACTTATTGGCATAAGGATGTTCGTGCTTGGTCTATAACATTAGAGACTCTTGTCAATGCTTCTCCATGGTGGTATCACTTATCCAATGGTCACTTGTGGATTTTCTATGCTATTGGCTTGGCTTGGTGTGAATCTTGGCATAAAATGGGCATTATAACACTACTCTCAATGTCTTATTGAAGGCATTCCTACATAATAACCTTACACATAATTTTTTTTTGACATATGGTGTGGGCACTTGTATCTATATCTCAAATAAATAACTCTAACCCTAGGAAGGTTAGGTTAAATTCTAACTTTGGTTGAGTCTAAATGAACCTAGGTTGAGTCAGTCTAACCTTGGGTTGGGTCAAAACACTCCTGAAATCTTGACACTTTAATTTTAGATATTTGTGAGGCTGTGAATCATAATTTTGGGATATTTAAGAAATAATAAATCACTTTATTAACTCCTTTGACCTTTGACTTCATATTTGGCTAAAAATTCCTTTTTTGATAAATGAAATTCACTAATTTGATTTAGAATTTTTGTTTAGGTAAGTTAATTAAGATTTATATTGTAATTAATCTTGTTTAGTGATTTTTGGCTTTTGATGATTGTTTTAAATGTTTTCAATTAATAGCTCAACATGGAAAGAGTGTCAAATTACTAGGTCATAATTTGATTGGGGTTAATTCTGAACCAGGTTATTGGTTCATATATGGTAATACACCAAATATATTAAGCTCATCAAATTTTTGAGTAATTTAATCCTTTACATAGATGAATTTAGGCAATTCAAGTGATTTTTAGGCTTAAATTATGTCATTTGCTAGAAATTAAACTAAATCTTGATTTAGGAATGAAAGTGGCCAAAACTAAGTGTCTATAGTTCAACCCTATTTGAGAAGGCATTGTGAGACATAGATGTAGTAACCTCTTTTAAAATAATGCAAAAGTCATTAATTTGAATAGTTCCTACCCCAAAGGGGTAGTTGATAAACCCTTGATGCCCCCTCAAGGGAGCGGTTGACAAAATAGAGTCATTGAATGTTACCTTAAAATGAAGAAAATGACATGATCTAGTGGCAATGAGGGTGGGATTACTAAATATACTAAAGGTGGTTATAAATAGTAATGATAGTAGACTCATGTATTTACCAAAAGATGGTTATAATCAGTAATAAAGGGTGTCACACTATTTTGCCCAAAGGTGGTTATAAGCAGTGGCATAGGTATTTACCCTTGTAAGGTGGTGGGATGAATACTGATTTTCCCAAAGGTGGTCAAAATTAGTAATAGAACATGAAAAATTGATCTATCTAAAGGTGGTTATAATTAATGATGTAGGCATTTTCCCTAGTAGGGTGTGTGGATTGGGAAAAATAATGATTTGCCTAAAGGAAGTTATAATTATTAGTATGGGATGTAAAAATAATGATTTACCCATAGGTAGTTATAATCATTAAATTGGTTAAAAATAGAATGATTTAACCAAAGGTGATTATAATAATTTAGATGTTTGAATCGCATGATTTAAAATGAGTTTACCCTAAAAAGGTAGAATATATTATTGATCATTTGAACAAAGAATTTACCATAATGGGGCAAATTGGTAGGGGTAGCTTATGCAAAAAATATGTAAAATAGACTTACAATGAGATGGAAAAGGATAACAACACAAGTTTAGCCTAAATATGAGTTCAAAGAGACACATCCAAACAAACATAGGATACAATTAGAAAAATAGTGTTTTTAAATGGGTTTCAGGAGAGGCTCAAATAGATAATTTCATTACAATATGGCCAAAAATTAAGGCATGCAGGATCAAATGGTGTACAAAACTAACCACATATGTGAAAAATACACTTCCTAAAGCATGTATAATGAACTATAGGCCATGGAGGGTAAAATTTCAAATTTTTTGCTATATATTCACCCCTAGGGTGAAAAATAATTCATTTTCACCCTAACCTATTAAGATTTCTTAGCTCTAGTTTTATGCAAATTGAGCTGATAAAAATGGCTTACAAAGGAGCTTGACGTCACATTTTAGAGCGGGTAAGGGAGTACATGCAGTTACCACATGATGAGACACTAGTAATTAACATCAACTTGGTCATTAATGCACCTTTTCTTGCATTTATTACTTGATTTAGGTTAGAAAATGGTGAAGACACCATTTGTATTTTAGGGCAAATGGTTTCTTCTCCAAGGAAAATGATGTCTTCATACAAAGTTATTGTTTTTAGAAATGGTGATAATGCCAAAATAGGGTGAAAATAATTGAAATGGTTATTTCACCCATTTTTAGGCAAAGTCATCATTTTCATAAAAATGTAAATGATGATAATGCCTAAAAATGTATAATATCTCCTAAATGGTGACTTTGCCTTTAAGAAAACAACAACTTCACACTGGAAGCCAAAAATAACTAGTTTGAAGGACCGATAGGGATCCAAACTCTTAAATAGGGTTAATTAGGCTTATTAGGATAGCTTAGGCTTAGGTAGTTACATATAGTAGGATAGCTTAGGCTCAGGTAGCTTCACACTAACTATGGACCACTTAGATCTGGACGTAAGACATGGTTGGTTTTTTATAGGTGCTAGATTTTCATTATTTGGCATAGATGTTATTCATCCAATCAAATCAAGCATATTTGAGTGTGCTAGTAAGCACTGGCATAACAAGACTTCTACATTTCACTTGCCTATTGGAGAGGCTATTATGACACATGAGGATACTAACGTCTCTTCAAGTTATCAATGCATGAATGATGACTATTTTGGACACCAATAAAATAGTAGTAGGATGTTCTTGATGACTTGTGCAATTATCATGTTTTAAGGGAAAGTTGATATATATCTCATTGAGAGATATATGCACATTCAGTTATATGATTTACCTACTGGGGATTCATCACCACTAGATCTCATCAATAGGGAAGTTATTGTTCTCATGTCCATTATCAATGGCATATTGCTACCTAACAAGAGTGACCGATACTTATATATGGGCCTTAGAGGTGTAGTGAGGAACACGCTTGAGGAGTCTACATGCTTTACTTGGGGGCCAATTATTATGACACAACTTTATATAGACTTGCATATGATAGCATATCATGGTGGATAGAACATCGGGGCTTGCATTCTTCTAATGGTTTGGGGTGGGAGTACATATAAATTGAGTGACTAATAAGGATACATAGAATATGATATTTAGAAGAGCCTTTGGCATACAATTGGGATCAAATAAGAGTAAGTAGGCATGGGCATAGGGGGATATCCCATTACATCATCAAATATTTAATTATTTGACACCATAATTTTTCATTTAGAGGCCTTACCTCATGTATCAAATGTAGTGGTTCCACGTTGGATGGTATATGGATTTTATGATTACTAGAAGTTTTTTGACTAGGATACAGTCCCATATTATTGATGAGTACCACCTTGATGGGGTACTTAGGTAGTTTAGATTTACATAAGATGTACCTAAGGTGACGAGATGGTTTGCCCATGTTATACATGAGATCAATTAAGATACTCTTATTATCTGCAAGAATGAGGCTATAGTGATTTATATTAGTGTACCATTAATTTCTTGGGCTTATATAAGAAGAGTCATTAATGTAGGGGTTACTTTAGCCTACATACACTGGTGGGTACAAGTATACCCTATGAGGTTGATAGTTTAGTTTCAACAGTGGGATAGGTGCCTATAGATATTATGGATATGGAGGTCAAGGCATCAAGTGACAATGATAAAAATTGGTAAGATAATAATGGTGAGGTGGGTGACAATGATGATGATAGCTTTGATAGAGGAGACAGTGGGGTAAATAAATATGGATATGGATACGATAGCCTAGATTGATGGTTCTTGATCCTAGCTCGGTAGTGGTTACAGTGGATCAAGTTATCTTTGGCTAGGTAGAGCCTTCAAACACATAGGTAGATTTAGGCTAGGTAGGGTCTTCTTGCATAACTACAATAGGTAGAGATACAAACTCACTAGAGTAGGAGATAATCACCTGAGTGAGAGAGATTGTAGTTTTATAGTGGAAGTTGGTTGATTTATAGAGCACCTTAGATATGAGAGATGATGATATGATACTGATTTAGTTGGAAATATTTAATTGAAGGCTGAGATAGATAGGTTGGTACAAGTTTAGGGCCAACTCATGATAGAGAGATAAGGCATTAACGAGAGATATTAGGCATTAGCCACTATAGATAGGTTAATAAAAGAGTGAGATATAGCTTAGGGAGCTGTTACATATGCCAAATTATCATAGATGGTTGGGGAGTGCCTTAAGCCAATGATGAGACTTCTTATTACCACAAAGCTTATGAGATGACCATGCCTAGTGACCACCAAGTTGCTTATTTTGAGGTCTAAGATGCACAACAGATAGTTAGTAGATTTTTTTGGTCTCGCACTAGGACTCATGTGATAGGTGCCTTAGGCTAGTCTGTCTATCAACCACAGTCACCACCACTAGGTTCATCAGGGCCATTAGGGACATCTCCAGCCATAGGTCCCATGGACACATAGAGCTAGAGTTGAGCACAAATATATTAGTATTTTGGCATGATTTTGACATATGTCATTGTACTTATTATATCAACATATTGATATATTTTAAGACATCATTGTGATATGTATATATCCGCTATGTAGATGAAATTTGAGATACATTGACATTTAATTATGGGTCCTTCAAGGCTGATGTACATGTATATGATATTCATATGATATATATATACATACACACGATGCCACATTTTTTATCTTGTTTATCTCATGTTTAGCATTGATTATCATTGTGGGCATTTAACATTGTTGATATTTATGCTCATGTATGCTATGTTCATTTATTACTTATGCCATGTTTATAAGATGTTATTCTATTGGTTATCATATGATTATGTTGTATGAATCATAATTATGATTATTCAAATATGCACATCTATATAAACACATAATAAATCATTTTTACTTTTGTTTATTACTCATGGATTTAGGCATGTGTTTGGGCATTTAGTTGGTTTCGATATATAAGAGAATTACTACCATAGCATTATTATGATAGTCTCTGTGTGCCTGATTTTTGTTTTAGCTTGTGATATTATGCATTACAGTTATGAACAACTAAAATGACAATATATACCCTACACATGGAAAACTTAGTTTAAATGTAAATATAAATAACCTAGGAATAATATATGAATAATCAAATCCCAAGATATATAAATATAAAAAATAAACTGAGTATAAGACTAAAAATAGACATTCATAATTAAAGTACATGATATAGATAATCAAGACTTAAGTGTAAACAAAATGTAATAATCTTATGGTAACTAAAAAATAAAAAGACCAAAAAAGCAAAATAAAAAAATGAACAAATAAAGATGAAACAAACAAATAAAGCAAACAAAAAGATAAAAAACAAAACAAAATAAACAAACACAAATAAATAAGGCTATATAAACAAAAAGAATTAAAAATAGAATAAACAAACAAACACAAATAATAAACTAACAAACTAACAAACAAAACATAAACAAACAAGGCTATAAACAAATAATAAGAATACAAACAATGAAAACAACCAAATAAACAAACAACAAAACACCAATAAATGAAAACAAACAAAACACAAAAAACAAAAAACAAAACACCAATAAACAAAAACAAACAAAATAACAACAAATAACAAAACATTGATAAACAAATAAATAAACAACACGCTAAAAAATAACTAAATAAACACAAACAATAAACAATAAAATAATAATAAATAAACAAAATAATAAAACATGCAAACAAAACACCAATAAACAAAAATAAATAAATAAACAAACAAGGCATAAATAAACACAATAACAAAAACAAACAACTATAAACAAAAAACAATATAAATAAAACAAAATAAACATAACAAACAAAGATAAATAATATTGGGAGTTAATTCTAACCACTAGGATGAAGCACTTGCATTTCTATGGGGGATTGAATTGGTGAAACAATTGAGAGTTCATAAACTCATAATAGAGGGAGATTGTCTTAATATCTTGAATTGTTTGTCCAAGAAAAATGTCACCAGATAGAACATTAGACAAGTAATAGAGGAAGCTATAAGCCTTCTAGACTCCTTGCAGCAAGTCGTTATTCAACATGTTTATAGGGAGGGGAATTCTATAGTGGATTCATTTGAAAATAAGGGTGTGACCTCATTAGGAAAAACTTCTTAGATGGACTCTAAAGAGCTTCCTAGGGACTTTGTCTAGAGGATACAAAATGAAGGTTTATCTAATGAACATGTAGACACCAATATCGTGTCAACCCCCCCTTGGTCCCCTTCTAAACGTTAACACTCCTAACCCACACCTTATTAATTTAAAAACTACTTATTTTAAATTAATTACCTCACCTTGGACACCTCACTTAGACACCTCACCCTAAGACCATTTCTTAGCCTATGAGTCACCTTGAGACTAGGTCCTCCAAATCCTAACTACCCATGACTTGTTCTCACTCCCTAACCAACTCCCGTGCCTCATAAGCCCATGTTTTGACCATTCTCCAATGGAAAAGGCACTTGGCGGGTGGAGAAACGGGCAAAGAGCTCCCTTTTACCTATTCTCCCTCCGCCGACGTCGATTAACTCGTGGCCGATGCCGGCGGGATCACCGACATTGGTTACATAAGCCAAGCTCTAAACATTGAGCTGCCCCCACCTTTTCTCACATTGACGCGCACACTCTGAGACCTCAAGCACCAAAACTCGACTATCATTCTCCTGGCTACCAAAGCTCTACACAAGTCATTCCAGAGACTCGATTAAAACATTGTATGAGGACCTCAACATCAGCCACAATGGGAATAAGTATTCTGATACCTCTAGTTCTTCACCTAATAGAGCTAAGTATTCTGATTCTCATTTTAGTGTTTTAGAATACATTTTTAATTAGTTTCCATTTGATATTTCTAAATACTATCAAGAGGCCTGACTTCTTTTGTGGAGGGGCTGAAAGGCCTTCCCCTTATTCTCACCCCCTTCTCACACCAATCCTCCACCTATACCCTTCCTCAGACCTCATTCATCTTCTCATAACCCTGCACCAGCCTCTAAACTTTCGAAAACCCCCCGTGTACCCCAAAAATACTCTAAAAGTTGTCCAAGGCCAACAACCCCTACCGACATCAGTAAGCCCACTAACATCGGCACAATTTACTAGACTGACCTCGACAGACCTACCGACGTCGGTGACTCTGACACATAGACTACAGGGAACAGGTACGCGCTATCTATTTTTCTCTTTCTTAGATTTTTATCATTTCTTCCTTTACAAAACTCTTTTCTTTAAACAATGGACTGTCATCCCTCAAGAAGCTTCACGCTTCCGGGACTGAGCGTGTAGCTTGGTAGTCCACCATATCCTCTTCTAACATTTTTCTTGTTTAAGTTTCATTCTTACTGCAAGTGTTTCCTCCACAGCCAAAGAGGAGCTCCCACAAAGCTTGGATACGGTGCACACTAAATCTGAGTAACATCAAACCCATAACCTCTTAACCTTAGTTTCTTCTTTCTTTTGAATTAATCAGTGAGAATTTAGAGAAACATTCTAGCATGCCCGGTGGGACCCTTGGAGTTTTCCTTGGGTTCATTCTTCTTCTTTTAAAAATCAAATTTTCATATAGATGCATTAGAAAAATATTCACTTCTTGCATCCCCTCTTCTGTCTTTTTGTCTCAAAAAGAAATCATTAGCTGAAGTTAAAAAGAACATCTCTTTTTCTTCTTATTACTTCTTGCATGCATCATAGAATAGTGAAAAACTCATACTCTTTACCTCTTCTCCATTTGTTTGCATTTTAATAACATATTTTGATTTGGGTTAAAAACTACTGCATTTCATTCTTGCTTGGATGCATACTTAGCCCACTTAGTAATTAAAGCATTATGAATAAATCATAGTGCACAAATGTGACACAACCAAACCACAAGCACTTCAAATCAAACACGTAAACTTACTTGAGACAAGGCCCGTCTAGGATTTCATCACCTAGCAGATACCTTACCCCACCCAGTGATCCTATTTGCATTTCACCACCAAGAGGAGGATCTACTCTATTCTCTGGCAGAGTATAAACTATAGGGAAGGTATATTTTGGCTAAGTGGCCCAGCTCGGCTCTGGGTTCGTGAAGTGAAGGGAGAAATCCCCAGCACCAGGCCACATACTGACCCTAACACAGATATTTTTGAGCACCATAACACAACCTGAAACCAGCCATAGACTTCCTCTCTAGGACCTGTTCTACAAGCCCAACTCCCAACACATTCTCTTAAGGCATAAGCCACCACGACTTTATTACTCATTCCTAGGAATCTAATGTTTTAGAGATTGCTTGCCTAATCATCTATTCTACTATTTTTATCTGAGTGTTTGAGCTGGTAAGGTTGTACCATTCTGAAGTCTAAAACAACTCAAAATATCTTCTTCTTCCAAAAACTATCAATCTTCTGTGTTTCTAGAATTACACAGAAACCAACATCGGTTTCTCTACCGATGTCGGCAACCAAACCTTCACTGACATCAGTTATTTGACCGATGTCAAAAACATTCTCTAACCAATATCGGTTAAAAAACCAACATCGGTCACTGTCAATAAAATTTTTTTTTTTTTTCCAAACAACAAGCTTAAAACCCAAATTTCTTGCTGTTTAACATAGATTCTAGTTTTTTGAAACTAAAACACATAGTTTTTGGAACCTGAACCCCTTTTACCTTGGATGGTCTTGACATGCAGTCAAGCCAAATTCCTTGTTGACCACGTGAGTCAACAACCACTTCCACCTTCGCCCTTCGTGTTAAGTCATCTAATGGAGTATACTTCAGACACTGAGCATACTCCTATCCAACCTACCCTCGATCAACCTCCTATTGTTCCTAAAGGGGATCAATATTTTGAGAGATTCCTTGACCACAACGTCAAGGCTCTCCAACATTATCTCGCTAGAAGCCAAATGCGAGATCCTTCGGGTAACCCTATTTATGGGATGCCAACTTCTTTGGTTGAAGTGGCAATGATATCAATAACATCTGCTACCCAACCTATGGTCACTCAAGCCACTGCCTCGACCAGTAACCCAACCATGGTCAATGTTCAAGATTTGGTCTCCTCTTCTATCCTTTCTTTCCCTACCTCCATCGGGGTTTTTGTACCCCCTTAACTACAAACAATTCAACCAAGTTTGACACCTTTTCAGAATTTGATTGTCTCTATCCCATCCACTCTTGCACCTATAAACATGAGAGTGACCACTTATCCTTTAACTAGTGTCACCACCATTCAACCACCCTTGGCGGCATCTAGTCAAGTTGTGCCCTCCAACTTCATGGCACAAGCCCCCTTGGCCTCGACATCAGCCCCTATGACAAATTATCAGTATGTTGCACCTACACAAATGCAACCAAGTATGCCATACGCCCCTTCCAAGGCCTTCCAAGTACCCTATAACTTAGGGGGTGCCCCTCATGCCAATCCATCTGCTGATCTAATCAAGATGATGATGAATAAGATGTCCAACCTTGAGACATCTATTTCAAGTTCAAGGAGTGTTCTTTTGTATGAACAAATCTGCAACGAACCTATCCACCCTTCAGTTCCTATTCGACCATACCCTAGCTAGTGGGAACTCCCAAAATTTACTTGCTTTCAGAGTAAATAGGACCCACAACAACATCTGTGAGCATTTAGACACGCTTGTTACCTCATAGTGCACGATGATGCATTATTACTTTGCACATTCCCTATGTCACTTTCTAGCACCACCCTTGACTGGTATAGCTACATTACCAGTCATTCTATTTTCACCTTTGTTCAACTCACTCAGCTATTCCTCGATCATTTCTCAATCAATATTACCAAGAAGGTCTCCATCACAGACCTTTATTCCATTAGACAATATGAGGATGAGTCAATCGCAGACTTCATCGCCCGTTGGAGTGGTTTGATCAACCAACTCTCCTTCTCACTACCTCAACCTGAGCTCATTGAGCTCTTTTCAAGAGCATGTGCCAAGCACATCTTGTCCACTCTGTGGGTTCAAACTTTCTACACATTCGATGAAGCTTTCACTATGGCCCAAAAGCTTGAACTCTGTACAATCAAAGAAGACAGGGTCAAATTCCGTAACAAAAATACCAATGCAAAAGCCAATGACCCTTCTTCTTCCAAATCTTCTTCTTCTCACCCCAAGTCCAAGGGATCGGCAAATGCTGTGGTCCTTAGATCACCATCTTCTACCACAACCAACCAATCTGAGCCAGCCACTTCACAAAACATCACAAGACAATTCCAACAATGGTATGAACAACGATGATACACTCCAATAGGAGAATCATATGCTTTTGTATTGGATAAATTAGTGAATCAGGGAGTCCTCAACCTCCCTCAAATATGACCACTTGTCTAATTTGACCCCTCACGAGCCATCCCTGCATGGTATAGGGAAAATGACTTTTGTAACTATCATCGTGTCAAGGGTCATGACACAGATAATTGCAAAACCCTAAAAAATATTGTTCAAGACATGTTAGACAAAGGGGACCTTATTTTGGATAACCCTAATGCACTAGCCAAGCAAAACATGGATGTCTTTAGGCAACTATTTCCTAACCATCCCCCAAGTTAGAACAATGTTCAAACCATGGTCGATGACCCTCAAGAATGCAACATACACACGGTTGACATAGTCTTTCCTTTCATTCCTATCCAACCTCTCCCACAATCTAAAGAGGTTGGTCAACCCATTTATCCACCATGAGTAGAAGAGCCTATTTTACCCATACCACCCCCATGCAATGAAGATCTCCCTTTGCCTCGCCCTCTTCCTCACGTGGATGAACCTATTTCACCTGTATCACCCCCACGACATCAAGCACCTCCTCTACCCATTCTTCTACCTCATGAGGAACCTATATTACCTATTCCTCTTGCCCCCACCTTCCCTCTTCTTCTACCATTGGAAGAATTTACCATTCATACCCCACACCCTCATGTAGAAGGGGCCATCATCCCTCTACTTTACCATTTAGAGGAGCCTTCCTCTCCTATTTTTACTCCACCAATGGAAGATAGTCCTCCATCCACCCCCTTTCACATGTAGGAGAGTCTACTTTGACCTCTCCCATATTAGAGAATGCTTTGATGGTACCAATGCTGGTGGCCCTGCCCTTATCCTTCTTATCACCACTAGAGGATCATATTTTCCATGCTCTTAGACCACACATGGAAGTCATGATCATCCCTGCGCTCTATCCACTTGAAGAGCCAAATTCTCCAATCCCTTCTCCGCCAAGAGAAGAACTCGCTACGTCACCCACTTTGGCTGAGGAAGATCTGGTGATGGTTCTCTCTCGCCTTTGGCCTGTGATCATTGCATCCAACACATTTTCACTCTCGCGATCACCCAAATCCTCTGAAGGACCGACTGTAAGGCCTCACGTGATGTCATCTAAACCCTTCTCTCAATTGGCAGAAAACTTAGGATTCCTCCATTCTAGGAACCTAGAATATGAGGCATTATGGGAGCGACTTAGGGCTCCTTATCTTACACATCCTACTTCACCTTATACTATCAACCCTTCTGCGATGATTCACCCCAAAGTCTCTGATGAGGATCAGGTTTCCACTTCTAAATCATCAGAAGCATAGCCTTCCACATCTAAATCCAAACCCTCACATGCATCCACCATACTGAAATAGATTAAATCTCTCAGTGTTTGCCCTGTATCAAACCTGACTCACCCACAAGTGAAGTTAGATTTAAACCTCACCCCACACAGTAGTGGTCCTCACACCATACTAAAGCAGGGTGCTAAACCACGTCAGTCTACTCCTCCCCCACCTTCACCATTTCCCTCTATCTTGGGTCCACATCCTTCCACTTTAACAGGAGTGCTCCTTATTCCAACACCTCACAAAGGCAAACTGCCTCCATTACTCCCTCTACCCATCAAAAACATATTTATTCCAAGAAATTTGACACCTCTCATCAAGAAAGTGCCCTTTATGTGTGTGGCCACACCACCAACCAAAATGGTGGTATGAAAAACTCCCCCTACAACTCCTAAACAGAAGTTGTCAACCCCTACTACAATAAAGAGTGTAGACCCATTAGTGGGTTCCTATGCTTCACTGTTACACCGATTGTTGTAGTTTTCTAGCATCATTCTCCCACCCATTAAGCCATACCAACCTCTCAGATCAAAACCATCTTAGTTGGACGATACTCAAATCTGCTTGTATCATCGTACACCTGGGCATGATACTAAAAGTTGCTATGCTCTTAAGGTTGTCATTCTCCAACACTTGGAAAAGGACACCCTTCTCATTAAGGATTATTTTGACAAACTACCGACACCATCCCATGCCTCCCAAACCTCTTCACTTGATTCGGGATCCCAACGCGAGATTATGGTCCCTCTACCACCTTCTCCCCCTTTATTCGAAATCAACACTATTAATGTGGCTAACAAGTCCCAAACCCTAAAGGATAAAGGAAAAGAGCAAGTTTCTACCCCTTGGACATATCCGTTTGCCAAACCCTCTCCACCACCAAAGCCCAAGATTTCTATCTTGGGCACATCTCAACCAACATCTTCAGAGGCAATTCGTGACTCCATGGTGAAACAACTTCACCAAACCCCTGTGAAGATTTATTTGTATGACCTAATACAAAGCTCTCTGCAACATTGTCAAGCCTTGATCAAAGCTTTATAGGTAGTGGAGGTCCAACCTGAAGACCCCCAACCACTGGCTACTTTAGTCAACTCATTACCCACCGTTGCCTCCATCACCTTCAGTGATTCTGAGATTCCTACCTCCAACCTGGAAGATTAGGATGCCACCCTCTTTATCACAGCTTATGTTGATTGAACTCACATTAAGTGGGTTATGATTGATGGAGGTGCTAGCATCAACATCATTTCTACCCATGCATATGATCAACTAGCCCTTCCGAAGAACTACATGTCAAAAACTGACGTAATTCTTCACTCTTTCAATGATGCCATTGCCACTACCATTGGCACTGTGGTCTTGCATGTTTGTGTTGGCCCACGTAGAATTCCAAAACTCTTCTATATCATTGAGGGGGAGTTTCAATATAACATGCTATTGGGATGACCTTGGATACATGCCATGACCTGTGTCCCTTCCACATTGCATTGTTGTGTCAAGTTTGAACATGAGGGGCAGGTTCATGTCATTCATGTTGACCCTTCCCCATTTAAAACATGCAACATGACCTACCAACCTAATGATGTTCTCATCCCTTTGAAAACATCCACCCAAACACCACCTCCACCCATGAAAGCCTCGATAAGCTCTTAGACACTAGTCACACCTACACCTACTCCTCAAGTGACCACAAAAGATCCCATGGAAGATACCTTCCAACGCCTTTCACTTGGGGAGTATCATTTGCTTACCATTGACATGTTCCAAACTCCATAGGAATATGGAAAACTTCATCACCAACCTAACTATGACCATCGCATCAGAATGGTCATCCCATATGGTCCTCCCAATCTCCATACTAATCTCACCTATGGAGGGTTAGATTGGGCTCCTATTGTAGGAAATCCCCTCTCATCACCCTGACTATTCACTTGTGATTTCTTCTTCTTCGATAACCCTAGATTTGCTCTTACCTATCTTCATAGGTGTGCGTGGAAGGGTTTTGGCTTTGGGCGTTATTAACAAGGTCCCTATAATCCCATTGAGCCTCCAAACGATGAGGTAATAAAAAATGCCAAGAAATGACACGACATAGGTTTCAAAGAACCTACAGAACCTTCTAAGATCCCTCACCATGAAACTATCATAGAACATTCTCCTCTAACCTCACCTAGTCCCCCACCCTCACCTACAGAGTCAGTGGTCTCCATCCCTCCTAGTTTTTTTTTCATAAATGCCATTCACTTTGGAGCCCCTGACCTATCAACTAGGTGAGGCATCAAGGTCTCTTCCTCTCTTTTATCCAAACATGATAGATGATGAATCTTCTAGCATCAACACTATCCAATGCCTGGATAATGATGCCATACTCACCTACATTGGTGTGGATGACTCCATATAATGATCACTTCCTTCAGAAACACAGGTTATGTTAAAAAAATCAACTGTTGACATTAATCTCCCATCTTTCGATGTTCCTCACATTTTAAAGATTGGTCAATCTTTAGATGCCCAAGAACAAATTGACTATACCACATTCCTTACAGATCATAACAAGGCCTTTGATTGGTCCTATAGTGATATGCCCGATATTGACCCCGACATTGTCATCCACAACATCATCACGAACCGTGAAGCTAAGCCTGTCAAGCAAAAGCTTTGTAGGATGCATCTTCATGTCGCACTCCTTATCAAAGAGGAGCTTCAACGTCTTCTCTCCATCTCATTTATCCAACCCATTGATTATCTGTAATGGGTGTCAAACATTGTCCCTATCACAAAAGCAATAGGGGGAATTCAAATTTGTACTGACTATCGCAACCTCAACCTAGCTTGCCCAAAGGATGACTTTCCTTTGCCAAACATCGACCAACTTGTTGATCTTACGGCTGGTCATGAGATGCTCTCCCTCATGGATGGGTTTTCAAGATATAACCAAATCTTGATTGCCCTAGAAGATCAACATAAAACCACCTTCATCACCCCTTGGGGGACATTTTGCTATAGGGTCATGCCTTTTGGCCTCAAAAATGCAGGCACTACATACCAACGCATCATGACTTATATCTTTCACGATCTCCTCCACAAAATCATGGAGGACTATGTGGATGACCTGTTGGGGAAATCCAAACTTTGTTGTGACCACCTAACCATTCTCAAAACAATATTCACTCATCTACTACATGCATCTTTGGGGTTCTCTCAGGGAAGCTTTTGGGTTTCATCATTTCTCTCTGTAACATTGAGGTAGATACAACTAAGATTCGAGCCATACTCGATATGCCCCCACCAACTAACTTAAAACAACTTCGCAGCCTACAAGGGAAGCTTCAATCTATTCATTGCTTCATCTCATAGCTATCTGACTGATGTCAAGCCTTCCATCACCTCCTCAAGAAGGACGTCTCCTTTAATTGGAATAAGGATTGCCAAGAGGCTTTTGAGGCTCTTAAACGCTATCTTGTCTCTCCACTAGTCCTTATTCCACCTAAAGATGACCAACCCTTCTATCTTTACATTTTGGCAACAGATCATTCCTTAGGTGCCATGATCACGCATCGAGATGAACAACATTGTGAGCATGCAGTTTATTATATAAGCAGAATGCTCATTGACTACGAAACTCGGTATACTCATATCGAAAAACTTTGCTTGGCATTAGTCTTTGCCACCTCAAAACTCCACCACTATCTCCTCAACCACAAGACTTACATCATCACCCACATCGACCCTCTCAAATACATACATTCCAAGCCATACCAAAACCAACATATGGCTCGTTGGCTCATGCTTCTTACTGAGTTCAATTTGGAATTCATTCAACAAAAGTCTATAAAGGGGCAAACAATCGCTAACCAACTAGCAGATGCCCCTTTACCTGATAACCAACCCTCTAACTATGAATTTCTTGATGAGTCTATCGCCATGCTATCCACTGATGACATCCCTTATCAAATGATAATGTTCTTTGATGGATCTAAATGTCAACTCAGTGGGGGTGCAAGGTTTATTCTCATCCTTCATGAGGGAGAGCCCATGCCTCTATCTTTCAAACTCGACTTTGAATGCACCAATAACATGGCTGAGTATGAAGCCTTAATTTTGGGGCTTCAAACTACCCTTTTCTTGGGCATTAAAACAATCAATATATTTGGCGACTCGCAACTAGTCGTTAATTAGATAAATGGTTCATATCTTTGTAAAAATGAAGTTTTGCAATGATATAAACACCGTGTTGACACATTGTTAGGGTATTTCAACCGTTATCTCTTACAAACTATTCCTCGATCTACGAATAAGTTTGCCAACACAATGGCCTCTCTTGCCTCACACATCCCATCTTCATCTGCTTCCTCGAGAACTGTGTCATGGTACACCATTTGGTGTTGCCCTCATATATCTCAACTAACATCAACTTTGTTGTAAATATCGACTCTAGTCCACATGATGTTTGGTATAAACAACTAATTGACTACTTGACTTATTCTATCATTCCTCATGACCTCTCTAGCAATGGATGGCAGGCTTTTATCAAGAGTACTACTCGCTACACCATGCTAAAGGGTCTTATCTATAAACGGGGTTTCAACAGCCTTCTTCTCTGATGCCTAACCACCACTGAGACATCTCATGCCATCAAACAAGTCCATGATGGGATTTGTGGAGGACATTTCAGTGGTAACTCAGTTACAAAGCACATCCTCCACTTGGGCTATTATTGGCCCACTCTTCACCAAGACTGCAGTAACTATGTTCAACATTGTGTCAAATGCCAACAACATGCAAACCTACTTCACATCCCTAGCCACGCTTTACAAGTTACTAAGGATTTTTGGCCCTTTTCACAATGGGGCTTAGATCTAATTGGTGAGATTAACCCTCATTCATCTCTCTGACATCAGTCTATTATCACAGCGACTGAATATTTCACTAAATGGGTGGAATTTGTTCTCCTCATCTCCACTAAAGCCGACAAAATCATTGACTTCATTAACCACCACATCATCTGTCATTTCGGTGTACCTCACAAGATAATCACTGATAACGGAAAATCTTTCAAAAACAAAATCATCCAAAAGCTTTGCAACACTTTTGGCATCAAACTCAGCTTCTCCTCGCCTTATTATCCATAAGCAAATGGACAGGCAAAAGCTTCTAACAAAATCTTAACTAAAATCCTAATGAAGGTTGTCAACGACACTGGAAGGGATTGGCATACTCACATTCCCTTCACTTTGTGGGCTTACCGCACTAGCATCCGAACCACTACGGGTGCTACACCTTTCTCCTTAGTGTATGAAATGGAGGCCGTCTTGCCTCTTGAAATACAAATACCTTCTCTTCGCATCTCCTTGCACGACATACTCTCTAATGATGAATTTCATCAAGATCTATTAACACAACTCGAGTTACTCGATGAACATCATCTTGCCGCTCTTAATCATCTTCATATCTACCAAGATCGCATCAAGCGTGCCTACAACAAAAATTTGAAAGAGCGAGATTTCAAAGTTAGAGATCTCGTCCTTAAGGAAAACCAACACGCGACCAATATGGAAAGAAGCAAACGAGGCAAGTTTGATCCTAATTGGCTCAGACCTTATATAATAATGCACAAGTATGGATCAGGTACTTATCATCTGTCTTCTCTCAAAGGCCGGCCAGAACTTGAGCCCCTTAATGCCTTACATATGCGACCATTCTACTATTAACTAAGTAATCATTCACTTGATGTTTAACTTGAGCTCGTCCCTTGAGCAACCCCCGTCTTCCTCATTCCTATTCGTTTCTACCCTTTTTCCCTACAAAAAATTAGTTAACCCTTTTTTAAGCATTAATGTTTTGTCCTAATAAAAGGGAAACCCCTAAACCTCTATAGTCTAGTCCATGACTAAAAGTTCAGTTAACAAAAAAAAAAAAACATAACATCAAACTGGGATGCGTAACGAAATATTCAAAGGTCATAAACTATAAATGTAGACTGCTCCCTCGAAGGATAGCTGCATTATTGTTATAATTAATAGACTGCTCCCTTGAAGGACAGCTATTCAAAGAAATCAAAACATACAAAGCAAAATATAGACCACTCCTTCGAAGGATGGCTATGCCCAAATTTTGCTACAAAAATAACACCCTCTCAGAAGCTTCCTGCATTGATCATCTTCACATGACCACAAAACAAAAACAACATCCCCAAGTAGACTTCCCACATTGATCAATCTACCAAAAAAAAAAAAAACTGACTGACAAACTATTACGTCATGGACTTGCCTATAGTCGTTCTCGGGGTCACCTATAAAAGGGGCAAAGTTATCCCTACTAAAAAGGGTTATGCTATCCTCACATAATCACACCTATTACCCTAATATACCCAAGGGATTTTGAGCTCACTTAACGTCAAGTGATTAGGGTACTTCTCTAACAAAAACCAATGGTCAAACGATGTAATGCATGAATGGGGATTTTTGCAAAAACCCTATCTATGCTATCATTATGGTCCTTGTCAATGAAAGAGCAACACGCCTTTCACTTCTTACACACCTTCGTCACATGCCATTTTATCTTTTAGGATGCAGTGTCTTAAAATTATATCCTCGCATATTGTCATTTCATAATTTTCACTACAAAGTTATGAACCTAACATTCAGCTCAATTTTATCATAAATAACATCACATGTTTCTGATAAAATACAACCAAAACATTTTATAACCACTAACATAATATCATGATTTATTTTGTGCAAATACCAATTTGTGTTATATAAATTATCATATCCCATTCACATTAGTTTCTATGGAAAATAATACATATGAAAACTATCAACCAAACACAATTTATGTCAAGCATATACCATCACCAATATGGAAACCTGCTGAAGCATAAATAAACTCATTTCATTTTTAGCATACACCATCACCAATATGGAAAATTTCTAAGGATGAAAAACCACATAACTTATGTTACAGTATACACCATCACATAATATGGAAAAGGCTATAACATCATCATACATTCATCATTTCAAGCATGTACCATTAAACATATGGGAAATGCTAAAAACACTAACATAACCAAAACAACTATCAACCTCTTTGACTCTTCTTCTCTTTTGGGAGAACTACATTGGCCTAAGGCCCTTAAAATAGGGGCTATGTAGGTAGCACTTAGTTGACATGGGGTCTTCTGAGGTTAGCTCAGCCATTCATTCATTCGTCTACCTAATGGACCAACTATCAAACCTAAAAACATAGGTCTTTTCTAAACTGCCCAAAATCATGACCAAACAACCAGCCCTGACACTGTAAAAGTCACCTTAGACTTCTCATGGGGCACATTGGAGATCACATACATCTCCTTGAACACAACCAACAACACTTGAGATCACTTATATGTCAGCCTGACTCGACAAATGACCTCAGAGATCGCGACCATCTCCTCAGACCACGACCACTTTCGAGACAACTTTGCCTTGGTTGTTTTGATTGCATATGCTACCTCACAAATAGTTAGCAAATTGTATGCACCCCTCACACATATTTTCAGATCGTGACCAAGTTGATCCCCAATATCTATGACTTTTTTGTGTTTTCTAGGAGCACTTCCTAGCTCGAATACTTAGAACACGATGCCCATTAGAGCTACAGCTTTGATTGATCTAACCCAATTAGCTACCACTAATAAGTTGGGGACCAGTTACTTTGATTTTAGTCCTCCTCAACCATTGGAGCTACAACTTTGATTGATCTAACCCAATCAACTACCACTAATAAGTTGGGGATTAGTTACTTTGATTTTAGTCCTCCTCGACCTTACCTGTGACAATTTGACCTGCCTATCAAGTGAAGTGGTATACACACAATCTCAACTATTGCACCATTCACACTCCAAAATCACCCTACCCATCCACTGCCTATCAAATCGGCACCCAATATCAGAGTACCTTCTCTCGATTCCCACTTTGAGGGCGAATACCTCATCCCATACCTAGGGTAACCTACATCTATTTTTGTCTTGCAGTTCGTCAGAACAAATCACAAGACAAAAAGGGGCAAATGTAGACACCAATATCGTGTCAACTCCCCCTTGGTCCCCTTCTAAATGTTAACACTCATAACCCACACCTTATTAATTTAAAAACTACTTATTTTAAATTAATTACCTCACCTTGGACACCTCACCTAGACACCTCACCCTAAGACCATTTCTTAGCCTATGAGTCACCCTGAGACTAGGTCCTCCAAATCCTAACTACCCATGACTTATTCTCACTCCCTAACCAACTCCCATGCCTCATAAGCCTATGTTTTGACTGTTCTCCAATAGAAAAGGCACTTGGTGGGTGGAGAAATGGGCAAAGAGATCCCTTTTACCTATTCTCCCTCCATCAACATTGGTCAACCTGCGGCCGATGCCGACGGGATCACCGATGTCAGTTACATAAGCCAAGCTCTAAACATTGAGCTGCCCCAACCTTTTCTCACATTAATGCACACACTCTGAGACCTCAAGCACCAGAACTCGACTATCATTCTCCTAGTTACCAAAGCTCTGCACAAGTCATTCTAGAGATTGGATTAAAATATTGTACGAGGACCTCAACACTAGCCACAATGGGAATAAGTATTCTAATACCTCTGGTTCTTCACCTAATAGAGCTAAGTATTTTGGTTCTCATTTCAGTGTTTTAGAATACATTGTTAATTAGTTTCCATTTGATATTTCTAAATACTATCAAGAGGCCCGACTTCTTTTGTGGAGGGGCTAAAAGGCCTTCCCCTTATTCTCACCCCCTTCTCACACCAATCCTCCACCTATACCCTTCCTCAGACCTCATTCACCTTCCCGAAACCCTGCACCAACCTCTAAACTTTTAGAAACCCCCTGTGTACCCTGGAAATACTCTAAAAGCTGTCCAAGGCCAACAACCCCTACCGACATCGGCAAGCCAACCGACGTCGGCATAATTTACCAGACCGACCTCGGTAGACCTACCAACGTCGGTGACTCTGACACACAGACTACAGGGGATAGGTACGTGCTATCTATTTTTCTCTTTCTTTGTATTTTATCATTTCTTCCTTTATAAAACTCTTTTCTTTAAACAGTGGACTGTCATCCCTCAAGAAGCTTCACGCTTCCAGGACTGAGCGTGTAGGTTGGTAGTCCACCATATCCTCTTCTAACATTTTTCTTGTTTAAGTTTCATTCTTACTGCAGGTGTTTCCTCCACAACCAAAGAGGAGCTCCCACAAAGCTTGGATACGGTGCACACTAAATCTGGGTAACATCAAACCCACAACCTCTTAGCCTTAGTTTCTTCTTTCTTTTGAATTAATCAGTGAAAATTTAGAGAAACAAAACATAACATATGAAGAATTGGGGAAGCATCTAAAGCCTAGGGGAAAGAGATATGGGGACCTTAATATTAATTTTAGCTGGTGTTTTTTAATGTTTTGGTTATTATTTGTTGGGATTATTGAGAAGGTTCTATACTTGATGACACATCTATTAGACTTTTCAAATACCAAAAGTAATAAAAATACCTCTTAGTTCTATATTGGGGAGTCTGTTATCCAAATTTAGCAAAGACTCTTTCACCCTTGTGTTGATTTTATTGGGAGCATAATGGGATTACCAAAAAAAATAGAACCTATAATGCTACAAAAAGTGAAGAATAATGATATAATTTGGAAGGTATTTCAAGTTGGGGGATTTGCAGGTTTCATAAAAAAAATAAAAGGTCATGACATGCATATATCGATTATGTTTGCGAATGCTCTAGAAAATATAACCATCAATATTAATGGAGTCAATTTTGAAATTACTGAGGAGCTAGTTACACATATAACAAGTTTTTAAATTTAGGAAACTAAAATCTACAAGTCAATCAAATACTATAAAAGAGATAAGGAGATATTTTTAGAGGAAGGGGAATTTCTAGAAATGTTGCATAATGGGTTTGATCACAAATCACTACCCAGACTGTATGGTGAGGTCACCTATCATATAATGCAATATGTCACTCTATAAGGTAGGTTTAACTTTGTTAAATGGTCCCTATTTATGAATTTAAATTATTTTATACATGGCATTCCATTCAACCTACCTTTCTTCATCCTGCATTCACTTGAAGTCTCTGTCTTAAAGTTTAAGAAAGGAATTATCCAACTCCTAGACATAAAGGGGTGATATATCTCATTCATAAATACTTTAAGGGTATGAACCCACTAAATATGGTTGTCTCTCAACCTCAAAATAAACCTGTGGAGGACATATCTATGGATATTGGGAAAATTAAAAGGTTGTGGATTAAATACCCTAGAAGCACTAGCAGGAATAAAGATGTCAATACATACAAGAGCCTTGTTGAAAAAAAGATTAAAGTTGCAGAGGTGAAAACCTATAAGATGCAAGAAAATATCAAAAAATGTTTTAGGAGTGCGACCAAGGCTTCAATGGACCCATAGGGTAAGCAGGGCAAGTAGGGTAAAATATGACATTTTATGTGAGACTTCATTGTAGTTGAAGACAACATAAATAGGACTAAAGATGATCATAATATTGAGGATCAGGGGATATGTCTACTCAAACTAAGCCTCCTAAAGTTGGGAAAGGAGTGTCTAGAGATGAATCCAAAGATAAAGGTAACAAACCCTCTGATAAGCAACAACAAGATATTAATGAGAATTTCAATAATCTTGTTAGTTCCCTAAAGGTCAAAGAGAATGTAGACAAGATGGTTGAATAATTATATCTAAAAAAGTCCATCATGCACTAGTTCATGAGGAAACTTATGGATCTTAAAGGGAAAGTGAATTTTTTACAATGGGAGAACATTAGATTAAACCAAATCACTATAGCTAAGGAGGATGACCAAATTTTGCAAAGTCTTTAATTTAGGGTAGGTATATTGAAAAATGAGAATGAGAAGCTTAAACATAAGATTAGTTTCTGGGTAAACTATAGCAAGGTAGCCATGAATGAGGGGATTCATAATGTTGAGAACCTCAAAGCACACCTTGGAGAGTTATTCTAAGCTAATAATTTTGGTAAAGGGAAAGGAAATCAAGGAAAATGTAGTGAATCCCATATAGACATTAACAAAGAAAACTATTGTTTCAAATTGAAGCTAATCTTAAAAGGATGAAAAATTTCTAAGAAGACGTCTCAAGAAATTTAGACTTGGATTGGGTTTAGGTTTATCTTTCATTATCTTTTTGTGTATCTTCTACCATTTTTGGGCTATGTTTTGGTTGTATCTGGCCCTATTTTGTCTTATTTTATCTCTTGGTTTATGGTAGACCTTTGTGTCTCTTTTGTTTGTACTTATCTTAGGGTTTGGGGACCCTAGTTATAAAAAAATCCCCCCTTTAACCTCAATAAAAAAACAAAGATAGATAAAATAAACAAGTGAACAAATAAAATAAACATATAAAGCCATAAATAAAGAAAAATAAATAATCAAAACAACTAAATAATCTAAAGCAAAGGAAAGTATAATAAACAAACTATTGTAAACACATACAAATAAACAAATAAAACTAAATAAATAATAATACACAAACAATGGTTAATCACAATGTTAGTACAAATAAAAAATGAATTATTCATGCATGTGTAATAGAGTTTTACTCTTGGTGACAAGGCAACCCCTAAGCTAGGTAATATTGACACAAGTAAAAAAACACATGAACAAAAGACCAACAATTATCCCTAAGTTATAGGGAACAATGACATAAAGTATGATGATAAACTGTTACCCTTAGGACATAGGGAACAAAAACACAAACAAGATGATGAAAATTGAGCCTAGGCTATAAGAGATAATGAAACAACATAAACAAAATGGGAGGAATAGAAGAAAAGTAAGGGGTAGCCGAGATGACTCCAAATGCACTAGGTAAGTGGATATTGCCTACATAATTCCATAGACACAAGATCCAACATGAAATTAAGACCAAATGTAGTTCTCCCAAGATATGGGATAAAATAAAATCGATGATAAGAAAACATGATTGAACTTGTAGAAGAAAATAAGAATGGTCTCACAAAATGGAGAATGTGTAGGAAAAGAGGGGGATGATGCTCATAGTCATGAAAATGTCAACATAAATAAGTCACACAATTAAAAGTATGGTTTAGGCTAAAACCACACTAAAATTCAAGAGATTAGTATCCACTAATGAATTGAAATGGTACTTCATAGTGTCTACTATATCTAAGGTTTGGAATGAGAATGGGATCATAAAATAGTGAGAGCATTGGCTAAAGTTATTTTAAAAATAGATAGAGTATTCAAACATAAACTGATCATAAAACAATGAGAGCATAAAAAAATTCATGTGGTCATTAGTGCATAAAATTTTGAAAACACAATGTTCACAACATTGACTTGTAAAATGGTAAGAGCATACATTTAAGGGTAATAAGGTTGGGGAAACTAAAGGATAAGTGGTTACATGTGAAATATATAAGAATAATAGAATCCTTTATGAAAATAAATGGTCAAAAAAGAAAGGAAGGTGAAGTAATGGTAACTGAGCCAACTTGATATACCCCATATATCTAAGTGCTGCTTACATAGTCCATGTAGACCTCGGGTCAATATAGTTCTCTCAGAAATGGGAGGAAAAAGACTAAAGTGGTCTAGAAATTAAGGTGAATAGATGAGATGGCACATCCCAGAAAATTTTGATGGCCTTATATCTCATATGGAAATTCTAAGCCAATTTTCATTATTTTATGATTTTTAGGATTTTTGAAGGTCTTTTACAAATATTTTTGTAATTTTATAGGCATATCAACTCAATTGAGAATCATGAGATACAGAATGGTCTAACTCATAAAATAGTAAGAGTGTGGCTTAGGTTGATAAAAAAATGATGACATCATTTCAACTTAAATTACTTGTAAAATGGTGAGAGTGTGGCAAAAGGGTGACTGAGGTGACCTCAATGTGAATCAAACACTACCTACATAGTCCTGCAAGACCTCAAGTCACTATAATTCTACCTATACAAAAGGAATCTATCTAAGTATCGATAAGTTTAGGTATAAACAAATGGAAAGATATGCCAATAGTTATGGAAATATGATGCGATAATGCAAGGTAAATGTGTTCTTCTTAAGTTGGCCATAGGCAGTTATAATTAGGAAATAATGAAAAAGGGTCAATGGTTCTAATTTTCCCAAAGATAGATTTAATTAATAACATGAATATAAAATGTAATAATAAATGAAGGATTCAATTTCTAGGACCAATATCATACTACTTTCATATACTACCATTTAAATGTTCAATATGAAACAACTGTTGGAATTGAATCTGTCATAAACCATCAAACATACTTGAAGTATAATTGAATCAGAATGAAGGCCAAATTTGATAGGCATGATTAGGTAAAAATAACATGTTAGTGAAGGGTTAAGGTATGGTAGAATAATATAGGGTATAATACAAATAATAGGTATAATGTGTCATAAATTAAATGATCATTGTAGATGATAATATGAGTACCTCAAGCATAAAAATGTTTGAGGTATATTATGTTCATTGGTTTATCAAGTTCATCTCCCTCCAACATACTAAGTATGTATGCTCTAGAACCATAGTTATCACTAATACATAGGGTCCTAACCAGTTTGGTTGGAACTTTCATTTTTTCTTGGTTTTATCATTTACATTCTTCTAATTTTATTTTAACACCAAGTCACCAAACTCAAATTCATGATGCTTAACATGCCTATTGTATTGGTCTTTTAATTAATTCTGATATGCTTGAATATAATTCAAGGTGACCAAGTGTTTTCCATCAAGTCTAGCTCCTATAAGTGATCTAATCTATAATCCTCATTGTTGATAATGTGTTGTAACAAAATTTAGAGAGAAATAAACTTGACCTTGATAGGAATAATGGTCTCAGTGCTGTAAATAAGTGAATAGGGTATAGCTGTTGTTGGAGTACACAATGTGGTACGATATGCCTAGAGGGTGTTAAATAGATATAAGTGCCAATTATGACCAAAATAATTGATAGTATTCTTTAGAATATTGACAATGGTTTTGTTAGGAGCCTCAACTTGGTCATTACCTTATGGGTAGCAGGTGCTATATAAATTATTGAACATTGTCATTGATGTGAAATGTGTATCTTGTGAAGAATGATGTCAAAGGTGATTAAGAAAAAATGTCAATGTGTGATGTGACAAGTTTAATTGAAAGAGTGTTTTTGTGAGAGAGTGTTGTCATGAGAGAAAGAGAAAGAGATCATTTTAAGGCAACTAATGTCTTATGTTTGCATGAAGGTACAAGTCATTGATGTTAAAATGCATAAGAAGCCTAGTCATGAGCCTAGTCATGACATGAATAATATGTGCATTGAAAAATGAATGAACATATATATGTGAAGGTTTTATGGCACTATTTGATCATGTATTTAAGGCATTAAATAATTCATGAGAGTTTCAGGGTGAACCTATAGGGGTAAGACCTTTAGTCTATGTTTGAACCTAGACCTCTCTTAGACCTTACCTAGCCTAGTGAGGTATGAAGATCATATTTTAAGGTAAGTATGAACATGTGAGCATGTAAAAAGGTGAGATATGTTGTTTTAGTCATGATCACAAAGTTTGAGGTCAATACTTGAATGAAAATTGCATGAATCACTGTTTTAGGCCTTCTCAAGCTCACAGAATAAACTCTCAAACTCAAGAAGCACTTTCAAACATTTGTTGGAATTTATAACCTCTACATGGGAATATGATATATTAAATAGGGATGGGGAAGGGTATTAGATAATATCTCCAAGTATTATTTTTGGATTCAAATGGTATTCTTTTATGAATAATTGTTAACACCAAAACCTATGTTAAACCTCCCTAAAACCCTAATAAGGACATGACGTGAAAGATGTTAAAATCAGATCATTATGGATTAAAATTAATATTAAATTTATTGGAACATGTATTCAACTCTCCTAGGTACCTATAGGTGGTGGTGGTTAGTTAGATGAGAGAGAAAATGCACATATACAAGATTATTTGTTAATAAGTTGTTGTAGCTCTCAAAAGTTGTATTGGTCAAGAAAATAAAATGGATGGTATAAGAAGTTAGAGACTCATTTTTTATGTCCATGATGATTTATGGATATGTTATATCCTTCAAGTTTTCTAATTTTCTCATCCAAGTTAGCCAATCACAGACGGACCTAATGGTGTGAATAGTGTAAAACCTAGGCAAAGATGAAGAGATATATATGAAGGTTTATGCATGATAGATTAATAAAAAAAAGTGAATTAAGGAGTTATTTATGAATTTTAATTCATTTTCATGATTTAATAAGATTTTTAGGTTAGTTTATATGGTTGAAAAGTTGCTCATAAAATGGCCTGTCTAGTTTAGATAAGACTATGAGATATAAGGTCAAGAAATTGGGCTGTAAGACCAATATTTGCCATTATACCATATGATTTGTCTATCTTAAGATGGATTTGAGATATAATAAAACTATTTTTATGCATCATAATTCATGACATGTGTTTACATAGGTGTTGAAGGTCTAATTCATTATGACTATTTTTGAGGTAAATTGGCAGTTCTAAGTGAGTGAGTTGCAGAGATGTTCTTTAGCCTTTGTCTCCTGAGTGAAAGCATTCCAAGAGTTTGGTTATGAACCTGAGGTCATGGAGAATATATATACATGTTTCATTAGTCATATTTTATTATCTTAAGAGTGTTTAAGCTTCATTTTTCAAGACATACTTTTGAGGTACATAAACTTAATAGGGTGGTTTGTCCTAAAGGAGCTTTCATGGTATGAACGTAGGATACATGCATAATAAATAATGGAGGAGGTCATTAAAGCTCATTAGATAAGTTATTGAATGGTTTTTTATTATTTAATAAGGCCATTTGGGCCCAATAATATAAAGTTTTGGTGCTAAGAGGATAAACCTAATGTAATTAGGTCTCCATGAGACCTAAAGAAGAAATGAGGCCTAATTGAGTTGTTTCAAATCAAAGGGGTTAAAATTGTGTTTTAATCATGTTCATAAGATGTTATAAGACCTTTTATATGGAATACCTAATAGGTTTAAGGTGTGTGGTTGACCAAGTGATGAGTGACCATGAGACTAGTATATATACAAGGCAGTTTAGGAATATTTGATATATGCAACATAAGCAAATAAAATATTTTATGTTTGAATAGAAGGTCTTAAAATGAGACCATAAAAAAAAAGTATAGGTGTGGAAATAAAAATTAATGAAGTGTCTGAGTTTGTGTTGAAAAACTTAGGGATTTGGTGCTTCCTTGTAAGTAGGTGCTTGCTAAAGCCTAGTTAAGTAGGTGCTTGACTTTATTGGGGTCAATGCTCCAAGTTGACTTGGTACTCAATTGAATTTGATCTTTTATTTTATAGGACAATAATATATTTAAAAATATCATAGTGGGTTTTCTTCCCCTTGAGGGTTTCCCACTCATATATATGTTTTCTTGTGTTATGCTCATGTAAATGGTTCTTTATGCATTGCTATATCACTGTATTGCTTTCATGGTTCAATGAATGTTAAAGTATATTTTAATGAAAGTTTTTAAATAATTATTCACCCACTAGTGATTGTGATTTAAATAATTGGTATCAGATCTTGGTCGTTTAAATTAGGCCTAACAACTTAAAGGAGATCCTAGAAGCACAAACATGTATAGTCATCAAGTACAAGGAGGTTTCTCAACCAACAAGGCTCCTCTCTTTAGTGGGACTAACTATGAATTTTGGAGAATAAAAATGAATACATATCTAATTTACTTGGGCTATGACATATGGAAATCTATTATTGATGGATTCAATCCACCTTCTACATCACCAACTAATGCAATAGGCAAGAAGCCAAGTGAGAACAACTCTAAGGCAATGAATGCCATCCTATATGGTTTTTTAGAGGCAAAATCTGTAAAGGTCGTGCATCATAGTATAACCAAATCGATTTGGTAAAAGTTTTAGACCATCAATGAAGGAGACAACAAAGTGAAGTTGTCAAAGTTGTAGACCCACCGAAGGTAGTTTTAAAGTCCGAGAATGAAGGAGGATGAAAAAATTGCATCTTATCTATTTAGAGTAGATAAAGTGGTAAATATCATCATAGGTCTAGGAGAGAAGTTAGAAGAATCAATAATAGTATAAAATGTATTGATATCTCTAACATTTATGTTTTATTCAAAAGGGTCTACTATAGAGGAGATCAAATATCTTAACATACTACAAATGGATAAGCTTCATGACATCTTGACTGCATATGAAATGAGAACAAGAGATGGATGACCTTCTAAGAAGGAAGATACATTCAAAATTGAGAAAAAATCATAAGGTAAAAAGGTCAAGGATGATGTTAGAGACATTAATGATGGAAATATAGAAGATATGTTTGTTATAAAAATAAGGAAAGGATCAGGTAAGTTTAAGGTTAAGTTACCATTCAAGTGATTTAATTATGGTAAGATTGGCCACTTTGCATTTAAAATACCTAACAAGGATAAGAATAATCATGATGGAGAGCATGATGAACATCATGGTGATGATAAGAAGTTATATAAGCCTAACAAGATCAAAAGGAGTTGTAGGAAGTATGAAGGCAAGAAAGGGTCATTCAAGAACAAGAGAAGTTTCTATACCAAATAAGACAATAACTCTTCTAATATAAGTGAAACAAGTACATTTGATAGTGATGATGACAATAATGATCATGATAGAAATGAAACCTTATTCATGGCTATAGAGATAGACAATGAAGGTTATTCAAAAGGGAAAAGTCTTATGGATAATGAAGAATAAAATGAAGAAGAGGCTGAGTAAACCTTAAGGCAGAATTAGTGAGTACTCTATAGGAGTTGAAGTTTTAAATAAGGAAGAATTAGAAACTAAGATTATTGGTTGAGAATTATGAGGAACAAATCAATCTCTTTGAAGAGAGACTAAGTAATCTAGGTAGATCCATGTACCATTTCATTTTTAAAAGTCTTCAAATTTTGGTCAAACCATTTGCACATCAAATAATTCATCAAGAGATTTCCGACGCTTCTTTTAGAATGCAAAATGGAGTCCAGATGCTCAAGATATAACTTGCTAAAGTATTCTTGTGACAGGTGAATCATGGGTGTCAAAAAGTGACGTGGAATTTTTCAAACATGCCAAGTGGTCCAATAACCATTTGACACGTGGCAATATGAATTGGTGCAAAAAATTTGGTTTGTTGTTTATTTTTAGCCTCTAGTCTTTGACAAGTGGTCATATGAGGATCTGTGGGCCCCGCTATTTGCTCGCTGGGTGCCCTTAATGAGGGTCAACACACTCTTGTGGAGGGGTGCCTTGGCCTCCCATTCTTCATTTGTTATTGTATTTAACATTGTATTTAAGTTACAAAGCTTGCTAAAACCCCACCAATGTGGGATAATGATTTTCCACTTTGTAATAAGACTTTTCAAACCACCACGTGGCAGAGCCACAAACCATCAACCACCTTGCCATGCAAAGACCACGTCCTACCCAAGGAAATATCCAATGATGGCTAAGTTAAGACATTTGCTAACACATGCACCTAAGTCTCCCCCAAAAGAGACGTCAACATTTGAAAAGGAGGCCACCAACCTTAAAAAAGAATAGATGTTGTTTCCCATTAACAAATGTGGGATAAAGATAAGTTCAAAGTGCTAAAGGGAAGGCCAATGCCTTGAACCTAGCACCTCCCATGCAAAAATATAAGCCTTGACCATTTGAGCCACAGGTTTGCAAGTGCTATAAAGGGAGCAAATTTTTATTTAAGGAGGAACATTCAGCCGACTGTGTAAAGAAATAAGAAGGTTAAATATTTATTTATGCCTTGTATAGCCTTGGGCCATTAATAACAAGTATGAGAGATATTTTTATAGGTAATTAGAGATCAGAGAAGGTGAATTGAAGACTTTTATTAATTTTGGAAGCCATTTGTTACAAAAAATTAATAGAAAAGGTCCTCACTTCGAACGGACCCAGAGACGTAGGCTATTGAAGCCTAACTCCATTATCAATTTGTTGGTGATTTATTTTGATATTCTCTATTATTTATTTAATTATGATCTTCAATTTAATTTTAGTTTTAATTTATTTATACAAAATTAAATAAAAATTCAAGAAATAGTAGATCTTTTAAATGCGAAAGTGTGTTATTTGATTTTTATGACACTTACATTTTCAATTTTTAGATCAGATTTTTGGTATCAGAGTGGTTGTTATTTAACAATGATTGCTAGTGTATGTTGACAAGGTCTAAATCCCAAAAGGGTGAAGGAAAACTCATTGAGTATAATCCAAAGATTGGCTCAAGGCATGCTTCAAGGATGGCTGAAGAAGAGATGGAATCTGAACAAGCTTTCTGCCGAGATTTCATGGAGATGAGAAGCATGGTTGAGGAATTATACCATGAAAAAAAAAAGAAATCCAAGAATGATAAAGGTGATTCATAAGAATCAAAAGGTAAAGAAACTGAAAAACCTTCTTCATTAGATGATGGTAAAAAAACTATGGAATCTCTCCCTTCACTCAAATTGGATATTAAGTTTGAATTACCAAAGTTTAATGGCAATGTTAATGCCAAAAAATTGGATAATTGGGTCAAGATAATAGAAGTTTATTGTAGGGTCCAAAATATTGTAGGGGATGAATCAAAAATTTATTTGGCTACTCTTCATATGGGAGGCACAACTCTCATCTAGTGGGAGAGTAAGTTGAAGGAAGCTGAGCTTCAAAAAGGTAACTTGATTTCTACTTGGAATGAATTTGTTGAAGAACTCAAAAAACAATTTTATCCTTTAGGCTATATGCAACAAGCCATGATGGATTGACAAAGTTTTAGACAAGGAAAAGGTCAAAATGTTCAAGATTATACACAAGAATTTAGGAAAAAAGCTTTACTTTTGAATGTTCTTATTTACACACAAGAAACACTACTAAAATAAATAGGTGGGATACATAGTTACTTAAGACATATGATTATTATGTTCAATCCCACTAATTTAGATGCAATATGTGTACAAGCCACTCATTTAGAGGCTAGAAGAAAACAATCAAAAGAATCTTTTCCTAAAGCTAAAAGTAAGCAATCTAATGTTAAGCAATCCAAAGGGGAAAGTTCATCAGGAAAGGGTAAACATAAATGCACTTTTACTATTAAAAAAGAAGGAAAACCATTTTGTACTCATTACAAGAAAAATCATGATGAGTCTAAGTATTGGAAACTACACCTTGAGTTAAGGCCTAAAAGGTTTCAAAACAAAGAAGAGAAGACTAATGCTATAGTTCAGGACTTAGGTTCAGATTCAGGTGATGAAACTAAGATCATAGCTATGGGATTACATAATGATTCTTCTCTTTCAATTTCTAGCACTAAGTCATCAAATGATGCATCTTCTTCTAAACAAAATTCTGTGCATGTTGATAAGAAAAGAAATGAATTATTCCACATTAGAGTTGTTTCAAAACATACTAAGATTGATACTCTATTTGATAGTGGTTCACAAGAAAATTTAATTTCTGAAGATGTTGTTAAGAAGTTAGGCTTACAAACCAATCCCCATTCAAAGCCTTATCCACTAGGTTAGGTGTGTGACAATGTGAAGCTACAAGTCTCACAAACTTGTAGACTAAAGTTTGCCATCACATCCAAGTTCGTAGATGAGGTTGAGTTGGATGTTGTCCCATTGGACATATGTGGGATTATTTTGGGAAGTCCATATCTTTATGATAGAAAAGTAATATTTTATATAGAGGAGAATAAGTACTTTCTTGTTAAGGATGGTATTGAATATATAGTCAGAGCACATCACATTAAAACAAGTCTTTCCTTGGTTACATCAGGGCAAATGAAATGAATAGTTAATTCAAGCAAGACTTTTTGTCTCATGTTGATTAAGTCTAAGGAAAAAGAATATTCTCAGGCTTTGGAAAATTGTGATCCTAAACACAAGAATGAATTAGTTGAAATCATTTCTACTTACGATAATGTATTTCAGGATCCTAAGGGTTTGCCCCCTAAAAGGGGAGCTTAACATGAAATTCAGCTATTGTAGGATTCTCCTCTCCCTAACATCGGCATGTACATATTATCAGTGATGGAAAATGAGGAAATCAAAAAATAGGTAATGGATCTATTGGATAGAGGTATTATTCATCCAAGTTCATCTCCTATTGGTGAATGTGTGTTGATTTTTGTGCTTTAAAAAAAATTACTATTAAGAATCATTACCCTCTTCCTCATATTGATGATTTGTTGGATCAATTGAAACATGCTATCTATTTCACTAAGCTAGATTTGAGAAGTGAATATCATCAAGTAAGAATTAATAAAGGTGGTGTGTGGAAAATTTCCTTCAAAACAAAATAGGGATCATTTGAATGGCTTGTTATGCCTTTCGGGTTGTGTAATGCCCTAGATACATTCATGAGATTGATGAATGATGTTTTTAGACAGTTCCTTGATGATTTTGTTATAGTTTACTTAGATGATATATTGATTTTCAGCAAGTCTTGGGAAGAGCATGTGATCCACATTAATAAAGTCATGGATGCATTACGAAGGGAAAAACTTTATTAAAAAATGTCAAAATGTGAATTTGGCAAGACCTCTTTGATATACTTGGGTTACATTTTAGGACATTGTGAATTGTAAATTGATCCTGCAAAATTAGCTGCCATTGTTAACTGGCCTACACCCACTAATACAACTGAGGTTAGAAGTTTTCTTGGTGCAGTACAATTTTGGCAAAAGTTTATTGCTTAATTTTCATATATTGCATCACTTTTGCATTCTTTGACAAGTGTGAAATAATTCTTTTAGTGGGGAGGCAAACATCAAAAAGCCTTTGAAACTTTGAAAGAAAAGATAAGTATTGCTCTAGTGTTGGCACTTCCTGATATACAACAACCATTTGAGATCAAGATGGATGCAAGTGAGTATGATATGGTAGCTATTCTAATGCAAGGTAAGAAACTAGTTTTTTATCATTCTGAAACTTTCACAAGTGTAGTAAGAAAATATCCAACTTATGATAAGGAATTGTATGCATTGGTTCAAAGTGTTAAAAAATGGAAACATTACTTAATGGGCAAAGAAACAATAATACATATAGATCATTAGCCCTTACAGTATCTCCAATCACAAACCAAACTACAACAATTTGGACATTTTTGTTGGATGGGTTTATTACAACAATTTCATCTTGTGATTAAGTATAAAAAAGGTATTCAAAATAAGGTTGCAGACATGCTATCTAGGCCTCTTATGGTTTTTTCATCTATTCTTTTACAACATGGTTCTTTGTCTCATGAAAGTTATAAAGAAAAATATGTTAATGATCTTGATTTTTAGGATGTTTATAAAGACTTGATGAGTAGTAGACAAGTAGACAGATTGGACTATCATGTAGACAATGATCTTTTGTATCATTTGGGTAAACTATGTATTCCTCAAAATGAGAGGGTGCACATGATTAGAGAAGCACATACTTCTCTTATTTCTGGTCATTTTGGAGTTGCTGAAATGGTTGCACATTTGAAAATGTATTGTTACTGGCCCCGTATGTAGGAACATGTTGCCAAATATATTAATGGATGTACTCTTTGTGCCACAAGCAAACCTAGTAATAGGAAACTAGGACTTTACACTCTACCTGTTCTTACTCGCCCTTAGGAAAGTATCTCCATGGATTTTGTGGGGGGTTTGCCTATGACACAAAGAAAACATGACTATTTATATGTGGTTGTGGATAGATTTAGCAAGATGTGTGTTTTGATTCCTTGCACTAAGCAAATTACTGGGGAAGGCACTGCACACTTATTCTTTAAACATGTATGGGTTCATTTTGGTTTGCCTACTTCAATTATTTCTGATCGAGATTCTTGATTTATTGGGGAGTTTTGGTCAACTTTATGGGGACTAATGGACACTAAATTAAAAAAGAGCACAACATTTCATCCACAAATCGATGGTCAAACAGAGGTTGTGAACTGCACGGTGGTACATTTGCTTAGGGGATATAATAATAAACATCTAAAGTTATGGGATGAATAATTGTGTTACATACAACATGCATATAAATAGGCACTTCATTCTTATACTATGAAATCTCCATTTGAAGTTTGTTATGGATACTTGCCTAAATCTCCTCTAGATGTTTGCTATGGATAGGATATAACTGTTGGTGAACCAAAAGAAGCCATTCGAGCTAAGAAGTTCATTGAACAAATACAACTCATACATCAGAATGTTTATACTCAATAGGAGAAAAGTCAAGCCAAGTATAAATCCAGACATGACAAACATTGTATTGATCACCAATTTATTGTAGGTGATATGGTATGGCTTCACATCAATAAGGAAAGACTGATAGGTGAAGGTAAAAAGTTGAAACCAATCTGGTATGGTCCTTTTTGGATTATGAAAAAAATTGGCACAAATGCTTTTTTATTAGATTTGCCATCTTACATGCAGATTTATTCAGTTGTAAATGTGGAAAATCTGAAATTGTATGAGCCTCCAATGATTATTGATCATGATGAAAGTGTATCCATCCCTTCTGTTGATGATTTTGCTCCTGAATATCTAACAGAATTACAAGAAGACAATATTCTTGACAGGAATATGCAAACTTCATGAAGAGGTGATGTTGAATATCTTCATGTTGGTCTCAAAGGGATACACCGGCCAAATAGATGGAAGCTAAAAGGGTGAGGGAGAAATACCCTCACCTCATTACCAATTAATTTCAACTTTTGGAGGTCTAAAAGTTCTTAGTGGGGAAGAGTGATCCAGGTGGATCCATGTACCATTCCATTTTTAAAAGTCTTCAAATTCTATTCAAACTATTTGCACATCAAAGAATTCATCAAGAGCTTCCTGGTGCTTCTTCTGGAATGCAAAATAGAGTTTGGATGCTTGAGATATAACTTGCTAAAGTATTCTTGTGACAAGTGAATCATGGGTGTTAAAAAGTGATGTGGCATTATTCAAACATGCCAAGTGGTCCAATAACCATTTGACATGTGGCAATATGAATTGGTGCAAAAATTTTGGTTTGGTGTTTGTTTTTAGCCTCTAGTCTTTGACAGGTGGTCATATGAGGATCTTGGGCCTCGATATTTGCTCATTGGGGGCCCTCAGTGAGGGTCGACACACTTTGTGTAGGGGTGCCTTGGCCTCCTATTCTTCATTTCTTATTGTATTAACATTGTATTTAAGTTACAAATCCTGCTCAAACCCCACCAATGTGGGATAATGATTTTCCACTTTGTAATAAGACTTTTCAAACCACTATGTGGTAGAGCCACAAACCATCAACCACCTTGCCATGCAAAGACCACGTCCTACCCAAGGAAATCTCAAATGATAGCCAAGTTAAGACATTTTTCTAAGACATGCGCCTAAGTCTCCCCTAAAAGAGACATTGGCATTTGAAAAGGAGGCCGCGAACCTTAAAAAATAATAGATGCCGTTTCCCATTAACAAATGTGGGATAAAGCTAAGTTCAAAGTGATAAAGGGAAGGCTGACGCCTTAAACCCAGCACCTCCCATGCAAAAAGATAAGCCTTGAATTCTAGAGCCATGGACTTGCAAGTGCTATAAAGGGAGCAAATTTTTATTTAAGGAGGAACATTCAGCCGATTGTGTAAAGAAATAAGAAGGTTAAAGATTTATTTATGCCTTCTACAACCTTGGGCCATTAATGACAAGTCTGAGAGATATTTTTATAGGCAAGCAGAGATCAGAGAAGGTGAATTGAGGACTTGTATTGATTTTGGAAGCCATTTGTTATACAAAATTAATGGAATTAGTCCTCACTTCAAATGGATCCAGAGACATAGGCTATTGAAGCTGAACTTTGTTATCAATTTGCTGGTGATTTATTCTGATATTTTTTGTTATTTATTTAATTCTGATCTTCAATTCAATTTTGGATTTAATTTCTTTATACAAAATTAAATAAAAAGTAAAGAAATAGTAGATCTTTTAAATGTGAAAGTGTGTTATTCGATTTTTGTGACACTTGCATTTTCAGTTTTTAGATCACTAAGTAACAACACCAATGAACATGAGGAGATCATTAAAGAGTTATAAATTTAGATTGAGATTGTCACTACAAGTCTTAAGACCAAGGAGGAAGAATGCATCAAGTTTAGAATAAAAATGGAGTCCTTGAAGGTAGAATTAAATCAAGCAATAGTCAATTTGAAGACACATTAGATATTTGAAAAGAACACTGATGTCCTTGGTGATATTTTGAATAGTAATATGTATCCACATAACAAGATATATCTTGGATTCAAATAATACCAAAAGAAAAACAAGGAGAGTCAAACCTCAAAGGATAATGGACTATAAATAAGTGATAGTACTGATAGAGTAAAAACTTATGCAAAAAGTCTCAAATCCAAGATTAAAATTGGTCATCAATAAGTCAAGAATAATGTGATTATTTTAAGAGTTAACAAAGGTAAAGGTGCATCATTCAACATAATACAAAAAATATATGTGAATTATTTCAATGGTTATTATTTCTCATGAAATCAATATGGACATAGGGTTATGGTTTGTAGACATCGTGCTAGAATCAATTCCCCATAGAGGAATAGGATAAATACTCATCTCAATAGTAGAAGCAAAATTATATGCTATAATTATGATTAGAGAGGAAATATTGTAAGGGATATAAGTATGAGGCATATGAGGAAGATTAGTCAAGATAAAAGGGTATACAATCATATCACTGAGAAGTGGATCAAGAAATTAGACCCTGTAGACAAGGTGAAGGAGGAATAGAAGACTACATAATAAGAATCTATGCTAGCTTAAACTACCTTTCACATCTAAGATGAAGTCATGAAATGGTATATATATAGTGGTTGATCAAACCACATGATAGGGGACAAGAGCAAGTTCATCTCATTGAAGAACAATGTTGTAGGAACAATGAGATTTGGAGATAACACAACTGCCAATATTATTGGCAAGGGTATCTTGATTTTGGATAATGGGAAGATTAAGGAAGAAAATTTGTTGTATGTGGAAGGTTTGAAATATAAGCTACTTAGTGTAAGTCAAATGTGAAAACAAGGACACACACTAACCTTTCATGATAGAGGATGTAATATATGGAGATCTAAATCAGGAAGGCTAATTGCCAATGTTGAGAGGACTAAGAACAATCTATATGTCTTGAATGAGATCAAGAAGGAGAGATGAGTTATGAGAAATATGGATGATTATTGGATATGGAAAAAAATGTTAGTCTACCTAAAATTTGATAATATGGTCAAGATACGCTCTTAGAAGTCTGTGAAGAATATGCCTAAAATCACCAAATCTACAAACACACTTTGCAAGACATGTCAACATGGTAAGCAAACTAGAATAAGGTTAAAGTATAATGAGTATTATAATACAATACATTTAGATTAATACACACTAATATCTATGTACCTATAATAATCTAAATCATTTAAGGAGATAACTATTACATGTTACTTATAGATGATTACACAAGAATGACTTGTGTAGTATTTTTGAAAGAAAAGTTATAAGCTCTTGATAAGTTCAAGGCATTTAGGGCTCTTGTTGAGAATAAAAAGAATGGGAAGATCAAGTGCATAAAATCTAATAGAGATAATATTTTTGGTCCAATGAGTTTGATGAATTTTATGAGGTCCATGGAATAAGGAGACAATTCTCAATAGCTAGGACACTTCAACATAATGGGATAGTTGAAAGAAAAAATAGGATAGTTCAAGAAATGGAAAAGACTATGCTAAATGAATTAAGGTTAGCTGATGGATACTAGAGAGTGGTAGTATTCAATGTAGTCTACATTATGAATATAGGACATATAAGGACTAATTGTTAGGTTGTGGAGCTAAAAGCTTCACTGATGCAAACAGGAGAGGAGGTTGCTGAAGGTTGCTGAGTTGCAGAGAAGCGGGGTCAGTCTGATCAACCGACGTCGGCAGGATAGCAGAGAGAAGCAACCGATGTCGGTCATATATCGGCCGACGTCCGTCACCTCCAGGCAGATAGGGACTGACGTCAGTCGCCTGTGTGGTTCGACTGCGAGTTAATTACGGGCAGTTGGTTGACGAACCAAGTGTTTGCATGATGAGTGCTAATTTTAGACTCATAGCTACGGATCTAATTATTGTAATTAGATGTCTAATTATTGTTTGGATGAGATCTATATAATAGACTCATGGTTGTATTGGAAAAGCGTTCTAGTTTGAGTTGAGCAAAGTTTGCTCCTTCTGTGTGTGAAGTGAGTAAGGGTGTTCCTCCTAGTTCCCTATCAGTGCCAAGCTTGGTACTGGTTGGAGAATCATAAGGACTTGGTGAGGCAAGGACAAGGGTTCTTCAGGGTGTAGAGTGATCTACATGGTAAGTAAGATCGTTGATCTACAGGTGTATGTGTGTGCAAGGTCAAGGTTCACAGGTGTGCAGAACCGTGTTGGATTTGCAGGTGTGCAAGATCATATAGACAGCAACACAACAGGGAGCAGTATCAGGCAGGATCTACTTGGAGTACAGGTGTGTACTCGGATAGAGCTAAGAGGAAGGCAAGGGAGTTCCTTCCATAAGTATGGTTTGTTGAAGTGCAGGTTATTGCAGGTTCATGGGAGATCTACTTGAAGTACCTTGAGTACTTGTGGAGCACGTGGAGTGCTTGTGGAGTGCGTGGAGCACTTGTGTTGTGCGTGGAGCATGGGAGGTGAACACCAACTCTGTATTTGAGTTGGGTGTTGGGACCTGAGAGGGAGAGCTTTGGGGAGAAGAATTACTGTTCACTTGAGGTGTGGCGAGCCTCTAAAGAGGTGGTGGAGAAGAAGTGGCATCTTCTTTATTGTATTCTTTTCTGTATAAAGTGTTAATACAAGTTGTGTATTGTCTCTCATATCATGTGTTATTCTGAATTCTAGTTACTTGGTGAATCTGGTTAATTTCCGCATATTAAGTTGCTTGGTTTGGTAATCAAATTGTGTGCTTCTGGTTTATTTCCCAACACTAATGGCAATTAGACCCATTATGAATTGTGGAAAGGCAAACCTGCTAATGTGGAACACTTTAAAGTATTTGCAAGTAAATGCTTCATCAAAGGAGATGAATAATACTTACATAAGTTTTTGAGTTCTGATGAAGGAATATTCTTTGGATACTCATTCATAATCTTAACCTGTAATGCTATAATAAGAGGTTATAGAAAATAGTGGAAAACACCAATGTGAAGATTGATGAGACAAGTTCTAAGAAGTCACATTCATAATCAAAGGACACATTAAAGAATTTGGACTTAAAAATGAAGAATAAATAATAGAGATAGATGAGGAAGAATAAGAATTTGATGAAAGACAAGACTTAAAAGACCCCTCAAGATAGATTCAGAGAGACCATCTTAAATCACAAATCATTGGCAATAAGGATGTAGGTATGCAAACAAGAAGAAGGATGGTAAGTAACCTAAATCAAGAAAATATTTCTTTACTTTCTAATATTGAACCTAAAAACCTTGTAAAATCAAGCAAAGACAAGTTTTGGATAGATGCTATGAATGAGGAGTTAGACCAAATAAAAAAGAATGAGACTTGGGAACTAGTACCTAGGCCTAAAGACAAGAATGTCATTAACATAAAATGGGTGTTTAGAAAAAAGTTAAATGAAGATTGAGAAGTCACTAGGAAAAAGGCTAGATTGGTGTGCAAGGGGTATGCACAAGTTGAAGGGGTAGATTTTGAGGAGAGCTTTGCTCCATTAGCAAGATTTAAGGCTATCAGATTGTTTCTATCATATGAAAGATTCAAAGGATTCAAGGTGTATCAAATAGATGTCAAGTCAACTTTTTTGAATGGGAACTTGAAAGAGGAGGTATACATAGAGCAACCATAGGGTTTCTCATTATCAGGTAACAAGGACTATGTTTGTAGATTGAAAAAGTCTCTTTATGGTCTAAGAAACCTCCTAGAGCTTGGTATGCCAAATTGGATAGGTATTTATTAAACCAAGGATTCAAAAGAGGAGTTGTAGATAGTACTTTATACATAAAGATAGAAGATGACCATTAATTGATAGTATTTATCTATGTGGATGACATCATATTTGGTAGAAATAGTGAGAATATGACAAAGGCATTTGCATATGCGATGAAGAAGGAGTTTGAGATGTTCATGCTAGGAGAACTATCATTATTTCTTGGCTTACAAATCAATCAATTATAAATAGGTATATTCATTTCACAAGCTAAGTACATAAGAGAGATGTTGAATAAATTTGAGTTGGAAGATTACAAGGAAGTTAACACACTTATAATCATAGGGTGTAAGTTAATTAAGGAGGATGGATCTCCAAAGGTTAATCAGACATCATATAGGTCAATTATTGGAAGTTTTCTATACATTACTACCTCTAGAATTGACATCATGAAAGCAGTAGGTCTTGTGGGAATATTTCAAGCAGAACCAAAAAATATCATTTATAAGTAGTTAAAAGGATACTTAAGTATCTCAAGGGGACTATGGAGTTTGGTTTGTGGTATACAAAGAGCAAGGAGTTTAACTTGACAACCTATATAGATGTAGACTGGGTAGGGAATCTAGATGATAGGAAGAACACTAGTGGAGTTTTCCTCTTAAGAGAATGCCTAGTATCATGGATAAGTAAGAAGCAACCATCTGTGGCATTATCTACTTGTGAGGCTGAATATATTGTGACAACTTCATGTTGTACTCAAGTTTTATGGATGAGACAAAGCTTAAAAGACTACAAGGTGGAGTACGATAGTCCTCACCCTATCTATTTTGATAATACAAGTGCCACAAGTGTCTCAAATAATATTGTAATGCACTCAATAACTAATCAAATTCCCATCAAGTATCATTTCCTAAGAGAGCAGGTAAATGAACAAAGTTTTAAACTTGAATATGTTTCTACAACGGATCATATTGTAGAAATTTTGACCAAGCCACTTCTAAAGGCAACATTTGAACATCTTAGACATGAATTAGGTATAATTCCTACCCATATCAATCATTAAGGAAGTCAGGTTATTAGGGGGAGCTAATTAGGTGGTTCATTAGCTCTAAGACTAGGTGAGTCATGACAAGAAGGTCTGCATGGAGATAAGGGGAACATGTTTTTATAATGATTCATAAACTCATAATCATTTATGTTGAATGTATTGGTTGTATGAGGTACGATCCAAAAATTTGTAGGCATTTATTTGTCATTTATGTCAAAGGGGGAGAAAGTTTAGAATAAGGATAAAATTTCCTATTGAGAGAAGTTTTTGAGAGTGGTTTCTATCAATGACAAAGGGAGAGATTATTGAGCATTGTCATTGATGTCAAAGGTGCATATTGTGAAGAATAATGTCAAAGGTGATTAAGAATAGTTGTCAATGTGTGATGTGACAAGGTTCATTGAAAGAGTGTTGTCATGAGATAAAGATAAAGAGAGAATTTGAAGGCAACTAATGTCTTATGTTTGCATGAAGGTATAGGTCATTGATGTCAAAGTGCGTAAGAAGCCTAGTCATGAGCTTATTCATGACATGAAGAGGTACATGCATTGAAATATTAATGAACACATGCATGTGAAGGTTTTATGGCACTATTTGAGCATGTATGTAAGGTGTTGAAGCATTCATGAGAGTTTTAGGGTGAAACTATAGGGGTAGGACCTTCAGTCTATGTCTACACCTAGACCTCTCTTAGACCCTAATTGGCCTAATAAGGTATGAAGATAAGATTTCAAGGCAATTATTCACATGTGAGCATGGAAAGAGGTGATATAAGTTTTTTAGTCATGATCACAAAGTTTGAGGTCAAGACTTGAAGGAAAAGTGCATGAATAATTGTTTTAGGCCTTCTCAAGCTCATAAAATGAGGTTTCAAACCAAAGAATCACTTTCAAACATTTTTTGGCATGTATAACCTATACTTGGGCATGTGATATATTAAGGAGAGATGGGGAAGGGTCCTATATAATATCTCTAGGCATTATTTTTGGATTCAAGTGGTAGTCCTTTATGAATAATCATTAACACCAAAACCTGTGTTAAACCTCCCTAAAACCCTAATAAGGACCCAATGTGAAAGATCCTATTCAAATCAGATTATAATAGATTAAAATTAATATATAATATATTATATCATGTATTCAACTCTCCCAATTACCTCCAAGTGATGGTAGTTAGTCAAATGAGAGAGAAAATACACATATACAGGTTTATTTGTCAATAAGTTGCTATAGTTCTCAAAAGTTGTATTAGTAAAAAAAATGAATGGATGGTAAAATAATATAGAGAATTATTTTTAATGTCTATGATGATTTATGGATAGTTTACAGCCTTAAATTTTTATAATTTGGTCATCCAAGTTAGCTAGTTGCAAGCATACCTAATGGTGTGAATAGTGTAGAACCCAAGCAAAGATGAAGAGATAGATATGAAGGTTTGTGCATGATAGATTAATGAAAAAAAATGAATTAATAATTTATTTATGAATTTTAATTCATGATCATTCTTTGATAATATTTTGAGTTTAGTGTATATGGTGAAAACGTTTGTCACAAAATGGCTTATCTAGTTCAGATAAGACTGTGAGATATAAGTTCAAGAAATTAATCTACAAGACCAATATTTGTGATTAGACCATATGATTTTTATATATTATGATGGTATATATATATATCATAGAACAATTTTTATGCATCATAATTCATTACATATGTCTACATAGGCATTAGAGGTCTAATTCATCATGACTAGTTTTTGAGGTAAATTGGCTATTCTAAACGAGTGAGTTGCAGAGATGTTATTGAGCCTTTATCTCTCGAGTGAAAGTGTTCCAAGAATTTGGTGATGAACCTTATATCATGGATAATATTTATACATGTTTCATTAATCATATTTTAGTAGATTAAGAGCATTTAAGCTTCATTTTTACAAGACAAAATTTTGAGGTACACATACCTAATAGGGGAATTTATCCTAAATGAGATTTCATGGTATGAACGTAGGATATAGGTCTAATAAATCATGGAAGAGGTTATTAAAGTTCATTATATAAGTGATTTAATCATTTTTATTATTGAATAAGGCCATTTGGGCCCAAAAAGATCAAGTTTTGGTGTTAAGAGGATAGAACTAAAGAAGAAATGAGGCCTAATTGAGTTGTTGTAGATCAAAAGGGGTTCAAATTATGTTTGAATCATGTTCATAAGATGTTATAAGACATTTTATATGGATTAAATAATAGGTTGAAGGTGTATATCTGACCAAGTTATGAGTGACCATGAGACTAATATATATACAAGGTAGTTTAGGCCTAATTAATATATGCAACATAAGCGAATAAAATATTACATGGTTAAACAGAAGGTCTTGAAATGAAACAATAAAAGAAGAGAAGATGTGTGGTGATCAAAATTTATGAAGTGGATAAGTTGGTGATAAGTCACTTAGGGAGTTGGTGCTTCCTTACAAGTAGGTGCTTGTTAAAGCCTAGTCAAGTGGGTGCTTGACTTTATTGGGGTTGATGCTCTGAGTTGAGTTGGTTCTATACTAAATTTGATCTTTTGTTTTATAGGATAGTAGTCTATTTTCATAGATCATAGTGGGTTTTCTTCCCCTTGAAGGTTTCCCACTCATATATGTGTTTTCTTGTGTTATGCTCATGTGAATGGTTCTTTATGCATTACTATATCACTACATTGCTTTCATAATTCAAGGAATGTTAAAGTATATTTGAATGAAAGTTTTTAAACACTCAATCACCCCCCTCTTAGTGATTTTGATTCTAATATAATTGTTGTTTGATGTGGTATTGGGTATAAAGTGCTTTCACATCTTTATTTTTAAATCATATTCCATTATAAGATATAATGTTAGAGGGGATGCTATAATGGCAAATGAGGTGGTTGAATATGAACTTGGATATTTTATTACAAGTTATGTAAGTGAGAGGAATGGCTTCTGCTTATTTAGTGAAATACTCAGTAGTAGTTATGACATGTTTATGGCCATATGAGGACGTGGGATTAATTTTCCCTATGAGGTTGAGTCCCCATGTTGAGAATTTCCATGGTGTTGTCAATGGTTTGAGTGTCTTGGTTGGAGCATGAATTAGATTGGCATGCTTCTGACACTTTACATACCTCTTGATATATGCAACTACATCTACTTTCTTAGTTGGCTAGTAATAACCAATATGTAGTAGATTTTTGGTTAAAATTACCCTGCTGGTGTAGGCTCCACACACTCCTTTATGAACTTACCTTAATGCTAGTTTGGATTATGTTGGGTGAATATTTTTTCATCAACTAACTGAAGGCAACATGGTTATATTAGCCACAATTTAATGAGATAAATCTCTCCTCTCAATGAGGGGAGGTTCCCTATAAACTATCACAAACTAATCTAAACTAAATATTAATTTAGGGGTGAGACCACATCATCCATTTCTATTTTTTATGAAATGATGCTTACAAAGTAAAATAACACTTTCTTGATATTTGACAAAAAATCCAAGAAACCCATGAGAGCACAAAGTCTATCGTTGCTTCTTTTACTGATTTGTAACTTAGAACATAGTAGAATGAGGTGCAACCCAAAGTATTCACTGAAAACTACAACAAAATATATGATCACAAAAGATAAAATTAGTTCAAAGCCTTTCCAATATCCTTTATTTTAGAACACTAAAACACAAACTAAAGATAATTGTTGTAGCACAAAGTCTCCACAATCAACTTTAGTACATCTCCCACATTATATTCACTCACACTACTTATTTAATCAAATAGATAAGATTGCATTAGGAAAAGGACATAAGAAATTTTTTCAATATAACATAAGTTATTTCAACACAAATTTTGAAAGGTCACTTGCCTTCTCATTCACTTGATAAAATTTTATTTACAATTTGAGCTCAAAGTCTCAAAATGCCTTTCAATTTTGGTAGAGTTTCACTTCAATAACTAAAAGATCATTTATTAAAAAAGAGGCCCTCTTTATTTATAGGGAGAGGCATCGAGAAAATTTAGGAAAAACCTAACTACTTTGACCTATTCAAAAATAAGAGTCCTTATTGACTTGGGACTTCCTATTTTTTACATGTAATTACATATGAAAAAAGTACATGTAAAAATGTCCAAAGTTGATTCAAAAGTACATTTGAAAAATGGAAAATAAACTAAGGGAAAAAGATATTATTTCAATTCATATCACCATCATTCTTCATATGTCCATCATACATAGTGAAAGCTGCTTGTATCCTGATACTATCTGGGCTAACAGTGTTCCTGAAAATCATCTTGGCTCTAACTATGGCATCTCTTACTGTGGTGACTAATTTTTCATGACTAGTTAACTTGGTTTTCAAATTATCCAAAGTCAACTGATTGTCTAAGATATTGTCCACAGAGGCTATAAAAAATATTTTATCTTTAAATTCTTGAATCATTTCTTCTACAGAGAGAAATTGATTATCTTGTGACGTAAGCCTGTAAGGTAGCTCCTCTAATTTATGCAACAGACTGATATCACTTTGTTCACTAAGTTCTCTTTCAAATTCAAGGTCATTGATCAAATATTTTAGTACACAGCTCCTATATGTCAATGCCTCTTTTGTTTTAGTATAAAAATCTCTATCAATAATGATGCCAATTGATATTAGAGTGCTTATTTTTAGTTTTCTCATCTCCACCCATTTATAATGATTCTTTTCTATGCTCTCAATCTCTTGAGAAATAGCTTCAATGAGATCATCAAGTTTTGCTCTTATTTTCCTCATTTTATCTATTTTCTCAGATAATTCTGTAAGTAGGGAAATTCCTTGTGTACACATCCTGTCTAAGTACTCTTCAAGTACTTTTCCTTTGAGATGAGTCTTTTTTGCACTCTGAATAATGGGGTCTTTCATAGAAATGGCCTCAAAAGTTACTACTTCTGAGGTGAAAGTGATTCTCTTTACCACTGCAGTCAACTGTTCCACCATTGCTTTGTAGTGATCCTTCATTTCTTTCTCCTTATCAATTTTTTGAATCAGGATGTCCATGGCTGACTGCATATCACTCTTGGCACTTTCATGAGTTATCTTGCCTAATTCAACTCTAGAGATAGAGTAATTATTTATATTGAAATTTTCAATGGTTACATCTTGTGGAGGTCTCACAATTTCCATAAATTTATGTCCCTTATCCCCAAGAATTTTTGAAAGAACCTTTGGTTTTTTTGGGGCCTTGGCTTTTACTCGCACTAGCTTATTAAAATCAAAGTCATCTGGAAAGATGGCTCGTTTCTTCCTTTTTGGTGTATAAGCTAATAACCATGGTGGAAGCACATAAATACTCACATTAGGATCTATCTCCATTATTGGCATCACCAAAGCTGTACTTGCACATGTAGTGGAAACAATAGGTGGAATGTCAGTAAAAACTACACCTTTTACTAAGTGATCAAAAGTAGAACTATCTCCAATATCAAAAGATGGGGAGGACAAACTAGGAATAGACCCTGAGGAATGGATAATATCTTCAAAAGTGTTTTGAGGATTGTCAAAAATTATTTTGGAAGGAGAGGGTGATCCAGAAGAGGGAACATTAATAGGAGAAATAGATGAAGGAGCTATAACCGGTGTGTTAGGCGGTGAAGAAGAGACTCTCATTTATTTTTGTACATTATCTTATGGGAACAAAGTTTTCTCTTCTTGTTGATTTATAGGCCTATCTTCAATCTCCATCTCTTCCCTCACTAGTTATTTAATGATTTATTTCTCAACTTCCATATCTTCTATTTCAGACTCTTTTTCCACAACTTTTGATGTCTTCATCAAAAATATGATCTTAGGCTTATGTGGCTTGGAAGAAGAAGGAACATCACTTTTGTTCTTCATCCTATTTTTTGCCTTTCTTCTTGTTTCCTCTTGAATCTCAGCTTTTAAACCTGTGACGAATTCTTTCAAAATAATTCCCTTGCTCGCTAGCTAGTTATTGGTGTTTGCCAATATAGGTTCAAATCTTTTCCTCAATGAGGTCAGCTCTTTTTGAGACCATTGGATTAGAGGAAGAGGGGCATTAACAATATATTCAATATTTTATCTATCATTAATCAACTCTCCATCATCCACTAGATTCTCAAGGATATCAACAAGTCCCATATATTTAATTTGCTCTAGAAATAACTTGCTGTAGTCCATTTTCTTGACATCTTCCGCTGTTCTTAAATCAGCCCAAACATCTTCAATCATAGGTTCATAGAGTTGAGTTTTCCTCTTGATTATGTCTTTCACACCTATGTAATATAAATTTAGTCTTCTTTTGAATTGCTTCATGGTTACAAGCTGCATTTTAGTTTCCATGACTCTAGCCTTCCCAATAGTTAACACTGAAAACCTACTAATTTCAACTAGGAACCTGAAATTGGGCTTCTTGAGTTCCATCTATTTATTATGCATGATGATCATTTGTCTACATAATTCCATTAAGACTAGTTTGTTTGAGAGAAATCTTGGAAGAATATAAGGATGAACTTGGAAAAAGCCAACCCTCAAGTATGAGAAGGAAGGAAAATGTAAGAACACGCATCCAAAATCATTTACTACTATCCAAGCCTCATTTGACACTCTTCTTTATTCTAGTTGAGGATAAAATAGACATAAGAATACTACAAATAAAGCATCATTTACCCTCCTAAAATGATGAATATAACCCTTCAATGTTAATTGAGAGTAGTATTGATACACTGGGATTACTCTCCTATCTCCTTCTGATGTTAGACATGGAAAGATTCTCATTGAAGCTGTAGTATACACTAGATAAGAAGTCATGTAGAACTTGAAGGTAGTGGATACCTTCATCAATTGCTCATGCAAAGCATTACTAATTTGTTCTCCCCAAAAGATGGTTTGTTTGCCTTGGAGTATTACCTTAATTAAGGGATACATCCATTAATATAACTATGAGGAAGAGGGCAAACCTCTTACCCTGCCGAGAAGAGTTATTAGATCACCATCTTCTTATATAAAGTCACTTCTAAAAAAACTCCATGGAAACCTTGATAAATTTGACCTTGACATCTTGAGCTATTTATTATTGATTACCTTCTTTTCTTTTTAAGGATTTTTGTCATATTCTTTTTGTGCTTCAACAAAATAAAGTTTTATCACTTCTATAGTAGGAGGGCACATAAACACTTTGTCAATGAATTCAGGATCCAGTCTAATTACCACATTGCCACTAACATCTAACACAACCCTAGTATCTTTATTATAAAATTAAGCACATTTAAGAATGAATTTTGTGTTGTGAGTTGCTACCGGGAAATAAGATGCCAAATGAATGTTGCTGTCAATTATCTTCTTTATTTTGGGACTGGGATTGCTTGACTTAGTTCTCTCCACAAATTTAGCCATGTCCACATGACCAATCTCTATATCTCTAATGTCATCGACATTATAAGTAATCGAGGTGATTGGAAAAATACCTTGATGTTTATACATCACCACTTTTGACTTCTTCAGAGAAAACTCAGTCATCTGAAAGAGATTTTACCAAAAGGATGTCGATGAAGAAAGAAGATCCATAGAAGAAACTATAATAAAAATTCATGATCATGTAATTAAGGAAAGTAATGGTAATCTAGGAAAATTGCATGTTGATGATCATGAATATGGAGATGTGCTTGAAAGGGCTAAAATGCAAGCATGCCAAAAAACCAGAGGAAAGCAGGCTCAAAAAAGCAAAATTGGAAATATCCCAAAGTTAAGAAAATTCAAGTGGATGTTTGCATGGGTGTCAAATTTTTTTGCCCTTGTAGGTAGGATAAAACTTGTGTTTATGCATAGGCAACTAAATTCACCACCATTGCATATCTTTTACGTGTAGGAGCAAAAAAAAATGCCGACAAGGCATAAAGTAAGAAAATCAATGTTTTGATGTCCAAGTGATGCAATTAGCCGCTACTATAGGAAATGGGAAATGTTTGAGTGGTATTTTTCATCGACATTACATGTGGTGTCATTTTCTAAGTTTTCACTAAGATAAAGTAGTGAAATTTTCCACCCTTACACTATTGTTTATAATGTTTCATACAACTTAAAAGCAACAAATTTTGGCATTTATGCATTTGTCTTGTCCACAATGGGAAGTGTGAGAGAGGCTTAATAAAGACATCATCACCAAGTTATTTGTGATGATTTTCAACCAAATTGGAAGAGCAAACCAAATTTAGGTCAAACCACTGATGACACACACAAAGAAAACCTAGGGCAAAGCGAAATTAGTGACTAAGGCTCACTAGGGTAAAACAAAAATAAAACAAGGGTTGAACCACTGAAAGACAAAACAAAATGAAAAGAAAAGTCAAACTTCAATAGGAAATACTCAAAAAATGAAAACCTAGAAATAGAAAAAATAACTAACCCAACAAACTCGAAATCCTAAGCTCAGCAGTGGTGAATTCGAGATCTCCCTTATTTGTGCGGTTGAGAAGTTTTGGAGAGGAGTCTAGGAAACTTGAAATAGAAATAAATGACAAATAAAAATCATTTAAAAGCCCCAAACTTGATTTTAAAACTCAATGCATGTGGCCATAAATGCCACATGAAATTCAAGATTTTGAAAATCTCTGCTTGGGCGACAAAATTTGCCGCCCTGACATGTGCCATGGGCTAGATCATGCATTGGTGATAAAAATTGCCGCCGATGCATGTAGAGAAGAAAAAAAATGTAAGGGCGGTGAAAAAGACCACCCAAGAATAAAGAAAAATAAAATTCACTATCACCTTAAAAATGATCAAAACAAACATTTTGATCAGATAAAGATTACAATGGGTTTCATGATTTTTGAGAAATCATGGTGAGGGAATGTTGTAAACTTTCATAGGATGTTAGACAACTTCACTTGAGATCAAGAGAAACTTATCTCAAATGATGAACTTAGAGTGTAGATTATGAAACAGACAAGTTTCGTAGGGGTTGTCCACAAAATGAGCTTAGCTAATTTTGGGAGCAACAGATTCTAATGAAGTTAAATAATGAATCAAATTTCCATCATAGCTTATATGATACAAGGTTGGTCGAAGTAGGGTATAATGAGAGGATTTTTGGGTGAATGTTTTTTTTACATGAAAAGTTAGGAGACATAGTTTGGTCTTGAAGATAAGCATATATGTTTGAGTGCCAGGGAGATGTGGGACCAAAAATGTCATAGAACATTTTGATGGGTAATTGTTAATGTGACAACACTAAGATATGTTCAAAAATAATTTGATAATCCATTACTCTATATGTGATCTGAATCATGGAACCAATAATGGCCATAACATTTTCTATTCTATTATTGGCTTGAGGTATTCCTTTAAATTGGATGTTGGTAATCTAATTATTGAGAGTATCGACCTTATATTTATAGGGAACCAACTTCTCATCCTTGGATTTGTACTATTCCATTACATTATTGATGATTAGTTGAGAATTAACATGCACCAACAAATGTTGAATATTACATTATACTTCTTGATGAAGCCCTACAATGAGTGCTTAATACTTGGCCATGTTATTGGTATAGGGAAATCCAATGAGAAAGGACTTAGGAATAAGGTCTGATTTTGGTATAGAAAACAATATTATAGAACTTTATCCATCGGCCATGAATGAACCATCAAATTACATCTTTCACTGTTCAACCTCATAAGGTTTTTCTACTTCTTCGATGGTCATAATGGCCTCATCTGGAAATCTAAATGTAAGAGGTTGAATATCTTGAAGAGGAGCTTCTATAAGTTGATCTATGAGTACTTACCCCTTATTAGTCTTCTAGTTGGCATATTCAATTTCAAACTCACTCAATAACATGATACACTTTTCCATGCAATCTTGTAAATCTATTTTGGAAAGTAGATAATTGAACGGGTATACTTTGGAAATAACAATAGTCTTATTTTTCAACATATCATGACACAAATTTTGGGTTATGAACACCATTGTTAAACATTATTTTTCAATTGATGTGTAATTATGTTCATATGTTACCAATGTTCTAGTCAAATAATACATGACATGCTCTTTTTCTTATTCATTGTGTTGTGCCAAAAGTTCCCCCAATGCATTTTTAGTTGTTAACAAGTAAAGTAGCAATGACTTATTTGGATTGGGTAGAAATAAAATAAGTGGGTTAAAAATATATTATTTAAGATGATCAAATGGTTTATATCACTCTTCATTTCAAGAGAACATAACACCCTTATTCAGTAAGTGTGTAAATGGATGGCATTTATTATCCAATTTATGAGATGGTGTCTGATTGATTGGATTTTGCCCTACAAACTTTGAAGCTGCTTCAAGGTATATGGTGGTAACATTTTTTCAATTGCATGAACTTTGGCTAGGTCAACTTCAATGCCCCTAAAAGAGACAATGAAGCCTAATAATTCCTTGAATTTATGCCAAATACACACTTCTTTAGATTAAGCTTGACATTTGTACTCGTAAAGTCTCTTAAAGATTCTTCATAGTATGATTGGATGATCAACATGGGTATTTGATTTACCTTGGATGTCATCAACATAGTCCTCAATGATGTCATGCATCATATCATGGAAAATTAATATTATGGCCCTTTAGTATGTGGATCTATAATTCTTAAGTCTAAAAAACATCACTTGATAACAAAACATTCCCCAAGGAGTGGTGAAAGTTGTCTTATGTTGGTCTTTTTATGCTATTTTGATATGATTATACCTTGAAAATCCATCCATGAGAGAAAGCATTTCATATCCAGCCATTGAGTTAACTATCATGTCAATATTAGGCAAAGAAATGTCATATTTTTGGTAGGTTTTATTGATATCTCTAAAATTAGTGCAGATTCTAATACCTTTTGGTTTCTTGCTCACTAACACAATGCTTAAAATCCACTCTGAATAGTCAATCAACCTGCTGCATTTTTCATCTAAGAGTTTATCCAAATCTTTCTTAAATAACACAATAATATGAGGATGTATCTTATGTAACTTCTATTTAATGGTTTTGACATCAAGATATAAAATGATATGGTGTACAACCAAGGTGGGGTCCAAACCTACCATGTCTAAATAAGCCCATGTAAATATGTTAACAAACTTCATAAAAAAGGATGTAAAAAATTTATGTTCCTCCTCAGTGAGGGACACACCTAGTTTAATCCACTTTGAGTCCTCTAGAGTCCCAATGTTAACCTCTCAAGTGTCCTTAATGAGAAGTGTTGGACCATCATCTAAAATAATTGGTAAGGAGTTAAACTATTTGGCAATGGCAAAGTCTTCTAGCTGGACTAACTCATCTAATTCTCCAAAGTAAGATGAATCAAAATATCCTAATGCTAGCAAAGGCCATGAAACAAATAACTTAGGGCACTCTTAAATAATATATATAAAATCTTACCACTCCTCGATACTGATCTTTGATCTATAAATAGTGCTTAGGATATAGGTCTCATATGCTTCATTGGAAGAGGGGTGAACATCCCCATATAATGGTGCTAGAAACCAATTTTCACTAAGAGACTTGCCTTTATCTTTAATTTTTCCTTGGTTAGAAAGCACCTCAAAGAGGTTTTCAGTTATAGACTTCAATGTTTTATTTTATTTTTGTTTTTTTCTAGGGAAGTTCATATGCTCTCTAAAATAGGTAGTAGGATCCAATCTAATAGAAAATCCTTACTTGTGATCTCCAAGAGGAATGTGATTCCTCAATCCTAGAAATTCACATATGGCCTCATCATTTTCAAACTCATATAATGACATTATTGACTCTTATTGATCCTAGTCTATCAATTATGGATGGTAAAGGGTTAATGACAAAACTTGATAAATAGGTTTAATGGTGTAAATGACATGTGGGCTAAGTGAATTTGTAGTGGAAAGGTCATCGTAGATTCTATAATAAGACCCTACATTACTATTGGAATCATCTCCACTAGTTGATGGTGTTAGGACATCAATAAGGTATGTGAGGTTACCCCTAGGTAGTTTAAATCCAATACCATGGGTTCCCTTGTACTTGGTCATTAAGACTAGTTTGAACATGCCTTATTGATGTAGCCTCATGCCTTTGCTTTCATAAGCTAGGTGATATATAATTCAATTAGGGCTATGATACTTTTTGATTTGGTATTAGTCAACTAACTCATCAGTGTAAAGTAATGAATCATCCTCAATTAAGGGGTCTTATTCAAGGTTAGAGGTTGGTTTGAAAATAATGGGCTTGTTTAGTTGAGATTTTCCCTTGGTTTGCCACTCCACACAAGTAGTTTTAGCCTCAGGTCTCCCATAAGCTTTTGGTTTTTTTAGAAATTTGGAAATATGGAATGCATTATGGGTACTATATTCTTTGAGATCTTTTTCAATTATATAGAAGTGGTTGTAAATGTCTGATGAAGGCATGGGTGAGGTAAAAGTTAGGTTGTTTGGGTTAATGTAATTAGCTTCTAGGCTTGATTTAATGAATTTTCCTTTTTTAGTTCTTTCTTCATCAGATTTAGGCACAAGATTCATGCCAAATTGATAGTTATAGCTTTTGTGTTCAGCCTCAAGATGTTTACAATATTGATATGGTTTAAAATTGGCTAGTATAGTCACTTCCATTACTGAATGTGGAAATTTTACACACTAATGCAATGTGGAAGGTATGGCCTTGATTTCATGGATCTAGGGTTAGCCTAATAATAGATCATAAAATAGTTTTAGGTCCAAAACATGGCATAGAGTGTCATGGGTCAAAGGCCTAATGACCACTGACAAGCTAATAGTACCTTGATATTCTTATTTTTCATTATCATATGCCTTGATAATGATGGTATCTAGTTGTAAGTCTGCTGCTATATATCTGAGATGTTTGACCAGATTTAGAAAAATAATGTTGAGGCCTCAACCATTGTCTACAAAGATGTGTTTAACTCTATGGTTTGTTATACTGACTTTGATGTATGACGGGTTATTATGTACAGGTCTTAGGGACAACATGTCACTTTGGTCAAAGGTAAGATGTTGGATAGGGGACAAGTGTCCTACAATAGCTTAGAATTTATTTAGAGCGATGTCATCTGACATGAGGGATTAGTTTAAGTACTCATTCAAGATGTATTTATAGGTGGTAGACATATGCAACAAATCTTGTTGGAAATATGATTATCATTGATGTCAAAAGGGAGATTATTGGCATGAGATTAGAGAGAAAAGCATGTTTAATAGTTGCATAATATAAAGTTGTCATGCTTTTATAGAGACTATTTACAGAGGATTGAAGAGAAATTGATTAAATATCTGTTATGGGTTTTTTAGGTGCATCCTAGATATATGGTCCATAGGTTCAGATGAAGAGAAATGAGCTAAAAAATAATTTATTTTATCTTTCTAACATTACAGGGTTTCTCAGTTAAAACCTAAGGGTTTAATCCATGGTGTTCACATGCATGTTCTATTTTTAGGTTGATTAGATATAGGCAATAATTGGTTACTTAAGTTATATCTTAAGTCCTTGTCATTGTTGTGTAGGCCCCTTTAACCTAGAAATTACTGGCTCGAGTAGTGATCAAAGACCTTAATATTTCCTAAGTCTTAGACTTAATATTTGTCCTAACTTGATTAGTGGTTAGTGCTTAATCATACATTGAATATCTAATAAAGTGTAGCAAAGTCAATTTTTTAAATGTACCTATGAGTAAATGCACTAGTGATAAGTGTCATAATCATGGAGCTTGCACAGTAAATCTACAAAGTGGTTTAAAGTTAAATAATCAAGGATTAACATGGGAATGCCAAGTGTCACAAGTGTAGGGACTAAAAATGTAAAAAAGGCACATGAGAGTGCCAAGTATCACAAGCATGAGTAATGACCACAATGTGCATAAGACACTTGAGGGTGCCAACTATCACATTCATGGAAGCTTGTTAGACAGAGAACTAATGAGTGTATTAATCTATCAGAGGATCTAACAGTAAGTGTGTGATCATGTAATGAATATCAATAGAGCATGAGGAGTCAAATAGGTCAAGGTGTCTGATGTTTAACAATAATCTAAGATAAAGTTCATGTTATTTTGAATATCTAATGTCATGTGGGATCTTGGATCAAAAGATCCAACATATGCATTTTAAAGTTGAAACATTAAAGCTTGGAAGTGTATAAAGATCCAATAGAGTGCATGAGCCTATCAGAACTTAATCTAATGGATGTATTTTAAAGTTGATCAAATTAAATGAGGATCATCATATCATGGCATGAAACTTAAGGTCAATGGTCGGTATTTAAATATTTATTCATCACAATGGTCAAGTAGATGACCATGCAGGAAAGATGCATTATATGACAATAGACAATGATATAGATCGCTGTGATTGATCTAAATTATGTAATATGGAATGTGTATCAAAACCAAAGCCCAATATATGATAAAAATAGTAATTAGATAGAGAATCATGGTGGTGGAGCATGAATTCAATAAGCAAGAAACTTGTCAATTGAATTGAGTCTAAAGATGAAGCGTGATGTGTTACAGACCAAGTGTGAACACAAAGAATATATGAGACCTAGATATAATGCTTATATATATGTCATCTATGATATAGTAAAAGGTTGTTGTTGCTACTAAATAGATTAAAATTGAGAGAGAGAACAGTAGAGAGGAAGATATTAATGAAGTGTGTCGAATATACAAATATAGAGACACAAAACTAGAGGGGTAGAGTGGAAGAGAAGAGAGAGATGTATAAAGCATGAGAAGTTATAGACCAGACCTATAATAGAGAATTGGAATTGGATTCATGTATGAATCACTATTGTAATCTAGAGTTGTATCTCCATCAATCTAATTGGTAGGTACCATTAGAAGAGATGAGTTGGTGCTCAATTAGGAAGTCATTTCTTCCTTAGTGTTGATGCTTAGATTGTACCCAACAAGGAAATTATTAGTTTTTCTTATACAAGTGACACAATGGAGTCATATCTTTATTGTGGGTGACAATTGTTTAGATGAATCTATAGTATTATGAGGGCTAGCTCCCTGTATTTTCTATGTATTACTTTTAAACTACACTAACAACTTGACAAATGAAAAGGGTTTAGGAAAGAAAACTGCAACAGTTGAAAGGAGATAAGCCAAATTAATTTGTCCTCACACTTGACTAGAAAACACAACTTGAAAATAGACAATGTATTTTTCACCCAAGGATCATGACTTCAAACTTATCATTGCATCAGTATTTCACAAACTAGATTCAATACAATGAATGCTTCTTATGAAGGAAATGAATGACACCAGTGGAATACATTCAAAAATCAATTATAAGATTTTTGTATTTGAAAAGAACACTAGTAAGCACCTATAACAACATTCTATCTATAAATTGGTAGAACATCAAGAGTACACAACTGGAAAATAAAAGACTTTTATTAGACTAGACCAACATGATTCAAGTCAAGACACAACATTACAATATGTGAGTGGGAACAATACTTGCATTTTTATTCAAGAGTTATACATACATAAATTTAGATAGAGTTTTCTCATAACAAATGGAGGCTACTCAAAATGCCTAAGGGATGCATGTTTATAGTTTTCATCAAGAAGTCAAGTCTAGGAAGTCCAAAGGTCACTTGGACATGTGTCGATTCAAAGCTAAAACAATTATGATGCCATTAGTAGAATTTTTTATTTCCAATCATGCTAGCAAGGTTAGGATTCATCATGTGATTGAGCTTCATCAGTTGGTGTTCAACTTAGAGTGACAAATATTCCCATTAACTTCTCAGATTGTGACATAGTGTAAGATACATCATGCTACTTTTCCTACCTTCTTTTGTTTGAAATTGTTTGAGATTTTGGCCATTTGTCATCTTTCCTTTTTTTTCCTAGTTCTAGTCAAACTTTTATTTTAAACTCAAATAGTTATTTCCCATGGTTGCAATTTGATGTCTTGCAGAACGTCACATTTTGGAATTTACTCAAGATTTGCCTTCAGATTTACTCTATTTGTCATTACTTTATTTCCCTTGTTACTTCACTTTTCATTTCTCTACAACTTTTCCCTTTGTTTTCCCCTTTGATATTTCATGTGGAAGATGCTTTATCTATTTATTGCTGGGAAAATGTCTTCTCTATTTCCCATGGGGAAATTGTCTTGGATAACTTTTCCATGGGGAAATTTTCTAGGACAACTTTCCCATGAGAATTGTCTCCCTTCATGTTTTTGATTTGGCTATACTTCGGACAAAATGTTCAAAATATTTATCTTTTGGCCTCCTCTCAAACATACCCTTCGGGTTCCTTGACCACTCCTTCAAGTTCCTTGAGACCTACCCTTTAGGGATTTTTAAAAGGTCCTTCAAAGAATTGAAATGGTCTTATTTGTGTGGATGAGCCCTTCAGAGAAATTAAAATGTACCTTCTCATGAAAAACCATCCTTCAGACTTTCTACTGTGGACTATTTCCTTCAGATTAAATGTCCAAGGGAAAATGTCCCTTTTGGATTTATTTGAAAATATTCTCCTAAAGAGTATGTGCCCTTTGGGATTTTTTAATAGTCCCTCATAAAAATTGAAATTAACCTCTTAGAAAACTTGTAACGGTCTCATTCATTTCCTTCAAACAAAATGTCCAAAGGAATTGTCTTTATGCAAATTGGTTTTCTTGAAGGGTAAGTTCCCTTTGAGATCTTGAAAAGCACCTTTTAGACAGATTGGAATGATCCTTCATAATTTTTGAAAAGCCCATGTGCCCTTTGTAAAAATGAATTATACCATTTGATTTGTCAAAACGTTCCTTCAAGAAAGTTGTAAAGCTCTTGTCGATTTCCTTCAGATAAAATGTTTGAAGGAAATGTTTCCTCTATAAAATATTTTCCTAAAGGGTATGTGCCCTTTGGGGAAATTCAAAAGTACCCTTTTAATAAAATACAAGGGTGCAGTTATCCTTCAAAACAATTACAAATGTCCATCCTGACCCAAGAAGGCCTGTTTCTATGCAAAATTGCTTTCTACATTCAAAGAAGAAATAAGAAACTAAAAGATGGTCAAGGCTAGAAGTACCTGATAAAGTCGTGCGCACCGAAATTAGACGTTGAAAGATTCTCCTCTTTTGCTGTGGAGGAATGACACCTGCGAAGAAAAGGCTAAAACACGGAAAAATGTTAGTCAAAGATATGGTGGGCTGTCAGGCGAACGCCCGATCCCGGAAGTACGAAGACTCCCTAGAAGGATATCAACCCACTGATAAAAAAGAGCAGAATATTGGACGAAAGTAGATGATAATGACAGAAATAAATGACAAAAAAATAAAGAGCGTACCTGATATGCGGCACTGTTCTGCACAGTCACCGGTGTCGGTCTCTGTGGTGCCGGCGTCGGTTAGGGAAGGTGCCGACATCGGTTAAGGTGCCGTCGTCGGTCGGGGTAGTGACCGGCGTCGGTAGGGGCAGGTTCTGGGAAAGTCTGGACAGGTTCGGGACAGGGTCTGGGAGAGTCGAGACAGGTCTGAACAGAGTCGGGACAGGGTCTGATAAGGTCAGGGGGAGTCAGGACAGAGGCAGGGATAACATAACTGATAAATAATAACTGAGAAAGAAATGAAATAAATAGAATAATACTTACCTGGTAGAAGATGCGATGAAAGCCATAGTGTGCAGATTGGTTGATGCTGAGAGTGTTGATGTCGTAGTGTTGATGATTGCTCGGGGTTCGCAGGTTGATGGAGGAATTCGCAGGTTGGTTGCTCAGCGTTTCGAATAGCGTTCGGGGATCTTGGTTCGAATGGTTGGCGGAGGTTGATGAAGGCGGGGGACGGGGACGGTTCCAGAGACGGTTTGTCAACCGTTTTGGGAAATCGAGTGGTAACTGATAACGGACAAGGGGAAGGTGACCGACGTCGGCAGGAGTGCCGACGTCAGCCGATAGGTGACTGACGTCGGCAACATCGGTCGGGTAAAGACCGACGTCGGCAGATGCATAATGGGGATAGAGTCTACCTTTAGCTCTGTGCTCATTTTTACATGCTGCCAGGGTCAAGGTTGGTGAAACAAGTGATCGGCAAGGGTTCAATAGGCGAAGAAGAATAAGACGGGGAAGGACCAGGGGAGTCGACATGATTTCGGTGTCTACATTTGCCCCTTTTTGTCTTGTTGGTTGTTCTGGACGAACTGCAAGACAAAAATAGGAGTGAGTGCCCCAGGTGAGGGATAAGGTTGATTGCATCTTGTTGGTTGTTCGAATGAACTGCAAGACAAAATAGGAAGCGAAATGCCCCGAGTAAGGATGAGGTATTCCCCCTCAAAGCAGGAGTCGAGGGAAGGGAACCGGGAATCGGGTGTTGATTTGATAAAGAGCGGATGAAAAAGGGGTGAGGGTGAACGCTGCAAAGGTCGTGATTGCGCGCATACCACTGCACGAGATGGTCAGGCCAAAGTGTCGCAGGTCAAGGGTCGAGGAGTGCCAAAATTGAAGTAACCGGGCCCCAGCATTTAGTCGTCTGCTGATCGGGTCACTCAATCTAAGCTGAAGCTCCAAATGGGTCGTCGCGTTCCAGGTATCCCGGGCTCAGGAAGTGCTCCTAGAAACACGAAAAAGTCACAAGTAGTGCGGATCAACCGGTTTGCGATCCTATACTTGTGAGGGTCCAAAAAGGTCTGCGCACAATTCTGCTAACCAGCCGTGAGGTAGCATACATGCAAAAACAACCAAGGCAACATTGGCTAGGAAGTGTTCGAGGTCGGAGGAGATAGGCATGATATCCAATGGTTGGTGGTCGATGGATGGATGAATGGACGAAAGGATGCGGCCGAGCTAACCCCAGAAGACCCCATGTCAACTGAGTGCTACCTACATAGCCCTGGTGATAGGGCCTCAGGCCGATGTAGTTCTCCCTAGAAGGGAGGAAGGGTCAAAAGGATGGAAATGGTCTTGGTCGAGGGCAAAGTTATGGTTAAAAGAAGGCAAGAAGGTTTGTCCATTAGAGAGATGAACAAACGAGAATGGTCGAGCTAACCCCAGAAGACAGTCGTGTCATCTGAGTGCTGCCTACATAGCCCCTGTGGAAGGGCCTCAGACCAATGTAGTTCAGACAAAGGGTCCGAGTGGTAGACATGTGGTTAAAATGGTTGAGAGATTGGTCATGGTTATGATGAAATGATGAGAAAAAAAAAGATGTTGCAGCCTTTTCCAAATGGTGTATTCTGCAACATTGGTTGATGGGTTTTTCATCCCTAGCAATATTCCATATTCGTGATGGAATGTATGCTAAAAATGAATTGAGGTCTATTTATGCTTCAGCAAGTAGTGGTTTATGCTGAACATAAATTGTGGCGGGTCGATAGTTTCCATGTGTATTGGTGTCCATAGAAACTAGGGTGAAGAGGCTAGGTCATGTTGATGGTCTGAAAAGAGAGTTGAGCTGAGTTGATTGACAAGTGATGAAGGTGAATGTGACCAAAGTGCAGAAAAAAGATGAAAGGCGAATTGCTCTTTCATTGACAAGGACCAAAAAGATAGCATAGATAGGGGTTATGAGAACCAAGAGCCCCATTCATGCGTGACGCTGTTGACCATAGTTATGTTAGAGCGGTAATCGAATCACTTAGACATTAAAGTGAGCTCGAAGTCCCTTGAGCAGGTAATAGGAGGAGGAAAGAGGGTAACCCGTTTTAAGAGCAGAGATAACTTTGCCCTTTTTATAGGAGACCCTGAGACAACTACAAGCCAAGTTCGTGACTCGTTTTTTTTTTTTTTTTTTTTGGCGCAGACTGATCAATGCGGGAAGCCTGCATAGAGATGTCATTTGCTTGGTGGTCAGGTTGCGAAGCTGATCAATGCGGGAAGCTTCTAAAATGGTGCTGTTTATTGCCAGAGTAGTCATAGCCATCCTTCGAGGGAGTGGTCTAGATTTTTTTTTAATATAAAGGCTTTTGAATAGCTGTCCTTCGAAGGAGCAGTCTATTTATTACAGCAATGATAGTACAGCTGTCCTTCGAGGGATCAGTCTGTCTTTTTGATTTTGATATTGATATAGTGACCATGGATATGTTTTGACATCTTGATTTGTTTTTATAGAAATGTGAGTCATGGACAAGATTGTAGAAGGTCAAGGGCTCCCTTTTATTAGGACAAAGCATCCATACATCATAAAAGGGTTATAAGAGTTGTTAAGAGGAATAGGGTTGAAAGGAAGTAGGATGAAGAGGACGGGGATTGCTCAAGGGACGAGCTCAAGTTAAGTGTCAAGTAGACGAATACTCGACTAGCAGTAGAACGGTCGCAGATGCAACGCATTAAGAGGGCTCAGGGTCTGACAAGTCCCTGGTGTATACTTGTGCGTGATAATAAAAGGTCCGAGCCAATTAGGAGCAAACTTGCCCCATTTGCCTCTTTCTGGATTGGTCAGGTATTGATTGATGAGTGGATGTGAAGTTGGTTGATATGGTTGTTGATTGGTCGAAACAGGTTGAATGTTTTGATAAAAAGGTTGGGTCGAATGTTTGGTTGAGATTTGGTCATTTGATAATTGGTCAATGGTTGGTCGAGGGTTGATTGGTTGGTATTTGGTCTTTGGTTGGGTCGAATGTTTGGTTGAGGTTGGGTTAAATGTTTGGTTGCTGGTCTGGTTGAGGCTAAGTTGAAAGAGTGATGGATATGTAGTCGAGACTGTGTTGAAAAATTGGTCGAAGTTTGGATGAAGGTTGAATTCCCCCAGCGGCTAGGGAGAATGTTTGACGAATTAGTTAAGGTTGATTGAGGTTTAGTGGTCAGATGGACTGTGTTGATGTCGAATAAAGGGGTTAAAGGCAACGAAGGGACCCTAGTCTGGCGTGGAGATCCCAATTTAGATGACGAGGTTGGAGAGGTATGAGTCGGTGTTGATAATGTTTTGTCAAAGGGGGGGTCAAGAGGATCCTTGATAAGAAAGGAATCCTTTTTCCGGTGGTGACGAATGACAGCTTTAAGAGCGCAACAACGCTCGGTGTCATGTCCCAGAGTGTGATGATAATAACAGAATGTAGAGTTGTCGAACCAAGATGGCCTTGATCCGAGAGTTGATGAGTGGGGTGGTGTTGAAGGTTTGTTGATAACGTGGTCGAGAAGAGAGGTGTCATTCCCCAGACATTGGTGAACGACGACCTTGAGGGCATGACAATGCTCAGTGTCGTGCCCAGGCGTGCGATGATACGCACAAATGCGAGTGTCATCGAACCATGGTGGTTTTGGTCTGAGAGAGTGATATGGTCTAAGAGGCGGGAGGTTGAGACGAGAGGACTGCAACAATTGCCGTAAGAGCAAGGCATAAGAACCTGCTAACGGGTCGAGATGTTTTATTGCAGAGAGGGTTGGTGACATTGGTTTGGGAGGCGAAGGAGGTATAAGTCTGACGGGTTGATAGAATAATGGAGGTGACTTACCTCTGTGAAGTATGGGAGTGGGAAGCACTTCGAGTAAAGTAGACGGATGTGGGCCCAAGATTGAAGGTAATGACGAAGATAGGGGAGGAGGCCTCCGGTGTGGTTTAGTAGCCTTCTTTGGTTTGGGTTGAGGGCCACCTTTGTGCGAGGCGAGATTAGATGTGGGGCGAACACCAAGAGGTTTAGTCTCTTTGGGCATGATGGACGCCTGCGCGGGTTTGGACTTAGATGTGGATGGCTTTTCTCTCGATGGAGAAGGGATTGAAGGTGTGGGCTCTTTAAGTGGAAAGAGCTCTGGAGTAGTTATGGCTTCTGTGTGTGGTTGGGGAGTCAAAAAGGTATGATCGTCTATGGATGATAATAAGGATGAAGGCGAGGCAGCTGGTGTTGATGTGGTCAAAGCGTCCTCCAATACAAGAGAGGTAGATGGAGGACTAGTGGGAGAAGAAAGTTCTTCGCCATGTGGAGGAGGTATAGGGGAAGAAAGGTCTTCCACCTGTGAAAAAGGTTGGTCAGGGATAAGAGAAAAGATAGTGTCGACCGTGTGTATATCATGGTCTTGAGGGTCATTGATTATGGTTTGGACGTTGTCTTGAGTATGCGGGTGATTAGAAAAGGGTTGCTTGAAAATGTCAAGGTTTTGGTTGGGCGGTGCATTCGGGTTATCTAAAATAAGATTCCCCTTGTCTAGCATGTCCTGGATGATGTTTTTGAAGGTTTGACAGTGATCCGTGTCATGGCCTTTGACACGGTGATAGTTGCAAAAGTGATTCTCCCTGTACCATGCAGGGATAGGTGTTGAGGGGTCGAATTGATGTGGTCGGATTGAAGGGAGATTGAGGACCCCCTGCTTGACGAGTTTATCCAAGACAGAAGCATATGACTCCCCAATTGGAGTGAATTGACGCTATATGGATTGACGTTGAAAATGTTTATTGATGTAGTCTAATGTTGAAGATGATGATTGGTTGGTCATTGTTGAAGATGATGGTCTAAAGATGACAGTGTTTGCCAACTCCTTGGATTGAGAGTGGGCAGAAGAAGGTCTGGAAGAAGAATGGTCATTGGTTCTTGTGTTAGTGTTACACAATTTGACCTTATCTTCTTCAATGGCGCGGAGTTCAAGCTTTCGGGCCATGATGAAGGCCTCGTCGAAAGTGTGGAAGGTTTGAACCCGCAAGGTGGACGAGATGTGACTGACACATGCTCGAGAAAAGAGCTCAATGAGCTCGGGTTGAGGCAAGGAGAAGGAGAGCTGATTGATCAAGCTTCTCCAACGGGCGACAAAATCGGCGATTGATTCGTCGTCAAATTGCCTGATGGAGTAAAGGTCTGTGATCAAAACTTGTTTAGTGATATTGATAGAAAAATGGTCAACGAATAGTTGGGCGAGTTGGACGAATGAAAAGATAGAATGTCTGGCAAGAGAACTATACCAGTCAAGGGCAGGGCCAGAAAGCGACATAGGGAATGTGCGTAAAAGTAACGCATCGTCGTGGGCGATAAGATAACAGGCATGTCTGAATGCCTTTAAATGTTGTTGTGGGTCTTCCTTACTCTGAAAGCGAGTAAATTTAGGAAGCTCCCAATGGTTGGGGTATGGTCGGATAGGGACAGAAGGGTGGATGGGCTCGCTGCAAACTTGTTCATATGACAAAGTATTGCTTGAACCGGAGATAGAAGCTTCGAGACTGGACATTTTATCCATCAGCATCTTGATAAGATCTGCTGACAGATTGGCGGGTTGAGCGCCCCCTAGGTTGTAAGGTGCTTGAAAGAGGTTAGAAGAGGCGTGCGACATAGTCGGTTGTACAATGTACAGATGACTAGTCGCAGAGGCAGAAGTAGAGGTTAAGGGTGGTTGGGTTATGAAGGTAGAAGGCATAGGCTGACTAGATACCGCCAAAGGAGGTTGTGTGACGGCATTGACAAAGGGCGAGATAGGCACTCCTGCATATATAGGCGCAAGAGTGTGAGGGGTCGAGACAATCAAGTTCTGGTATAATGTAGAACTTGGTTGAATTGCAGGTGGTTGAGGGGGTAACGAAACCCCGGTGGAGGTTGGTCTAAAAATAGACGAGGAAGCCGAACTTTGCGTATAGGCCATGGTCGGGTTAATGGTTGAGGCGAAAGGTTGAGTCGAAAAGGGTTGGGTGGCGAACAGTGTGGATGTCGTCGCCACGTCGCCCGAAAGGTCCCGCATTGGTTTTCTTGCGAGATAGTTTTGGAGGGCTGCGGTATTGAGGTCCAAGAATCTTGCAAAATCTTGGTCCCCTTCTAGGATGATAGGCGTCTGAGTTGGAGATAGTCTAGTAGGAATTCTCTCGGTCTTCGAGTAGAACTCCATTATAGGGTTGGTTGTAGGCGGGGTAGGCGAAAGCGATTGATGGCTAACGTGGTCAAGAAGAGCCTTGGTTTGACTACGTGTCAGAACCATTAAAGGCAAGAAAGAACGTCCTCACAAGCTCAAACAAGCAAATAAGAACTAAAAAGATGAAGACACAAGCAGATCCTAAAACCCTAGAAGTAAATTATTAAGATTATAGTGGCTTATGCCTTAGAATGTGTGTGTAGAAGAAGATTGGCTTTGTGAGTCGGGTCCTAGAAGAAGCAGTCTATGGATGGTTTCGGGTTTTGTTATGGTGCTCAAGAAATCTGTGTTAGCTTCCGTACAGGCCTGGTGCTAAGGAGCAAGCTCCCCTCACTTCACGATTCCAGTGGTTAGCTGGTTTCGCTTAGCCAAAATATACTTCCACTAGAGTTTATCCTCCGCCAGAGAACGGAGTGGGCTTCCCCCTTGGTGATGAAATCCAAGTAGGGTCACCGGGACGGGTAAGGTATCCGCTGGGGGATGAAATCCCAGTCGGGCCTTGTCTCAGGTAAGTTTTATGTTTGTTTTGTGCAAGTGGTTTGGTCGTGTAACATCAAGTGATCTAGATTAATTCAATATGCGGTTTAATTACTATGTGTGGTCTAAAAGATGCAGGCAAACAGAGATGAATGCAAAGTGTTTTAATGTCCAAGTTGAAATGTTTGTTCGTATGAAGACGAATGGAGAAAGAGTCGAAGGATATGAGTTTTAGCTAGTCTAGAAGTGCAAGAAAGAAAGAAATGTTCGTTTTAGTTCTGCTTATGATGTTGTTTAAGAAGAGACGAAAGGAGGCGAAAAGGAAGAAACCTAATGCACCTAAATGAACGAAAGAAAGAAAGAACCCAAGGAGGACCTAGAGTCCCACCGGGCGTGCCAGAATGTTTCTATGCAAAATTGCTTTCTACATTCAAAGAAGAAATAAGAAACTAAAAGATGGTCAAGGCTAGAAGTACCTGATAAAGTCGTGCGCACCGAAATCAGACATTGAAAGATTCTCCTCTTTTGCTGTGGAGGAATGACACCTGCAAAGAAAAGGCTAAAACACGGAAAAATGTTAGTCAAAGATATGGTGGGCTGTCAGGCGAACGCCCGATCCCGGAAGTACGAAGACTCCCTATAAGGATATCAACCCACTGATAAAAAAGAGCAGAATATTAGACGAAAGTAGATGATAATGACAGAAATAAATGATAGAAATAAATGACAAAAAAATAAAGAGCGTACCTGATATGCGGCACTGTTCTGCACAGTCACCGGCGTCGGTCTCTATGGTGCCGGTGTCGGTTAGGGAAGGTGCCGACGTCGGTTAAGGTGCCGTCGTCGGTCGGGGTAGTGACCGGCGTCGGTAGGGGCAGGTTCTGGGAAAGTCTGGACAGGTTCGGGACAGGGTCTGGGAGAGTCGGGACAGGTCTGAACAGAGTCGGGACAGGGTCTGATAAGGTCAGGGGGAGTCGAGACAGAGGCAGGGATAATAGAACTGATAAATAATAACTGAGAAAGAAATGAAATAAATAGAATAATACTTACCTGGCAGAAGACGCGATGAAAGCCATAGTGTGCAGATTGGTTGATGCCGAGAGTGTTGATGTCGTAGTGTTGATGATTGCTCGGGGTTCGCAGGTTGATGGAGGAATTCGCAGGTTGGTTGCTCAGCGTTTCGAATAGCGTTCGGGGATCTTGGTTCGAATGGTTGGCGGAGGTTGATGAAGGCGGGGGACGGGGACGGTTCCAGAGACGGTTCGTCAACCGTTTTGGGAAACTGAGTGGTAACTGATAATGGACAAGGGGAAGGTGACCGACGTCGACAGGAGTGCCGACGTCGGCCGATAGGTGACTGACGTCGGTGACATCGGTCGGGTAAAGACCGACGTCGGCAGATGCATAATGGGGATAGAGTCTACCTTTAGCTCTGTGCTCATTTTTACATGCTGCCAGGGTCAAGGTTGGTGAAACAAGTGATCGGCAAGGGTTCAATAGGCGAAGAAGAATAAGACGGGGAAGGACCAGGGGAGTCGACACGATTTCGGTGTCTACAAGGCCCTTCAGGGAAATGAAAAGTGTCCTTCAAAAAATGAAAAGTCTGTGTAGCCTATTTTATTTAGAAAAAATGTTCAAAGGATCTTTCCTTCCTACAAGAAATTTTTCTCGAAGGGTAAGTGCCCTTTGAGAATGTTGAAAATACCTTTCAGAGGAATTGAAAAGTCCAAGTGTCTGAAAACAAGCATCCTCTAGGTTTCTTCATGAACAAGAATTTGGACTTTTGTAGCAAGTAACTGCATGATGGAATCCTGAAGTAGCTAGGTGTCAAAAACTTGAAATTGAAAAGCTCATGAGTAAATTGGATTTCTAGGCTTGATTTGATTTAACTGTCAAAACTCCATAAACAAAGTAATCTCCAAAGTTTGGGATGCACTGGCAAAAGGACAACTTGTGTTCATGAAAATGCACTACTTCAACTGATGAACCTTGCAAGTTAAGACATTATGAAAGCTAAAAATGCACCAGAACAAGAAAAAGCATCTTCAAATCTTGATTGAGTCTGGCAAGATTAGTTTAGGGTTGTGAACCCAAATTGATTCTCCTTCATGAAAATTCATAGCAAAGGCTTCCCCTAAACCCGATTATCACTGGAACAAGTTGAGGCACTTGGGGAAATTAAGTAGGCCCAAAATAGTAAGGACACTTCCAAAAATTGATTGACGCTGGGGGAGGTAAAACACTTAATTTTTTCCCTTTACCTTGTAATATTTAGACCTCTGGCAATGATCTCATAAGGAAAATGTTATGCCTAACCAAGATTCATGTGGGGGTTCCCAAAATTGATCCAAAGGGTCAATTTTGGTCAATAAAATGGAAACTTTCAAGGGAAGTATACTTGCTATACTTGACTAGACCAGTGGATTTAACCATCCTTGGGACATGGAGTCAATGAATTCTTGAAGACAACTATCAATTACTTGCCAACACAAAACACCAAAAAAAGACAAATAAAATAACAAAACCCAATGAAACAAAATAAGACACAAATAAAAGACACACACATGTGCATAAGCACTTTGGGAAACAAGAAAGAACAAAACTATATAAAAAAAAAGAAAGATTCAGTAGCAATGCTTCAAATATATCCCATTGACTGGGATATGCAGCTCCTCTCCATCCAACTTTGAAAGTTGGAAATCATTATGCTATTTACACAATGTGATCATGTATGGACCATTCCAGAAGGCATCAAAATTTGAGTGTATCCCAAGATTAGCTCTATCTTCATCCCATTTTAGGAAAATATCCCCTTCTTTGAAATTTTTGGGCATAGAATTCCTATCAAAGTACCTTTTTATTTGCTATTGTTGATTGGTCATGGTGTGCGTAGCTCGGTCCCTTGCTTCTTCAAGTTATATCAACTCAGCTAAGCTGACCTTCATGCTGCTATTCTCCATTAATTTCAGCTGATGGGTGAGATCTAGATCTGGAAACTCAAGTGAAATGGGAAGTATAGCTTCCCTTCCATACACAAGCATGTATGGGGAGTTTCCAATTTCTCTTTTTGGAGTGATTTTGTCAACCCAAAGTGCTATTTTTAACTTAGTGTGCCAAGACCTTTGATTTTCCTCCATTGTCCTTTTAATGATCCTAATTAGATTATTGTTGGTAGCTTTAGCTAGCCCATTCCCTTATGGATATTAGTTGGAGGAGGTGCTAAGATAGATGCTATGCTTTAAAGCCCATTCACTTGTCTTTACTCCTAGGAAAGCTAATGCGTTATCTAAAATGATTGTTGAAGGAGATCCAAACCTTGTTACTATACCTTCATCAAAGTCAACTACTGCACTTGTATTGGCCTCCTTAAGAGATACATATTCAACCCACCTAGTGAATTAATTAGTGGCTATCAATACCCATTTTTGTTTAACACTAGAAGGAAGGTTGATCATCCCTATGAAATCTATCCCTCATTGCATGAAGGGCTACTCAACTTGGATGGGATGAAGAGGTAAGGCAATAGATTTTTTTTGCCATAAAAAAGGGTACACCTTTGAAATTTTATTACCCAATTATGAGTGTCCTTGAACAAGGTAGGCTAGAAGTATCCATCTCACATTATCTTGGCAGCAATATTTCTAGGAGCAAAATAAGCACCGACTAGTCCATCATGGAACTCAAACAATATATCGTCAATTTGAATAGAATCAACACATCTCAAGAGAACACCTAAAAAGTACTTATTAAAGAGAACACCATCAAAAAGTACATAGGGAATAGCCTACAATCTGTAATACCTTTTTTTAGCTCTAACAAGGCTTTGAGAGCACTCACCAATATGTAGGAAGTGAGTCATGTCCTACATCCAACTCCTTGTGGGTGGAGTTGCAGCTATATTAGGATCATCATTGAGTGCCAAGACAACTTATTTTTTCTCCCTCAAATTTGAATCAAGGTGCTTGTATAATCCTCTTCCCCTCACCAACTTGGTTGTTTTAAATTCCACATTGTATTCCATCACCTTAGTGATCCAACCTACTCTCTTCTTATTCAAGTCTCTGCTTAGTAGAAAATATTTTACACCTAGGTGAGGCATAAAGATATGAATTTTATTATGAGACAACATATGCCTAAATTTTTTTAAACTCCTAATTACTACCATCACTTGCTTTTATATGTAGGTGTACTTTAACTCATATTCCTCCACCCCTTGGCTAAAGAAAGTGATGGGTTATTCCAGGTCTTTGTCATTTTCTTAGGCTAACATGGCAAAAATCACTTATTCATTTCCAAAGGTGTAAAAATTAAATTCCTTTGAAAATTTAGGACTTGCAAGAGTAGGAGCTTGAGCAATGGCTTGCTTGATTCCCTCAAAGTTGTCTCTCCTCTTTCCTATCCATGTGAATGTTTCACTCTTATTCAACATGGAAGTCAATGGATTAACCTTATTATAAAAAATAGGGATAAATATCCTAATGAAATTGATTTTGCCAAAGAAACTTTGTAGGCCATTTTTATGTTTTGGCAAAGACAATGCTATAATAACACTTACCCCTTTTGGATCAATAGACAAGCCCTCCTTTGAAACAACATGGACCAGTAACTTTCCTTCATGGACAAAAAATATACATTTATTTGGGTTTAGAGACATTCAAAACTCTTTACACCTCTCAAATATCTACCTTAGGTGCTTTAAGTGATCATCTACGTTCTTGGAAAAAATAGTTACATCATCCAGATAGACCAACATAATGTCATTGATCAGCCCTTGGAAGGCCATGTCCATTACACATTGGAAAGTGGCTCCAGCATTTGATAGTCAAAATAGCATCTTCCTATATGTGTATGTACCCCATTTGGTGGTAAACACTATCTTGTACTGGTCACTCTCATTAACCAAAATTTGATTATACCTAGAATATCCATCAAGCAGAGAGAATCTTTCACTACTAGCTATGACTTGTAAGATCTGTTCCATAGAAGGAAGGGGATAATGGTCCTTTAAAGACACTTGATTTAGGTCCCTAAATTCAACATAGTCTAATTTATCCATTTTTATTCCTAATAGGAACCAATTTGAATGATTGATAGGGAAAATGATCCTAGACTCAATTAATTTTGTCAATTCCCTCTTCATGAGGGGTTCCATCTTTGAATTGATTAGTCTTTGCTTCTACTTAATAGGCTTATCATTCTCATCCAATTCTATAGTGTGCTTAGCCAAATTGGGATCAAAGCCTTTCAAATCACTATACTCCCAAGTGAAGATATCATTGAACTCCTTGCACAACTCAATGAAATCATGCCTCTAATGATTAGTACAATTTTTTCCAAGTGCAAGTAACTTACCTTTGAAAATTTATATCCTCTCATAATTGTCTTTCTTGGTGGACATGCTTATCTTCTTTCTCTTTATCTAGTCATCCTCATTGAAGATGCTAACCAAAGCTACAAGGCCTTTGAGAAGCTTATTAAACTTTAACATATGATCTATTCTCCACACTATTTCTGGAACTTAGAATGGTTTCTTGCTAAGAACTTCACTTCTTCTTGTAGGAAGTGAACAATTTTATGATTGTTGTTAAAGAATTTATAGTTGGTGATGTTGTTTGGTATAGAAGGTCTCACAACTACCTGTAGGTGAGAATGATTCGTATCTTTCCTTATATCCTCTAGAACATCAAACTATGCCCCAATAGTTGCTAGCCTATTATCATGATTATTATCTTCTCATGAGATAGCTGTGATGTTAAATATAGTAAAATATTCTATGAGGTCCCAGATTCTATGTTTGTAAGACTTGAGCAAGGAATTCTTGGTTAGATTTTGCCCCTTGACTTGATTTAAAATGAGCTCACTATCACTGAATACTTGCAATTCTTTGATGCCTTTGTTCCTTACCCATTTGAGATCATGAATGAGAGCCTCATACTCTGAGACATTATAAGTACATGAGAACTAAAATTTGAAGGTTGAAAAATACATTTCTTTTGAAGGTGAGACCAACATAGCTCCACTAACTGCTCCAATCTTGTTTTTGGACCCATCAAAGAACAACTACTATAACCCATTTACTTCCTCACTTGGCTTCACCAAATTCAGCATGAAAGAATCCTTTTCATGTATGTAGTATACTCCAAAACCAAATTATTCAATAAGATTGTAAGGATCATGCTCATATTTATCATTTCCCTAATCATCTAAGAATAAATCAGAAACTACTTCAAGTGATGACGATGGAGATTGGTCGATGTGAAGCTCTTCCTCATCAATGATGGTGTAATTGACATTTACAACTTTAGGTGAGTATGGATCCAAGGGATCCTTATGGATAGTATTTAATTAAATTTCACCTTAGTGCCATATTTTATCCTAAACACCATATAAGACCAGTTCACTGCCAAGTATCCTCCAATTTTGGATGTGAAATCCCTTGACAAGCAAAGAGAAAAATAGGGAGGTAAATATACCACCACTACATTATGAGGAATTAAAAAAGTAGGACAAGCATGAAGGATCAAATTAAAACCTTTAACTACCCCCAAGGTCTTAGCTAGTGATCCATCTAATTACAAAACTCCTTTAGTCATAGGCTCATACTTGAGGCCCTATTTGTCTGTTATATAATTATGAACTAAGAAGTCACCAATGATCAGAGATAAATATAAAGGGGGAGTTTTTTCATCTTTCTTTACTTGTCCATCCATAGATTAATTCCCATTGACTAAAACCACATTGTCATTTCTAGGTGGGCCAGGATGTTTACCCAATCCATGAAATTCCTTTTGTAGTATATATTTATATCCTAGTATTGATAGAGAATCCCACAATGATATGTTCATAATCATATTTTTCATCTAATCCATAACATTGATAGAATGATTACTTACCTTTGGGAGTTTTTGGAAATATTGACACCTTGTGATGTAACTTGTGAAGATGAAGGCATAAGAGTTACCTTCATGCTTTAGAACCTATAATTTTCCTAAGTTTTAGGGACTATATTAGGCCCAATTTCCATATGAATTCTCAATATCCCTCCTTTTGGACCTAGTGTTGGAAACAACACTAGTATTGTCATTACTTGCATTTCTCACATAGTTAACAACACAAAACTAGCCCTCTAAATGATTTATGAGGGTGGAATCAATCTGTGTTTATCCATTTTCAATTCCACCTTGAATATGTCATTCAAAATTTGAATCTTGAAAAGACTGACCACTTTGCATTACTATGTTTTGATTGTACATTTCACTTGCATAAGTCACTTGTTCTTGACCATGTTCAAAGGATGGATAATTGGGATATTCTTGGACCAAATTATTTTGAGTGGGAACAAGGTATTTAGAGGTTGAGGGAGCATTTATATTGTATCTTTGATAAGGCTTGACATGAGTGATTTGACCTTGTCCTTATGCACTATTTTGGAAGGGAGGCCTGCTTGTTTGCCCAATCTAATTGTATGTTTGATATGGCCTATTTCCTTGAGCTTGTTGTCTTCTGAGGGCAACTAGATAATTTGTAATGCTTTTAAGCAATCTCTTCACTTCATGGATTTTTTTAAGGGAGTAATGATAGACCTATATTGATTAGGCAAAGGGGCTAAAGTGGGCGATGCACCTTTATTAGGAGGATACAAATAAGGGAATAGTGGCATTGGAGGTCTAGGGGCTATCTTTCTTACTTAAACAAGACAATTCTCAGTAGTTATAGATATTTCATAAGAAGTAGGTAGTGTATTCCCACCCATGGATTGAATCATCATTGTAGTGTCACTATTCAATGCTTTTAAGTACTAAAAAAATGCATAGTCTCACAAGAGCTAGAATTCTCACAAGAGCTAAAATTCAATGCTTTCATCTTGGGGTAGGTCTCACAAGAGCTGGAATTCTATTCCAAGTTTTCTAAAATCTAGTGTTAAAATCTTGCATGAACTCATGTGGTGCCCTTTTAATAGTGGTTAGTTACTTAGCTAAAGACAAGTGATCAGTCTTCTCCCCAAACCTATTAGTCAAAAGGTCTCCTAATGCATCCCATGAACCAATTGAATTCACTAGTAAGGTCCCATACCAATCCAAAACCTTTCCTTTGAAATATAATGCTAACAATCTAATGGCCACATTATCTTGGATGATGCTATGAATGTTACAAAAATTTGATATGTTCCTAATATGCTCAATAGTAGTAATAGGGCCATCATCGCTAAAATAAGGGACACTCTTAAGGGCTGCTCCTAGAATTTGATCATATTGAACAAGCTGTAGAGGGGATGCCCTGATGTAAGGCATAAAGGGTTGACTTCTAGACATCTTAGAAAGGTCACTAAAAATATCAAGAAATGAGTGTAACATAAACTTAGAAGGTTTAAACACCAAATCTCTCTTATAAGGATGAGTAGTCACATTTATAAACTTTTTAATGGAATATTGAGGTAGTTTTAGAAATTCAAATGGGATGCCTTTAGTAGTAGACCGAGTGGTCACCTTTGGCATGGGAAGAAAAATTGATCATCAACCATAAGCTTGAATTTTGAAATGGAGTCGATAGGTACTGAATATAGATTTTTATTTTCTACAACAAGGTTTAGACCAACACCAAAACTTGAACAATCTCTAGGACTGTAAGTCCCACTAGGTGTGCCAAAAATTAGTGACTCTTGGATTGCACCTAACAAGGAAATTATCAATTTTCCTTATCCAAATGACACAATGGAGTCATCTCTTTGTTATGGGTGAGAATTATTGAGATGAATCTCTAGTATTATGAGGGATAGATCCCTAGATTTTCTATGTATTGCTTCTAGACTACACTAACAACTTGACAAATAAAAAGGGTTAAGGAAATAGGATTGAAATAGTTGAAAGGAAATATGCCAAAGCAATTTATCCTCACACTTGAATAAAAAACACTAATTGAAAATAGACAATGTATTTTTCACACAAGGCTCATAACTTTAGACTTATCATTGCATAAGTAGTTCACAAACTAGATTCAATACAATAAATGATTATTATGAAGGAAATGAATGACACTAGTGGAATACATTCAAAAATTGCTTATAAGATATTTGCATTTGAAAAGAACACTAGTAAGGACCTGCAATAACATTCTATTTGTAAATTGGTAGAACATCAAGAGTACACAACTAGAAAAGAAAAGACTTATACTATACTAGACCAACATGATTCAAGTCAAGAAAATTGAAATGTTCTTATTTGTGTGGATGAGCCCTTCAGAGAAATTAGAATGTACCTTCCCATAGAAAACCATCCTTTAGACTTTCTACTGTGGACTATTTCCTTTAGACAAAATGTTTGGGGGGAAAATGTCCCTTTTAGCTTCCTTTGAAAAGATTCTCTTGAAGGGTATGTGCCCTTCAGGCTTTTGCAATAGTCCCTAAGAAAAATTGAAACTGACCTCTTAGAAAATTTGAAATGGTCCCATTGATTTCCTTCAAATAAAATGTTCGAAGGAATTATCTTTCTACCAATTGGTTTTCTTGAACGGTAAGTGCCATTTAAGATTTTGAAAAGAAGCTTTCAGACAAACTAGAATGACCCTTTAGACTTTTTAAAAAGTCCACATGCCCTTCAAAAAAATGAATTGTCTCATTTGATTTTCCAAAACATTCCTTTTAGAAAGTTGTAAAGCTCTTGTCGATTTCCTTCAGATAAAATGTCGAAAGGAAATGTTTCCTCTACAAAAGATTTTCCCAAAGGGTATGTGCCCTTTAGAGAAATTGAAAAGTACCCTTTGAAGATAATGCAAGGGTGAAGTTACCCTTTGAAATAATTTCAAAGGTCCATCCTGACTAGAAAAGGCCCTTCAGGGAAATGAAAAGTGTCCTTCAAAAAATGAAGAGTCTGTGTAGCCTATTTTCTTCAAAAAAAATGTCCGAAGGATCTTTCCTTACCACAAGAAACTTTTCATAAAGGGTAAGTTCCCTTCGAGAATGTTGAAAATGCCTTTTGAAGGAATTGAAATGTCTAAGTGCTTGAAAATAAGTGTCCTCTGAGTTTCTTCATGAACAAGACTTCATACTTTTGTAGCAAGCAACTGCATGATGGAATCTCGAAGTAGCTGGGTGCCAAAAACCCAAAATTGAAAAGCTCATGAGTAAATCAAATTTCTAGGCTTGATTTGCTTCAACTATCAAAACTCCACAAGAAAAGTAATCTCCAAAGTCTAGGATGCACTGGCGAAAGGGCAACTCGGGTTCATGAAAATGCATTACTTCAACTGATGAACCTTGCAAGTTAAGATATTATGAAAGCCCAAAATGCACTAGAATAAGCAAAAGCATATTCAAATCCTGATTGAGTCTGGCAAGAGTAGTTTGGGGTTGTGAACTCAAATTGCTTCTCCTTCATGAAAATTCATAGCAAAGGCTTCCCTGAAACTCGATTATCATTGGAACAAGTTGAGGCACTTGGGGAACCCAAGTAGGCTATAAATAGTAAGGACACTTCCAAAACCTAATTGACACTCAGGGAGGTCAAACACTTAATTTTTCCTAAATATCTCATTCTCTAATAAAAAAAGCTACATTTAAAGTAGCCAAACAAGTAAAATAGAAAGCACCTACATCCATATCTAAGGAGATCAATGAAAAAAAAACCATCTTTGTCAAAAAATTAAGAAGAGGGTCTGGAAAATATAAAGGCAAGTTACCCTTTAAATGATTTAACTATGGTAAGGTAGGACATTTTGATATTAAATGCCCTTCTAAAAAAAATGATAACTTTGAGCAAGAAGAGGATAGTAAAAATATGAAACCTCACTATTTCAAGAAGATTAACTTCTTTAAAATAAGAAAGTTCTGTATACAAAAGAAAATAGTGATTCATTGGATGATAATGATAGTTTTGATGATGACCATGATTGCAACTTTGTGGTTGAGGAAAATGAAGTTCTATTCATGACATAAGATCAACTTCTATGTGTCAAGAATAAGTTTAATACTTAGATGATGAAGAAGGAGAAGTGGATCTAGAGTGTGAACTCATCTGTGCTCTAGATGAAATTGACAAGCTGAGAAAAGAGATCTCAAAATAGAAGAAGCTTGGAAAAAAATGTATTGAAAAAATGTCCAAAAGTCTTGAAAAATCTAATCATATGGTGGTTAGCTTAAAGACACAAGTCAAAGAGGCCAAAATAATAGAAGATATAGTCAAACTTGAACTATAATCTAAATCTAATGAGTGCATTAAGTTAGAAGCATAAATAGTGGCTTTGAGAAAATAATTTGATAAATCTAATGAAAAAATAAACAAAGGTCTAAATTTGAAAGAGGAATAATTTTTTTTGATGAAATGATCAACTCTTAAAAGCCTTCAAAAGAGAGATCTGGTCTTGGTTATGAAAAAAGAAAAAATTTCATAACTAGTACATCTATAAAATTATATGATAAATTAAAAGCCAAAAGAGAATCAAGAACAAAAAAAAAAAAGTTTGCATGAATTCCTCCAAAGATAAAAATATAAATTGAAGCACCACTGATGTGAAGAAAGCTAAAAAGAAGCCTAAAGAAAGGAAGAAGACAATGGTAGTTGATGTACAGGGTTTCATAAGAGTAAGAGACTTGAAGAAGCTAATGTTAAGAATACCTTATCATCCTACATAAAGAAATGCTATGACTAGGTATTCCTCATCTTTCTATGGTTATTATTATACCTATAATCAGTTTGGTCATAGGGCTAGTGATTGTAACATTGTACCTAAAAAGAGAAGAAACTTTGTAAGCAAAAACTCATTTACTCCCTTTTTAAATACAAATGTAATATGCTATAATTCTAATAATTTTAGTCACATAGTTAAAAAATGTAGATCAAACTTTCCAAAGATGCAAATTGAAAAGAAAATCATGCTTCCTAGTGTGAACACAGGTTTACAAGTCTCTGAAAAAGGGAAAAATAACCTAAATAAGAAACCCAAGGATGTATGGAAAGTGAAAGATCAATCTATGATTGCTCAAAATATACTCCATGCCAAGGAGCAAAATTTGTGGGTAATATACAATGGTTGCTCAAAACATATGACTGGTGAAAAGAGAAAGTTCATCAAAATGAGAAAATGTAAGGAAGGATTTGTCAGCTTGGGAGACAATACTGTAGTAAAGATCTGAGGTAAAAGAACCTTAAACATAGATGGAAAACTGCCTACACATGATGTCCTTTATGTTGAAGGATTGAAACATAATCAGTTAAGTGTCAGCCAAATGTGTGTCAATAAATATAAGGTCATATTTAATGTATAAGGATGAAATATAAAGATATCTGGAAGAGTAGTTGCTGAAGGGAAAATAATTGAAAGAAACATTTATAATCTTAGTGAAGTGAATGGAAATAGATGTCTGGTAGAAAATATTGATGAGAGTTGGTTATGGAATAGAAGAATGGGTCATGTAAATTTTGAAAACCTAGTAAAGGTGAGCTAAAATAAGTGTGTTAGACACATGCCTAAGATAAACAAATCTACAAACATTACTTGCAAGGAATGTCAACAAGGCAAGCAGATCAAGGTCAAATTTCAAACAAAGGAGTATGCAACTACAAAGCCTCTATAATTAGTTCATACTAATCTTTTTGGACCTACAAAGACAAGAGGATCTAAATGAAATAGATACTTCATGTTAGTTATATATGATTAATCAAGAATGACATGGGTAGAATTTTTAAAGGATAAGTCTCAAGTATTTTAAAGATTTGAGATCTTTAGAGCCATGGCAGAGAATGAAATTGGACAAAAATCAAATGCTTAAGATATGATAGAGGTGGATAATTCACCTCAAAGGATTTCAGAGAATATTATGAGAAGCATGGAATCAAAAGGCATTAATATGCAACATGGAATCCACAAAAGAATGGAGTAGTTGAGAGAAAGAACAAGACAATCAAGGAGATGGCCAAAACAATGTTAAAAGAGGCCAAATTACTTGATGGATATTGGAGAGAAGCAACACAAACAATAGTATATATCTTAGACAAAGTTCAACTGAGAGTAAACAATGATAAAACCCCCATTGAAATTTGGTATGGACAACCTGCCTCTATTAATTATTTTAGAGTATTTGGTAGCAAATGCTATATCAAGAAAAAAAAGACAAATTAGGAAGCTTTATATCAAGATGTGATGAAGGAATATTTCTTGGTTATTCCACCCAAAACAAAGCCTACATATGTTACAACAAAAGGTTAAAAAATATTGTAGAAATTATTAATGTCAAGGTTGAAGAAGGATTGAAATATGTTAAACCTAATAGAGAAATCTATAATGAAGAATCAGATTATGAAGAGGAAGTAACTAATGAAGAGCATGAGGAAGTAAATGAAAAGGCATGTACAAGATTTTTTCAAAAGGATAATCTTATAGAGCAGATCATTGGATATAAAAATGAAAGAGTTCAAACAAGGAGAAGAGTTGCAATGAATAAGGAACAAGTAAGTTTTACTCTAATGCCTTTAATTGAGCCTAAAGCTATGTTAAAGCTAACAAGGATGAGAATTGGCTAAACTACATGGAAGAAGAATTGAGACAAATTGAAAAGAAAAAAACTTGGGAATTAGTTCCAAGAACTTCAAACAAGAATGTAATAGGTACAAAATGGGTCTTTAGAAATAATCTCAATGAAGATGGAACTTTTATAAGGATTAAGGCAAGATTGGTGTGCAAAGGATATGCACAAGTTGAGGGCATAGATTTTGAGGAAACATTTTCTCTAGTTGCTAAATTGGAAGCCATAAGAATGTTTCTAGCATTCTCTATTTATAAGAAGTTCAAAGTCTATCAAATGGATGTTGAGTATGATTTATTGAATGGGAAACTAGAAGAGGAAGTCTACATAGAACAACCTAAAGGTTTTCAATTGTTAGAGGAAAAAAATTATGTGTGCAGACTGAAGAAATATCTGTATGGTCTAAAATAGTCACTTAGATCATGGTAGTCAAGATTAGACTAGTACCTACAACAACAAGGATTCAATAAAGGATGTGTAGACAACAATCTATACTTCAAATTATAAGGTGAGCATATGTTGATTATTGTTGTTTATGTAGATGATATCATATTTGGTGGAAGCAACAAAAGAATGTGAAACAAATTATTTACTCAAATGTAAAGTGAGTTTTAGATGTCTATTCTTGGAGAATTTTATTTCTTCCTTGGTCTATATATAACACAAACTAATGATGGGATATTTATATCTCAAACCAAGTATGCAAAGGAAATGCTCAAGAAGTTTGGGATGGATGACAACAAACCAATAAGTACTCCCATGATAAATAGATGCAAGTTGAGCAAAGATGATGAGTCTTTTGATGCAAATTAGAATTTGTATGGATCAATGATAGGTATCTTGTTATACCTAACTATATCAAGACCTGATATTATGCAAGTAGTATGCACGGTTGTAGTATTTTAATCTACTCCTAAAGAGTCACATGTCAATGTAGTGAAAAGGATATTTAGATATATCAAGAGCACAATTGAATATGGATTATGGTATTCTAAAAGTGAAAATTTCACTTTGATAACATATACAAATTCTAATTTGGTAGGAAGTGTGGATGATAGAATAAGCACTAGTGGTGGTGAATTTTTCCTTGGAAATAAACTTGTTTCATGGTTAAGTAAAAAACAAGAATCAGTGACTCTTTCTACAATATAAATAGAGTATGTGGAAGTAGTGGCATGTTTCACTCAAGTCTTGTGGATGATTCAAACACTCAAAGACATCAAAGTAGAATAAAAATCACCTATCTCTATTCTTTGTAATAATTTAAGGGCTATTAATATATCAAATAATCTAGTGATGTATTCCAGAACTAAGCACATATCAATCAAGTATAACTTTTTAAGAGAAAAGGTTGTAGATCAAGAGGTCATAATAGAATATGTGTCAACATAGGATCTAATTGTATACATATTCAAAAAAACTCTTCCCAAGAAATAATTTGAGAATCTAAGACAGAAGTTGGGAGTGGTGGCTCCTACATCACATCACTAGATCCTAGTGATAGGGCTTGAGTCTAGGGGGAGGATCATAAAATATTTGATAATCCCTGGAAGAAGAAAGAAAAGGAAACTTATGTATGAATATTTTTTAAAATTTCTCATGAGTTGATGGTTGTAGATTCTTGGAAAAATTTCTTTATATGATAAAGGGAGAGAAAAATTTGGATAAACTGTGATAAAGTTGGAGTCCATTTGCCATTGATGTCAAAGGGGGAGAAAAAGTTCAAATGCTCTCTATAAAAGTTTGAAAGAGAAGAGCATGTGTCCAAGTTGAGTTTAGGCAAATGTTCTATTTCCTAAGGAGGCAAAAGTTTGTTATGAACAGTTTCAACTCAAGTTCATTAGAGTAGCCAATGCAAACAATGCTAGAGAACGAGTAGAGTATTATAAGATTAGATCATTTAGTTTGGCATCAATGTCAAAAGAGGAGATTGTTGGAAATATGATTTTCATTGATGTCAAAAGGGATATTTTTGGCATGATATTGGAGAGAAGAGCATGGTTTATAGTTTCACAGTGTAAAGTTCTCATGCTTTTATAGAGACTATTTATGGAGGATTAAAGAACAATTTATTGAAGATCTGTTATGGGTTTTTTGGGTACATCCTAGATATATGGTCCATATGTTCAAATGAAGAGAAGTGAGCTCATAAATAATTTATTTTATCTCTTAAAAATTATAGAGTTTCTCAGTTAAACCCTAAGGGTTTAAGCCATGGCATTCACAAGCATGTTCTATTTTTAGGTTAATTAGATAAAGGTGAGAATTAGTTACTTAAGTTATATCTTAAGTCCTTATCATCATTGTGTAACCAACCCCTTTAACCTAGTAATTACTATCTCAAGTAGTGATCAAAGACCTTAATATTTCCTAAGTCTTAGACTTAATATTTATCCTAGCTTGATCAATGATTATTGCTTAATTGGACATTGAAGATCTAACGAAGCATAGAAAAGTTAATTTGTCAAAGGAACCTTTGAGTAAATGTGCTGGTGACAAGTGTCATAATCATGGAGCTTGCACATTAAATCTATAAAGTGCTTAAAGTCAAATAGTCAAGGATTAACATAGGAATGCTAAGTATCAAAAGTATAGGGATTGATAATGTGCAGAAGGCACATGAGAGTGCCAAGTTTCATAACCATGAGCAATGACAATAATGTGTATAAGGCACATGAGGGTGCCAAGTATCACATTAATAGAATCTTGTTAGATAGAGAACAAATGAGCATATTAGTTTGTCAGAGGATCAAATGATAAGCATGTGATCATGCAATGAAGATTAACAAAGTGTGAGGAGTAAAATAGGTCAAAGTGTTTGATGTTTAACAACAAGCTAAGATCAAGTTCATGCTATTTTAAAGATCTAATGACACGCAAGAGCTCAGATCAAAAGATTTAATGGATGCATTCTAAATTTGAAACATTAAAGCCCAAAAGCATACAAGGATCCAACAAAGTGCATGAGCCTATTAGAACTCAATGTAATGGATACATTTTAAAGTTTAAATTTTTTAATGAGGATCATTAGATCATGGTGCAAAACTTAAGATCAATGGTTAATATTTAAATATTTTTTCATCATAATGGTCAAGCGGAGGACCATGTAGAAAAGATGTATTATATGATAACACATAATAATATAGATCACTATGATCGATCTAAATTATGTAATATGGCATGTACATCAAAAACAAAGCCCAATATATGCTAAATATAGTAATAAGATAGAGAATCATGATCATGAGCATGAATTCAAGAAGAGGGATCCTTTTTGATTGAACTAATTCCAAGGATGGAGTGTGATGTGTTATAGACCAAGTGTGAACACAGATAAGATATGAGACCTAGATACAATGCTTATAAGTATGCCATCTAAGGTACAATAAAGGTTGTTGTTACTACTAAATAAAGGTAGAGAGGAAGAGATTGATGAAGTGTGTTGAATAGAGAAATATAAAGACACAAAACTAGAGGGGTACAATGGAAAATAAGAGATAGATATGAAGAGCATGAGTAATTTTAGACCAGACCTGTAACAAAGAATTAGAATTGTATTCATTTATGAATCAAAATTGTAATTTGGAGTTGTAGCTCCATCAATCTAATTGGTATGTGCCATAAGAAGAGATAAGTTGGTGCTCAGTTAGGGAGTTAGTGCTTCCTTAGAGCAGGTGCTCTTAAACCAGGGGATTAGTGTCTCTTTAGGGTCAATGAATTTAAACATTAGAACCATTGAGGTTCTTGATTATGAGTTTGGATTAGAATAGTAGATTCTAGCAGTTGTTTCTCATCGTGGTTTTTCCCATATTGGGTTTTTCATGTATAAATATGGTGTTGTGTTCATTTGTGTGTATATGATCTCTACATATATTTTTAATTTGAATTAAAAGTTTTAAAAAAGATTAAGTTAGTCAATCTACTGGTTCACCCCCTCTCAATAAATAGTTGTGATCCAACAAATCCATGATGGATATATGCATATGTATTTTTTAACTACTTTATAATATCATAGGTCTTCCCATCAATTTTATTAGTTGGTTTATTTTGGATAGACATGGAAAGATGAATAGGCTCACTTTTAGTATTTGGATGTAGTCCCTTGATAGTGACCTTGGCTCATTGAGTTATGGTTATGCAATATCGATATGGTATTTGGATTTGGTAGTTATCTGGATAGGTAATAGGACCTTGAATGAGAACTCTAGGGTGGTGTTGGGCTTGGCTACTATCATAGTTTGTAGAAGAATCACTAGTATAAGGAGGTTGATAGGCATTACTTAGATGTTAAGAATTATTGGGCAAAGGTCTAGGTCTATTGGTAGTTAGCTGAGGGTTAATGGTGATAGTGGTAATATGACCAACTGAGACATGTACTACAACATTGTTATAAGTATACATGATGGCAAGATGACCTCCTTAGCTGGTTTGGTCAATTTTCCCTTGGTTCTGACCATTCTACTATTATTATTGTGCCTACTGTTATTGCTATTGATTTTTTAATAAGGGTTATTTACTACTATTATTTATATTATTGGTACTACTATTGGTTGTTGTTATTTTTATGTTGGGTAAATGGATTTTGGTAGATGCTCAAGTTATGATTAGTCATAGGAGCATGGGTGTCTCTTTCTATCTCTCTATTTTCCAACATATTCTCAATCAAATGCCTGAGTTAGATACACCATCATATGGAATGTCCTATAATGTGATGGTACTCATAAAATTCATGTTATTTGTATCAATCAAGAAAATGAATTCCTTTAAGAAATGGATTTAGTATTGGCCAACTGATCATATTTAACTAAACCAATCTTCAAAACACAAATTTAATAGGCTCACCAAGGTCATTGAATTGTATGGAAATGGGTGGTATTTTTATTGGGGGAGGGGATTGTAATTGGTTTTAATTCTATGGTGATTAATTTTTTGGAGGTCTTGGTTGAATGTATGGACATGGTGGTTGCTGAGTGGGCAGAGGTAAATAGATAGTTGGTGTTTTCACCATCTGAACATGGTATGATTTAGTAACCCCATTGCCAATAACATTATTGTTTTGGTTGTAGGGTTTTGGTCTCTCATTATTTTTGGCCTAAGGTGGTGTTGTATCTGATATTTGAATTGGGTTATGATTATAGTTCTGGCATTGGTTCTAGTTTTAGTTTTGCTAGCCTTGATGTTGATTTTGGCCTTGATACTGATTATAACTCTAATTAGAAGATGATAGCTTGATTATCCATTTATTGACAAGGGATTTATCAATATGTATTCTTTTTTATATAACCTATTCAAATGTATGAACACATTTTAACTCAAGATGGTAAGATATCTTGCTATGTAAGCTCTTGGTAAATATTATGGCTAAGTATTTATCTAGCAGATTTTGAGTAAATTAACTCATTATTGCTTTCTAATGTTACAAGTATACATTGAAGCTTTCACTAGTATTTTTTTTAGCTTGGACCAAGTAGACAACTATAATATCATTCTCTATATTATATGAAAAGTGTTGTACAAACTTCTTTGAAAGATCATCGAAGTCAGGTACAAGATTCATTGAAAATTTTATAATTCATTACAAGACTTATGTTGGAAATATGATTGTCATTGATGTCAAAAGGGAGATTATTGGCATGAGATTGGAGAGAAGAGCATATTTTATAGCTTCAAAGTGGAAAGTTGTCATGAATTTATAGAGACCATTTCTGGAGGATTGAAGAGTAATTGATTGAAAATATATTATGGGTTTTTTGAGTGCATCTTAGACATATGGTCTACAAGTTTATATGAAGAGAAATGAACTAAAAAATTAATTATTTTAGATCTTAAACATTACAATGTTTCTCAATTAAATCCTAAGGGTATAATCCATGGCATTAATAGGCATGTTATATTTTTATGTTGACTGTATATAGGCAAGAACTGGTTAGTTAAGTTATATCTTAAGTCCTTATCATCATTTTGCAATTGACCCATTTGATTAAGTAATTACCAACTCAAGTAGTGATCAAAGACATTGATATTTCCTAAGTCTTAAGCTTAATATTTGTCCCATCTTGATCAATGGTTAGCACTTAATTATACATTGAAGGTCTAATGAAGCATAGCAGAGTCAATTTGTGAAAGGCACCTATGATTAAATGTGCTAGTGATAAGTGTTACAATCATGGAGCTTGCATAGTAAATATATAGAGTGGTTTAAATTTAAATAGTCATCGATTAACATGGGAATGCCAAGTGTCATAATAGTGGGGATTGATAGTAAGGTGCTTAAAAGGCACATGCTAGTGCTAAGTGTCACAAGCACAAGGACTAACAATGTACATAAGGCATGTGAGAGTGCTAAGTGTCATAAATGTAAACACTGATATTAATGTGTAGAAGGCACATGAGAGTGAAAAGTGTCTCATTATTATAAGCTTATCAAATAGAGAACCAATGAGCATATTAGTTTGTCATATAATCTAATAATAATTGCATGATCATGTAATGAAGATCAATGGAGTGTAAGGAGTCAAAGAGGTTAAAATTTCTAATGTTTAATGATAAGTAGAGATAAAGTTCATGTTTCTTTGAATATCTAATGGCACATGGGAGCTTAGATCAAAATATCAAATAGATGCATTTGATGGGAGCCAATTAGTTGTCTACTCATTCATGAGATGAGATGAAAATATGATAAACTACTTGAAAACATGTATCATGAGGATACAAGAACTATATTTGATGGGAGCCAATTAGTTGTCTACTCATTCACCCCTCAAGATCTTAGTGCCATGTTCAGGATACCATCATAAATTGAAGGAATTGTTTCAACAATAGAAGAGTGCCAAGTGTACACTAATGAGAATGATAGCCTCATTTGGGATATTGTAAACACTTGTTGGCTCACCAAAAAGAGAACTAAGGTCTCCAGATTGACTAGGAATCTTAAGTTAATAGAGTTAAAGGAGCTACCATGATATGCCATCACCATGGTTGCTAGAGTTTTTAGGGTACCCACGGTAGATAAGTTTGAGCCATGGATGTTTTCGATCCTTATTTGTGTACTAGAGGGTAAGAAGTAGTTGGACTAGGCCTCAATTTTGAGTAAAAACCTACACAATTAAATAAAGTAGTTATGAGTGTCCATCTCTTCCAAGGAGGAATTTGATGGTACATTTTACATGTCTTCCTACCTTATGTATAGTTTAGTACATAACAGATATTTCCTTGAGCTCACTAGGAATTCCTTTGATCTTAGAATTTATGAGTTTTATCTTGAAATGACTTTGGAAGGTTTCAAGAACAAATAGGCCAAGCTCTATAATTTATTTTTGAATGCTATGATAATTTTATTCTACCCTCTAAGGATCTTAAACAAGATAACCAAGATGGCCAAGGAGGTGATCAATAGGTTTGGTATAGTTTACATTCAATTCTACACCTTCACATTTATCTAGGTGAGTGGGTATTTAGGAGCACCCCACAAGCTACCTAGATACATTGATGATAAGGTATCACTCATGGAATTATGTAGACAAATGGTTCCCCCACATGAGATGATTGTGGCAAAGAAGATTAATAACCCCTTCAAGTTCCCTATACAGATAGTATATTATACATGTCCTACTCTAGCTAAATTAAAGGGGTTAAAACAAGAAATGGGGTGGTTTCATATGGGCAAGATGCTTCCTTGGTAAAACAATGATATAAGGTGGTTGGTTAACACTACTATAGGTGTAGTTATGTACTAGGCACACTATGAGGATATTTGATCAAAATGCATAATGAAGGAAAAAGTAAGGAAAATTAATTACCTAAGGCTCACCATTCAGGAGATTATTACATATGGCATCATACCCATCCCTAAGGACATGGCGGATGATAAGGCCATGGTGTCATTAGTATACACTAAGGAGAATACAGGGATGTAACCTATAGCCCAAGTAGACATCATAGTCTCAGAGAATGATTGAATTTCTTGGATGGTGTATCCTATAATGAAAATAAAATTTAGATGGTTAAAGTCCTAAGGTGTGGACCTCAACAAACATGAAAACCCTACCCTCCGGGAGATTAGAACTATATGGGAGCTCAAGGTGATTCTTCACCCTTACACTAGACATTTAGCAAGCCCTCAAGTATAGGCCAAAGGCAAAGGGAAAAAGCTGGTAGGTGATACCAGTTTCACCAAGTAGGTCAATATTGATGATATTACAAAAGAACAATCCAAGTCTAGACTATCATTCACAAAATTGACCAACCTTGCTAAAAATTGGACTTAGATTACCACTGGGGAGGTTCAACTTGAAAGTTATTCTCCTATTTTGATCACTACTAAGGGATCTCCTATCGTATTATCTGGAATAACCATTGCACCAACCCCTCAACCCAAGTAATCACCAGAGCCCATTCCACCACCAAAAATGTATATAAGGAAAAGGGGAGGGGAGAAACAAGCATAATAGATAAAAACTAAAAGGGTGAATAAGGTGTTGTAACCTCTACCTACAATCCTCAAGAAAAGGAAAGAGGTTGTACATCTAGATGTACCCTCTCAATATAAAGCCACATAATCCCAAGGAGAAAGGTCCTCATATGCCTAATTGCTAAGGGTTATGAGTGACAAAGAAGATTAAAATGATGATAGGCCTATTGTAGAGGTAGTAAAGTGGCTTGAGGTGTTCAATCCTACCCTAATGAGGATAAGACAAAGAATTCTAAGGGAAAAGTTGCAAACTCTGGTCAAAATTCTAACAATGGGATTATTTCAACCACAAACACCCTTGAGAGGAGAAGACAAAGGTGATAAGGAAAATGTATTGGCCTCAGATGACGCTTTGTCCTTCAAAGATATGGCACAAGTAGGTTTCAAAGTGGCCATGCAAGCCCAAGCTCCACTTGAGAAATAAACTATCTCCTCAAATACATAAACATTTGTCTAAGATATGTTCACCTAGAAATTGAGACAAGAGGTGGAGGGTGAGACAAAAGGCATGTGAGGGCCTAGGGGAAAAATTGAAAATGAGTTGAGGCTAGAAAAGCAAGCCCCAACTAGTAGTGAGAAGGTGGAGGCTCAAGAGGTTGAATAATATAAGGTTAGAGTTGAAAGAGATAGGGGATCAAGCCTAAGAATGGGTACCCCTTTTCCCTCTAACATGAATAAAGAAATAATTCAAGTTGGTACAACTACAGAGGCTGTGATTGGTGAAGATCCACCTAAGGGTAATAAGTAAGACACAATAGCCTCCTAAATTTCCTATCCAATTACACATATAAGATGTAAGAAGCACCACCTCCTCAGCTCGTAGGACAAGAGAGTGCCATTAATATATTGCTGATGGGGTCTTGATAACAATCTAAAACATATATTGGGGTCCTGGAATAAGTTGAACTAGGGAAAGAGGGAGAGTAAGAAGATGAAAGGAAGAAACTCGAGTTGGACAATGATGAGGATATAGAGAAAATAATATTAGGTTCACACCTGACTCCTATCAAGATCCTTTTGGTCAACATTCTATTTACACCACATTTCAATGCTCTTAGACTAGCCTCAAGGTCCACAACTCCAATGGGTTTTTAGACCAAGCCATTGATGTGGGTTAAAGAACAAATTAAGGAGAATTAGATCATTGAAAACAAATTAGAAGATATAGATGTGATGAGGATTTCTCAGGAATATAAAGAAAAATCTCCCAAGAAGGCTAAGGCACTCTCCTGAACCACTTTCACTGATGATGGGGAAAGAACATAGGAAATAACCATTCCTATACAAGGCACTACAAAGAAGGACTTTCCCCTTGAAAGTTACTCAGTGTACAAATATGATCTAGGGGAGCCTTCAAGAAATGAGATCAAGCATAGCTCATAGGTTTTGGAAAGCATGGTGGCTCATTAGATGGACAAAGATAAAGTGTGAATAGAGGAGCTTAAGATACGTAACCAAGTGATGATTTAGTACTTTAAAAAGCTACTTAATGAGCCTAAAATATTATTTCCAACTGCTAGCATATCTTAGAGTCCACCCATTTCCTCTTGGGATACACTTGATTTTGGCCTCGATGAAGATTTAAAGACCAAAGGATGGTCAAAAAAAGAGTGGTAGAAAGACTTAATGGTCCAATCCAAGGAGGTCATATATACAACATTAAAATGGATTGATAATGCAATAGATAAACAAGAGGTTTATAAATCCTTAACATTGATTTATGATACTGATATTAAGAGCTAAGAGGAACTTGGGCCCAAGGTAGATGAATTGTGCAGTGTGGGAAATGATACCTTGGTTATAGAAAAGATCATCACCTTAGATGATCCTAAAATGCCCAAAAAATGCCAACTAGCCATAAAACATAGGTTAGTAATTCTTAAGGATGGCACCTTTGGTAGAAAAGGGGAAGAGTAGTCTCCCAAGACTGCTAGGATAAAAATTGAGGCCACCTTAAGGGGAATGGTGAAGCTTGATGGTATAGTAGATATAAAAAAGGAATTGATAGAAGATTCCCTAAAGAGTCTTATCAATACACCCCATGGAAGCTTCAATTGCCAAAAAATAAGAGAGCTAGTGCTACTTGAAAAATATTGTGACCAGTTGAAGGCATTGGTCGAGAAGAAGTAGAAAGCACTCCAGAGGACTACCAACTAGTTATTAGAAAATGATGTCAAATTAAAATACTAGGTGGGCCCATGCAAGAAAGTTATCTCCATAATGATTGAGAAGTTCATTGCATACAAGAATAGGCTAGCACTGGGTTCGATCATCAACATTGGTTCTGCAATATGACCAAATTATTTATATTTCTTCTTAATTGATGTAAATATTCTTTCTCCTCCCTCTTCCTCTTCTCTCTCTTTATCTTAATAATTGTACTTCACCCGTTAGTGACACATCTTTCATTGGAATATTCTTTATTATTTAGAGAAAAGGATGTTTTGGATTGGTTACAAAAGTGGATAAAGGTTTATTTTATCCCTTGTTGGAGTGTGATTTACATGGCTTATGGGGAGCATCCCACCAAGGTGAGATATCAAACATGTCACTTTCATCAGAGCACACATATTATCCCAAGAATCATTTTTTATTACAACTAATGAGCTCAAGGTCCACAAATGAATTTTTCTAGCTGGATCATCTCATTAGGATATGCCACATATTGATTTGAAAATTGTATAATTAAAGGAGGTTTGTTATTTTATAAAGGTCAGTCAATCAGAAAATTTTGAGAAAAGAGCTATCACTCTGGAGAATTTCTTCCTATGTATCCTCTTTGTCATTAAATTGGTTTCTTTTTAAAAACCATTGACAAGCTTTGAGATCATATTAAGATATTCCCTTATTATAAAGATGACTTGCATAGTGTACATGTTATATAATTTTCACCACATGATATATGTATTTTAGATTCAGATGGATAATGGAATATACTTGTGCTTTGTTTCTCTCTTATTGTTGAAATATAATGCATTGTTATAAGTTCTTAATTCATTGGTACTCTCATGCTTTCCTTTTATTGTAGTCATCTAGGAAATGTGTTGAGATTATAAAATCCTTTTAGTTATAGAATTTAGAGTGAAGTATTAATAGTATTTTCAAGGGTAGTCCCAAGATCATGGATTTAGCGAGAAATATATCTTGAATGATTACTTGTAGCTTTGCTTATGATTCTTTTGAGGAACTGCAAAGTATTATTTCAGTCCATTTGTTTTGAAGATTCTAAAATGTTTGTTTATGGAATTGATATGAAAGTCCAATGAATTTATCCTCTTTCATTTGGTACCCATCCATATCTTTTTTAAAATCAACCCACCTTGTCTTAATTTTCACTTAACACACCATTTGCATATCATAAATGTTGCATCACAAATACATGAGATCTTGCATGTTTGGAATGTAGTTACAGTTTTGTGATTAAAATCTTAAATCTATAGTTTCTTATCTAGTTTTTATTTTTGAATGTTTCATAAAATTAAGATTGCAGCCATCCTTTCATCTACCTCTAGTAGCTTGTGTATGACTTAAAGCATTTGTGCATTTTATGTAATAACCCTTACGTGTGAAGTGTGTAAACTTGGTTATGATTTTTTCATATTACCCTTATGTGCCAAGAATCCCCATGGAGATTTGAGTGGTAATCCTTTCATATGAGCAAGCTACCCCATAGTTTATCTCAACTCAGTTTAGGCAGAGCCAAAAGTAGTAGGGAGTTAACCATACCCTTTATAGGTGTCTCTCAGTCATTGTCTGTGTTTAGTTCTTTGTTGATGCTAAACCCTTCCCCATCTATAATGACATATTAATGGTTTTTTCATCTTTAGTTTCCATTTTATGTAATTGTGCAAAGCCAAGTATATAAGGTGTACAATTAGGGACCAACACTCTTTCTAGAACTTTTGCCAAGGATTCACATTTTTGGTCATCTATGTACTAAGGATTCTTGTAAGAAGCTATTATTACTACAAGATTCCCATTTATATCTAACATTCTCATGGTCTAATAATAGCAGAGGTCTACACTCAAAACTAATTTTGAAGGTTAAGAATCTATATGGTTTCACACTAAGTGACAAGAATTGATCAGTTATGTGTTGGAAGGTGCCTAGTACCTTTTAAACATTATATTTCATATTAGTGTTTTGTCTCTTAATTTGAATAAGCCTTGGAATTGATTAGGCCTTATATTCATTCATAGATTTTTTTATCTATTATTTTATAGAAGTCTATTTCTAGTGGTGACTTTGAGTTTCTTGTCTCCCAATTATTATAAGACCATTACCTATTGTAGACCTCACCTTCCTAAGCTTCTTTTTTGAGAATCTTATTGTTTACAAAGCTATAAGGATTGAGATCATCCTTTAGGACTGACCCATCAAATAAATTTGTTCCTCCATTATGTACTCCTCTAAGAAAAAGGGGATAAACCTGGAGACCTATTGAAGGGCTTAGTTATGTCATTGAGATTCATCTTGGTATTATTAACTTGTAAAAAAATTTATACCAACCTCCTATTGAAGATTACCACAACTCTTCTCATACTTCTAAGCCTTATATCCCTATTTACTATCCCACTCCATCTCCACTAGCTCAATCCCATCTTTAATTTGACCCACCCAGTCCTCCTCATTCCACTCCTCACATCTCACAACCAATGGTTATTAAACACCATGATATCCCAATCATGAGGCATAGAGACCAAGAGGAAAATGTACATCCTAATTTTTATGTTCCCAGATTTAGACATATCAATTTTGATGAGATGGAGGGCTTTCCTAATGAAGTTCCCAATGAAATAAAGAAGAGGCTCCTAATGTTTTAGGAGAATAATACTGTGATCAGTGACCAGCATTTGAAGGAATTATAGAATGTTATTGAGGATTATGAGGTTGAGCATGAGGACATGTGCATTAATTTGTTTATGCAGACATTGGATAATGATACTTGAGATTGGTTCAACTCCCTCCCCCTAGATGTATTGACTCATGGGGAGAGATGTAGAATGTCTTTAGGATTTAGTATGGTGAAAGGATAGATCTGAGGTTCCTCTTGGCTAAGTTTGAAAATATCAAGAAAAATCCTAATAAGTGTGTACAAGATTTAAATACCCATTTCAATAAGGTCATGATGCATTTACTTGAAAATATTAGGCCCAGTGATACTACTAGTCTAATAAAATATTTTAATGATTTTCAAAAGAAGGCTACATACTACTTGAGAGACAAAGCTCTGACAAACCTTAGGTTGGCCTTTAATATGGCCATCTAAATTGAGAATAATATTAAAGTTATGGGAAAGACTATGTATAATCAAGTTGATGTGAATCTAGTCAATCCTGAAAAGCCACAGTTTGCTAAGGTCACCAAATTATAAGAGACTATCAAGACTTTGACCTCCACTATTAAAGAGATGTTATATAAGTTGGCTAAGGTAGAAAAGGGCATTCCACATGTATATTCTAGCCATGATATGGCCTTGAATCCACATCAACCTTAGTGAGGCGCTCCATTCCATAACAAAGAAGTTGACAAAGGAAAGAGGCCTACATGTGAAGATCAGATAGAAAGGAATCAAAGGAGAAGTGTCATGAAAGAAGTGTCAGGTTCCCTAAATACTAAGGTAAATGTCATGAGCTCTGATATAGACATTGATTGGTATGATAGATGCTTCCTGCGCCACCCACCTGGTGATATTATTAAGGTAGTGGATCAAGAACTAGATGAAATAGAGGATGCATCATCTGATTATGAATTTTTCATGTTTGATCTTCATATTCCTTTGGTTGAATTAGTGACTCCCATAGTGATTCCTACTAACACCATGACTAGTAAACTATGAGGTGTTGTTGAGTTGGAATGTGTCCCTATCTTTGATTCTGCATGTGATGTCAATGTAGCATAAGCATATGAGTTGCCTATGAATGATTTTGATCATCTACAATCTATAATGATCAATAAATATTTAGAAGGCAATCCATTAGGGGAAGATTGAAGACTCTTTATTAATGTAGTATTTTCCCATAGAAGTGAGATTTAACTTAAGAAGTAGACAAGTAGGTGTTATTTGTCAAGGCACTGCTCCTATTGACCCAAAAGTGAGAGATGTAAGTATAGAGGAAAATAAATATATAGCTATTCTAGAAGCCTCCAAGAGGGCACCTACTGCTCAAGCTATTATACCTAGAGAAGTTCTTGCTAAGAACAATAAGATGCCTATGTTGTCTAATGTCCCCAAGGGTACTAATGAGACTAAGTAGAACCCACCACTAAAAGACCCCATAAAGAATAATAATCCCCCTAAACCTAATCCATTTCATGTGTTGTCTAAGCATATCCCTACTGAAAATGTCATCACCCTCCCACCAAACATGCCTCTCCCTTAGTATAGTGTATGTGATATAGCCCATCTATTGAGTCAAAGAAATATCACTATTTCACTCTTTGAGTTGTTATGGATCCCCAAACATAGGAAGAGAGATTTTAAATATTTGGAGTTTGGAAAGGGATAAAATACCAATGAGTTTTAAATTTCCCAAGTGTTATTAGAAGATCAAGAGTCAGAAGACATTTGTGAGCCTTTTCCTAAAGTCTGTCTAGGGACTGCATTGGTGGAGAGTCAATTAGGCATGGAACCATTTTATATAACATTAATGATCAACAGTATGGTTATCCACAATTTCATGTTTGATTCTAGTGCATCTTGTAATTTTATGCCTTTATGTGTCTTGAATGAACTTGATGTAAAGATAACATCTACCTTTGGTAAGTGTTATGATATTGATTCACAAGAGGTGCTAGTTGTTGGGTAGGTCAAAGGGCTAGTTGTGCACTTAGTAGTTCACCCAGGTAAGTTTTTGAATATGGATGTGGTGGTTGTAGATTACCCTCCCAAATGGGGAATGCTGTTATCATAGAAATGGGCTACCAATATGGGAGGAAGTGTGTAGATGGACCTTTCTTATACGACCATTCCCCTAGAAGGTAAGATGGTCAAACTTCATACAGAGCCTAAGATGTTACATATAATTGAAGATCTAAATCATGCTCTGAATGAAGTAATGTACACCAATGTTGAGCTAAGTATTTTTTTGGTATTGTTGATGTGGATGAACAGTCTATTATCATTGATGCACAACTTGATACATAATTTATTATTTGGGAATTATTCTTTGATGGGGTCTACTCTAATGTCAGGAATAGGGCTAGAGTGAATATAAATGATACTAATGGAAGGATGTATAAATTTTATTTCCACCTTGATTTCAATTTCACTAACAACATTGTTGAGTATGAAGTGATTTTACTTGGCCTAAAGATTGCATGTGAACATGGGATCAAGGGTCTCTCTATCAAAGGGGACTCAGAACTAGCAGTGAAACAAATCCATAATGCATATGCTACCAAGTTTAAAAGGTTAAAATAATACTAAAATACTGTATGGGATTTGATTGAAGGTTTTGATGCATTCAACATATCTTATCATGATAGGGAATTCAACCAAGAAGATGATAAATTTTCTAAGGTAGGAGCTTAATTTGATATTTTGAGTATGATCCCATACTTTTACTACTAGGTGGAGGTGATTTCTTGAATCTTGGTCTTAGATAAACGTTATCAATAGGTATTCAAGGATGATGACCAAATCTAAAGGTTCTTGACTTGTGAAGCAAAATTTCATGGTTAGCTTGTGGACATGAAATTTATGATTCACACTTATGATGGAAAATACATTTTATTTGGAAAAGAGGTCATTCAATTCAAAATGAACACTATCCCTAGGGGATTATTCATCTTAGAGGCATCTTGTAATGGAGAAGATAGAGTGAGGTCAAGAGAAACATTTATCTTGAGGGATGTCATTGAATTTGATTTGGATTCCCTTGAGAATCCAAGAAAAGTATGGCTAGGTACTTGTCTTAACACTAAAGAGAAAATAGATTATATACATTTATTGAGAAAATATTTGGACTATTTGGCATGGTCTTACTCAGAGCTTAAAATGTATAGAGAGGAATTATTCCAACATGTCATCCCACTACAATTGGATAGTAAGTCATTTAGGTAGAAATAGAGGCCTATCAATCCCATCTTGGACACCAAGATGTGTGATGAATTAAATAAATTAAGGGATGGTGGTATTATTTAGCCTATTAGGTACTCATCTTGGGTGGCTAATTTAGTCCCTATGTGTAAGAAGAATGGTGATATCCACCTTTATGTGGATTTATACAATATGAATAAAGCCTCCATAAAAGATAACTATCACTTGCCCAACATGGATAATCTATTATAGAATGTTATCAGGTCTGAAATGTTGTCTACTCTGAATGGCTTCTCTGGGTATAACTAGCTTGTGGTTAAGGAATATGAGAGGTCTAAGACTACATTCACCACATCAGAGGGAACCTATGTATCTATGAGAATGCCTTTTGGGATAATGAATGTTGGTGCAACATTTTAGTGTGCCATGGATGTTTATTTTGTAGGGATGATTGATCAATTTATTGCTATGTATTAGGATGATGTCACTATATACTCCAAAAGAAGGGATGAGCACTTAAAACACTTGGAAAGGGTATTAATTAGATATGGAGAGTTTGATATATCCCTTAATCCTAAGAAGTGTCATTTTGGAGTTCAAAAGGCTAAATTTATATGACATATAGTGTCCAAGGAGGGTGTTATGATTGATCTTGAAATAATTAAGGTCATTGAGAAAGTGCCCATCGCACAGGCGAAGAAAGGAAGTCAATATTTCTTTGGAAAAATTAATTTTGTAAGAAGATTTGTGTTTAAATTCTTAGAAATCACCCTGCCTATTACTTCTATGTTGAATAAGTATTAAGCTATTAAATGGGATGAAAGGTATATGCACACATTTAATGATATCAAAGGAACATTAAAGTCTACTCCTATTTCAGCCAATCCTGATTACACCAAGCCATTTCAGATTTTATCCTTTGCATCACCCCATACCATTATTGTTGTTTATTACAAAAGACTAATGATGGTCACGAATAGCCCATAACTTTCTTTAGCAAAGCTATGTGAGGATCTGAGTTGAATTACACCCTTATGGAGAAACAAGCTATTGCTTTGCTAAAAGTGGTTAAGAATTTTAGAACTTATATCTTGAGTTCAAAGATTATTGATTATACCCCTCACACCATGGTGATGGATATCTTGACTCAAACTGATGTCTCTAGTAAAAGGTGTAGATGGGTAAATAAGTTATAGGAATATCATATAGACATTCAAACCATTAAATTGGTGCAAGGAATAGGCTTGGCCAGGGTTATGGCTGAGGCAAATTTGTAAGTAGTTAAAATGAACAACATTTTTGCCAACACCAATATCCCTTTGAATCAGTTTAGTGCATCCTAATGGTATAAAGACATTATTTTTTATCTATGGAGTATGTGTTGTCCTTCTGACTTGGAAAACAATTAGAGAAGGAATCTCAAATTAATCTCCTAGAAGTACATCCTAATTTATAATGTATTAGCATGGAGAAATCCTAATGGGGTCCTTCTAAAATGTGTGTTAAAAGACCAAGTTGATAGCCTGATTGAGGATTTTCATAGTGGAGTTTTTGGTGGCCATTTTATACCTAAAGTTACTACTCATAAAATTTTTAGAGCTAGTTATTAGTGGCCATCGCTATTTAAGAATGTTGCTCAAGTAGTTAGGCAATGTGAAAAGTGTCAACGCTTTGTAAGAAGATTAAAGGTATCTGGTTCTCTTCCTTTACAAACAATTACTATTGAAGCTCCATTTAGGCAATGGGGCATGGATTTCATTGGTGAGATTAATGAGGTTTCAAGCACTGGGCATAGATGGATATTGCTTACAATTGATTATTTCACCAAGTGGGTAGAATCAATCCCCACTAGGAAGGCAACCCACCAAGTTATGATGGAATTTATATTGAATTAGATTATCTGTAGGTTTGGTGTGCTAGTCAAGATCATTACTAATAATGAAATGAGTTTCAAAGCCAAGTCTTTAGAGTTAATGTGTAAATATTATGAGATTGAGCTCACTTATGCTTCTAATTACAATCCTCAAGGGAATGGGCAAGTGGTATTGAGTAACAAAAACTTGCTCAAGATTATCAGAAGGAAGTTAATAAGAAGAGGTGGGGTGAACATTTGAAATTTGCCCTGTGGACTAATAGGATTAATCCTAAAAGAGCCATAGTAAAGAACCCTTTCAAGCTTATTTATGTAACTCAAGCAGTTTTGCCCATCAATTTGCAACTTTTTACCTATCATATACTACAACTTAAGGAGGATGAATACACAAACCACTATGAAGAAATAATGAACCAAATTTTGGAGTTGGACGAGTCACGCAGGTTAGCCCATAAGCAAAACCTCAAGTTTAAGGAGAGGTTAAAGCAAATATTTGATAGAAAGGTCACTCCCAAAACTTTTCAAGTAGGTGATCTATTTTGAATTTGGGATAATAGGCATGAAGAGAAAGGTAAACATGACAAGTTTGATGCTTTATGGATGGGCCCTTACTTGACTGTAAGATTGGGGAGCACACTTTCATTCTAAGAGATCTAGATGGAGAGATTTTGGAGTTGCCTATCAATGATAGGCATCTAAAACACTTCTTGGATTGAGTCTATTTTCAACTATGTACCATATTGTACAATGTTTTATTGCTTTGTTTTCCTATTATTTTATCACCCCTTTATTTTGGGCCTTGTTTGTACAATTCATTTCATTGTGTTTTTGTCATGTGTTCACTTTTAGATCCTATTGATCTATGCTTTTTGTGAAATTACCATGTTTTATTCCACCTTCATGTTTACTAGAAGTTGATTAGTCATGACTTTATAGTCCAATAGATTAGCACCTAGTCTTGTGTTCTATGGTTCTTCACACACCCACAAGGGGTATGCATCCTTGAGCGAGTGCCAAATATTAGTGCCCAAAATTTCATTGTAGAAATTGTGCCTTTATAAATTGAGAATGCCTAAAATTTAGACCACATTAAATATTGAAGTTAATGTCAAAGTCCTTTTGTCCTCACACATTCCTTGGGAAGGTCATGTTTATCATAAAAAATTGGCTAAGTCCTTTATGTGTTGTCTTTATTTGGTGAAAGTGTTTATTCTTTAGACTTTTTAGGCCTTTTATAATGAACACAATGCCAAAAAACAATGTTTTTTTAGACTTGTATCTCAAATAAAAAATCCAAAGGCTTATTTTCATCAGACATTTTATCCCCTACAAAAGTTATGAAAAAATTCTTTATTTCAGAAAAGGTGCCAAGTCTTATTTGTTTTAGAATTTTTATCCACGAAAAAAAATCTAAAGGGCACTTGCCCTTTGAGTGTTTTACCCATACAAAAACCTTGAAAGAATTGTTTACTTTGGCCAAGGCACTTTCTAAAGTTTCTAGAGGGTCATTTTGCCTTCACAAAAGTCCTAAAGGATATTTCTACAGGTGGAAGGACACTTTCAAAGTTCTCAAAGGGTCATTTTCAAGGAAAGTGCCCTATACACTTTCTCAAAGGGTCTTTTCTCAAGAAAGTTTCCTAAACAAATCTTCTAGGGGGTACATGTTCAATGGTTTCCAAAAGGCACTCTTAAGTGATCTCAAGGGCCATTCCTTAAGAGATTCCCCAAAATATTCCTTTAGGTCATATGCTCTCATAAGTAAATGAAGTCTCTTCGAAGGGTGGAAGAATATTTCAGTCCTCCTCAGGTTGGTTAATGGTATAAATTTAAAATATAGTTGAAGGCCTGAGAGAGCATCTATGATGGACATGTGGTAGCATCCCATAATGATTTTGGTTTTGGTCTTTTTTCATAAGTTACCATACTTGTGTTTTTCCTAGCAAAGGTGCAAGTAGATAAGTCTGGACTCCTCAAATCATGCCATGTGGGATTTTATCAAGGGTTTTAGTTTTTGATTCCTTTTTGAGGAATGCCTCATCTCAAAAGGGGGAGGAGGTGTAATGAGTCCTCAAGGACCAAGGCATTGGGGTGATCGAGTAGGATCACAACATGTGGTACTCTTACAAGAGCTTAGAGTATATTGCACCAAGACACCAAGGAAAGAAAAAAGGTAAGACATTGTAAATGTCCCCAACACCTTGAGTATCTATATTTTTGACACATATCAAAATTATTCATCCCAAAGGAAAATTTGGGGCATGTAGCATCTGCTCACTAAGGAATATGAAGGGTGAGGAGGTGAAAAGGTTCCTGATGACTTGATGAGTGCCAGAGGTGGATTTTCACTTTTATGATGCCATGTGTCACAGGGAGATTTGTTTAGCTAGAAGGCCATCAAGTTTCTCTCCTTTTTATTTTATTCAAAAAATGCTTAAATATATTAATGCAGTAGCTAAGGATTAGTTGCTCCATACCAAGGATTAATTTTTAACCCTAATTTTTGAATGGGGATGACTATAACTAGGTATTTTTCCTTCATTTTAATCTACTTTTCACAATTAGAGATTATACTTTTTTTTCAAGTGATTTGTAAATTGAAGCAACACAAGATGATAATAATAACTATTATCATATTTTCAAGAAGTTTCTTTCTCAAGTTACATAATTCTCAGCATGGTTGCAAGTAATTATTCTCTAGGTTATTGACTTAGTGCTTTAGAAGTGAAATTTGAGAGATTTATAGACTTAGCCACTAGGAAAGGGTGTACTTCAGCTTGAAGGAAGGTGGTGTCACATTGGTTAAGTAAAAATGGCTTCTTCTTGTATCCCTCTAAAAAGTAGCATTACCTTAATTCTTGATGGGATTATGGACATTAATTTCTAAGGTTTAGATTTTACTACCCTATCAAATATTTTGTAGAGACCCGATCCCCCTAAGGTGGTAGTCAATTTGGGTATGAGTTATATGGTCCTTGCAGTAGCTTTTCCACTATCAACCCCATACCTAGAGTTGGTCAGTACATGTGCAAAGGTGTATCATGAGATACAAGAACTGTACTTGATGGGAGCCAATCGATTGTCTACTCATTCACCTTTTAAGTTCTTAGTGCCTTGTTCGAGATACCACCATAATTTAAGGGAATTATTTTAACTATGGAAGAGTGTAAGGAATATGATGATGAGAATGATAGCCTCATTTAGGATATTTTAAAAACTTGTTGGCTCAACAGAAAAAAAATTAAGGTCTCTAGATTGACTAGGAATCTTAAGTTAACAAAGTTCAAGGAGTTGCCATGATATTTCATCACCATGGCTACTAGAGTTTTTAGGGTACCCATGGTAGATAATTTTTATCTATGGATGTTTTCCATCATTATTTGCATAATAGAGGGTAAGAAGCAACTGGAATAGGACTCAATTTTGAATAACAACCTACATAGCCAAATAATAAAGTTACAAGTGGCCATCTCTTCTAAAGAGGCATTTGATGGTACATTTTACATGTCTTCTTACTTGATATATAGTTTAGTGCATAACATAGAATTCCCTAGGCTCACTATGAATTCCTTTGATCTCAAACTTTATGAGTTGTATCCTAAAATGACATTGGAAGGTTTCAGGAACAACTGGGCCAAGGTTTATAATTGTTTTTTCAATTCCATGATAAGTGTCTTCTACCCTTTGAGGAGCTAAAACAAGATGGTCAAAGAGGTGATCAACAGGTATGATGCAATGTACATTCAATTCTACACCTTCACATACATCCAAGTGAGTGGTTACTCAATATCACTCCGTAAGCTACCTAGATACATTGATGACAAGGTAACACTCATGGAATTATGCAAAAAATTGGTTCCCCCAATGAGATGATTGTGATAAAGAAGATTAACAACCCCTTCAATTTCCCTTTATAGATAGGATATTATACATGTCCTACTCTAGCTAGAGCAAAGGGGTTGGAACAAGACATAGTATGGTTTTAGATGGAAAATATGCCTCCTTGGTCCAACTATGACATAAGGTGGTTGGTTAACACAACTACAGGTGTAGTTATGCACTAGGTACACTAGAAGGACATCTAGTTGAAATGTACAATGGAGGAACAAGTAAGTAAAATTGATTGCCTAAGGCTCCCCATTCAAGAGATTGTTATATATGGCATTATCCCCATCCCCAAGGATATGGTGGATGACAAGGCCATAGTGTCATTGGCATACACTGAGGATAATACATGGATGTAACTTAAAGCCCAAATAGACTTCATAGTCTTGGAGAATGATTCAATTACTTGAAGGGCATATCCTATAATGAAAACAACATTTGAGTGCTTAAAGTCCCAAGGTGTGGACCTCAATGCACATGACACCCCTACCCTTAGGGAGCTTAGAAATATATGGGAGCTCAAGGAAATTCTTCCCCCTTAAATTGGACATTTATCAGGCCCTCAAGTAGAGGCCAAAGGTAAAGGGAAAAAGCCAATAGGTGATAGTAGTTTTACCAAGCAAGTCAATGTTGATGAGATTACAAAAACACATTCCAAGTCTAGACTATCATTCATAAAATTGACCAACCTTGCTGAAAATTGGACTTGAATTGCCATTAGGGAGGTGTAGCTTGAAAGTGCTTCTCCTATTTTGATCACTACTGAGGGAGCTCCTATCACATTAGCCAGACTAACCATTATAGAAACCCCTCAACCCAAGCAATCACCAGAGCCCATTCCACCCCCAAAAATATACACAAGGAAAAGGGGAGGGGAGGAACAAGTAGAGAAACCAAAAACTAAAATGTGAAGATGGTGCTACAACCTCCTCCTACAATCCCCAGGAAAAGGAAAGAGGACATACATCCAAATGTACCCTCTCAATGTAAAGCCATAGAATCCCAAGGAAAAGGTCTTCATATGCCTAGATGTTAAGGGATATGAGTGACAAAGAATATTTAGATGATTATAACCCTATTTCATAGGTAGTAAAGTGGCCTAAGGTGTTTAATCCTCCCCCAGTGAGGATATGACAAAGAACTGTGATGGAAAGGCTATAAACTCTAGTTAAAATTCCAATAATGGGATTGTTTAGAACATAAGTACCCTTGGGAGGAGAAGATAAAGGTAATAAAGAAAATGTATTAGACTCAAATGACCCTTTATCCTTCAAATATGAGGCACAATTAGGTGTTAAAGTGGCCATGTAATCCCAAACTCTACTTGAGAAAGAAACTATCTCCTCAAACATAGAAGCATTTGTCCAAGATATGTTCACCTAGCCATTGAGACATGAGGTTGAAGGTGAGACAAAAGGTATGTGAGGGCCCAAGGAGAAAATCAAAAATGAGATGAGGCTAAAAGAGCAAGCCCCCAATAATAGTGAGAAGGTGGAGGCTCAAGAGGTTGAACATTCTGAGGCTGGAGATAAAGGAGATAGGGGATCAAGCCTGAGAATGGGTACCCATTTTCCCTCCAACATAATAAATAAATAATTTAGGCTGGTATAATTATAGAGGTCATGATTGGTGAAGAGCCACCTGAGGGTAATAAGGAAGACACCATAGCCTCCGCCCAAATTGCCTAACTAATTACAAGATATAAGTTAGAAGTAACATCACCTCCTCAGCCCACAGGATAAGAGAGTGCCATTGATAGACTATTGATGGGGTACCAACAACAATTTGAAATAGATATTAGGGTCCTAGAATAAGTTAAACTAGGAAGAGAGGGAGAGAAAGAAGATAAAAGGAAGAAACTCAAGTTGGATAGTGATGAGAATACATAGCAGATAATATTAGGTTCACACCTAACTCCCATCATGCTCCTTCTAGTCAACATTCCATTTATGCCACCTTTCAATTCTCTTAAACTAGACTCAAGTTCCACAACTCTAATGGGTTTTCAAACCAAGCCCTTGATGTGGGTTGAAGAATAAATTAATGAAAAGTAGAGCATTGAAATCAATGGGAGATCTAGATGTGATGAGGATTTGTTAGGCATGTAAAGAAAAACCTCCAAAGAAGGCTAAGGCACTCTCCCAGACTAATTTCACTGAAGATGGGGAGAGAATATAGGAAATAGCCATCCCTCCACAAGGCACTATAAATAAGGACATTCCCATTGAAAGTTACTTAGTGTATAGATATAATCTAGGGGAGCCTTCAAGAAATGAGATCAAGCATAAATCATAGGTTCTAGTGAGCTTGGTGGTTCATCATATGGATAAAGATAAAGCATCAATAGAAGAGCTTAAGATGTAGAACCAGGTGATAATCCAGTACTTGTAAAAACTATTGGGTGAGCCTAAATTAGTGTTTATACTACCAACATAGCCTTGAGTCCACCTGTTTCCCCTTGGGATATGCTTGATTTTGGCCTTGATGAAGATTTAAAGACCAAAGGATGGGCGATAAAAGAGTGGTATAAATACTTGATGGTCTAAGCCAAGGAAGTCATCTATGCAGCATTAGAATGGATCGATAATGTAATAGATAAATAAGAGGTGCACAAATCCTTAACATTGAATTATGATACTGATATCAAGAGCTAAGAGGAACTTGGGCCCAAAATAGATGAATTGTGTAGTGTGGGAAAGGATACATTGGTTGTATAAAAATTTCATCACCTCAGATGATCCTAAAATGCCCAAAAAATGCCAAATAACCATAAAACATAAGTTAGCAATGCTTTAGGATGACACCTTTGGTATAAAAAGGGAAGAACAGTCTCTCAAGACTACTAAGATAGAAATTGAGGCCACCTTGAGGGGAATGGTGAAGCTTGAAGGTATAGTTGACATGACAAAAGAATTGATAGAAGATGCTCTGAAGAGTATTGTCGATGCACCCCATGGAAGCTTCAATTACCAAAAAATAAAGGAGGTAGTGCTACTTGAAAAATATTATGACTAGTTGAAGGCATTGGTCAAGAAGAAATAGAAAGCACTCTAGAGGACTACCAACTAGTTAGAAGAATATGATGTGACATTCAAATACTAGGTGGGACTAGACAAGAAAGTTCTCACTACCATGATCAAAAAGTTCATTACATACAAAAATAGGTTAGCACAGGGCTCGATCATCAACGTTGGTTCCATAATATGACCAAATCATTTTTGTTTCTTCTTGATTGATGTAAAGATTATTTTTCCTCCCTCTTCCTCTTTTCTCTTTCTCTTAATCATTTTACTTCTCTCATTAGTGTCACACCCCTCATTGGAAGATTCTTTATTATTTAGAGAAAGGGACATTTTGGATTGGTTGTGCAAGTGGATAAAGGTTTGTTTTTTCCCTTACTAGAGTGTGATTTACATGGCTTATGGGGAGTGTCCCACTAGGGTAATATATTAGACATGTTACTTTCATCAAAGCATGCACATTATCACATGAATCATTTTTTGTTATAACCACTGAGCTCCAGGACCGTGAATGAATTTTTCTAGCTGGAGCATCTCATTAGGATATTCCATGTATTGATTTAAAAATTGTATAAGTAAAGGAGGTTTGTTGCTTTACAAAGTTTGGGAAATCAATTTTTTTTGAGAAAAGATCTATTATTTTGGAGAAGTTCTTCTTGTGTAGTCTCTTTGTAATTAAATTGGTTTCTTGTGTAAAACCGTTGACAAGCTTTGAGATCATATTGAGATGTTCCCTTATTACAAAGATGACTTGCATAGTGTACATGTTGTAAAATTTCCACCACATGCTACATGTATTTTAGATTTAGATGGATAATGGAATATACTTGTGTTTTGTTGCTCTCTTGTTATTGAAATCTAATGTATTGTTCTAAGATTTTTAATATATTGGTACTCTCATGCTTTTATTTTATGGTAGTTATCTGGGAAATGTGTTGAGATTATAAAATCCTTTTAGGTATAGAATTTAGAGTGAAGTATTAATAGTCTTTTTAGGGGTAGTCCTAAGGTCATGGATTCAGTGAGAAAGAGTTATTGAATGATTATTTGTAGCTTTGCTTGTGATTATTTTGAGGAACTATAAAGTATTATTTCATTCCATTTATTTTGAAGATTCTAAAATGTTTGTTTGTGGAAGTGACATGAAAGTCTAGTGAATTTCTCCTCTCTCATTTGGTACCCATCCATATCTTTTTTTAAATCAACCCACCTTGTCTAACCTTGCAATTAACATACCATTTGCATATCATAAATGTTACTTGCATCGCAAATACATGAGATATTGCATATCTGGAATATATTTGTAGTTTTTTCCTTAAAATCTTAAAGCTATAGTTTCCTATGTAGTTTCTATTATTGAATATTTCATAAAATAAAGATTTCAACCATCCTTTCATCTACCTCTATTAGCTTGTGTATGACTTAAAGCATTTGCAAATTTTTTTTGATAACCTTTATGGGTGAAGTGTGCAAACTTGGTTATGCTTTGGTCATATTCCCCTTATGTGCCAACAAACCCCATGGAGATTAGAGTGTGAAATCCTTCCATGTGAGAAATCTACCCCATAAGTTCTCTCACCTCGATTTAGATAGAACCAAAAGTAGTAGGGAATTAACCATACCCTTTTTAGGTGTCTCTCAATCATTGTCTATGTTTGGTTATTTTTTGATGCTGAACCCTTCCCTAGCTATAACAACATATTATTGGGTTTTTCATCTTTGTTTGCCATTTTTTGTAAGTGTGTAAAGTTGATCATATGAGGTGTGCAATAGGGAACCAACAATATCCTCCATCAATCATAACCATCTTGATGTAGGTTTGGTTGATCTATGAAGTAATGAAGAGGGGAGGATTCGGATCCTAGGGATGAATGGTAGGTATTTATAAATCCTTAAAGGTAATAGGAGTGGAAAAATAAAGGGATCTAACAAAGACTGCTAGAGGTTGTGGATCTTCTGGTTGAACCTCTATGGAATAAAAAGCCTCTATCAATCATTAGTGGTAATGGGGAAAGGTGTTGATTAGTTCATATAAATTCATCTTCATCAGTGTGGGGTGAAGTTTCTTTCAAACTACTCTTTGGATTGGCATGGAAGGGTTGGATTGAGAGGTACCCAAGATGGACACCTTGGGCTTAGGTGAAGGTGAGAGTACTTGGGTTTGGTTGGGTGATTGGGTGGTGGAAGAATGGTATGTCTATGGAATGGACACCTTTACCTTCTCCTTATCCTTTTGTTAGGATTATGATTATATGACCACATGGATGGTATGGATCTGGGGAAGGGTTGGGCTAGATGACTACTTTGATTCCTCCTCACTCTTAGATGAGAGTGTGTGAGTAGGAAAGTTTTGGGTGGTTTATTTTGGTTCTTAGAATGGTGGTGGGCTCATGAGAGGATCTTTTGATAATAGGTCATTGTTAGCACATAGCTAATGGACTAGGAATTAGAGAGCTTTACATTTTTTTATATCATGTCCTGGCATTCTATGGTATGAGAAAATTAGGTTGTCATCAAACCAGAATGGCTTAGGACTAAGGGGGTAAAATGGTTTGATATGAGGCAAATTCAAGAAAGAATATTTAAATAATATTTTTAGGATGGTTGAGCAAGACTCAAACAATGATGATAAGGGTGTTGGGGTTTTGGCTTTGGCTTTTTGGGTGGAAGCCTTCTTAGGAGTAGGCTTCATAATGAGGGTTTTGAGTGGTGGAATATTCTTAGTGGTTGGCATTTTGAAATTTAATGGCTCAGAGGTAAATGGTTTAGAAATATCAAGATTGATAGTGGGTGGTTTGGAAATAGAAGGGTTAGAAGTAGAATGTTTGGTAGTGGAGGGTTTGGAGGTAGAAGGCATGGAAAGAATAGGTGGAGGTGTAGCTAAAGGAGGAAGTTGGGCTTGGGTTGTCTTTTGGAGACTATCTTCTTAATGAAAGGATGAGGTCCTAACATGGAAGAAGGATATAGTCCTAAAATGGAAGGTAAGGTAGAAATGGATGGTAAGGTTTTGGGTTTTAGGATCCTAGGTGGCTCCCCTTTCTTGGTTAGCTTAGATTAGGGTTTATTTAGTGGGATAGATGAGGTTAAATTCATATTTAATGGAAGGTGAGTAGGGTTATGATTATTGAGTATGCTTAAGTTTTTGATGGGATTTATTGGGATGGTAAAAGGTGCTTGGGTTACTTTAGGTGGATTTGGTTTCATTGGTTCAACTATGGTTTGAGAGGTAGAGGTTTCTAATGGTTTGGTTTCAGTGATGGCAGGTTTACTAATGGAAATGGAAGGCTAGGTTGACAATGTTATGGTTGAGGGTTCTTTCTTGGTTAGATAGGGGAGCCTAAGATGGTGCCAAAATGTGGCACAATCCATGTTGTGTTGGGATACGTACTCTAAGTTTTGAACTAGTCTAGAAAAAGGATTATAGATGGGTTTGGGTCCTTCGGTATTGGTTTCAAAGGACAAACCCATAGGTTGAGAGAGGGGAGTATTTACCTTATCCTTTTTATCAATCAAAGACTCCAATGTTTGGGAAGGTGATTCCTCCATGGGAGGGGTAAATAAAGTGACCTCTTCCTTAGGAATGATTTCCAAAAGAAGATTGGATTACTCTACCATGGAAGAGAAAGGTATGGTGGTACTGGTTGCCTCTTTTTGTGTGTCTTCTAAAGGTGAGTTTGGTAGATCCAATACCTTAATAAGTGGAGAAAGGGGAATGGTTACTTCCTTTATCATGGGTTCCAAATGAATAGAAGGTGACTCCACTACCTAAATAAGTGGAGGGGAAGAAGTGGTTTGGGAAATGGTTTCCTCAATAATGAGTTCATTAAGAACCACATTAACATTATGGACCTCATGTCCGTGAGAGGATTTTGCTCTATTATTTTCATTGTTCATGGAAGGGGCATGGTTGGGAAAAGGTTTTATAAATATTTCAAGTGACTTATTTAGGGTTACATTGGGATTATCTAGCACAAGTTCCCCGTTGTAAATCAACCCTTAAGAGGAATGGTAAAACACTAGTAGAGGATACTCCAATGGTAAGTGGAGTATAGGTGCCTAAAGTTTGGGTTGCTCCTATTTTATAAGGGTTATTGGTTGGGGTAAAAGGCATTTGGGTGTTGGTTGGTTAGATGGGTTGGTTTTGGATGGTGGTATTGGTGGGATTGTTGGTAGAAGAAGATGTTTGGGTGACTAAGGGTTAGATGGAAATGGTGGAAATAGATATGCTACCCATAAGATGGGATGCCATATCATAGGGTGGATCAATAGGTGGGACTAAATCAGGGGTATGGTGAGATATGGTGTGGAGGTAATATTAGAGGGATATGGGGTTGTTATCTAGAAAGGTGTAAAAATACGTACCTCCTTGGATAATTATTTGAGGTATAACAAGAATTTAAAAATGGTGGGTTAAATTTTCCACATTTGAATGGTACTCCATGGAAGAGGAAGAAGAGGAATATGGGTGGTTGGAAGGTGGATCCCTATTTGATTGGTTTTTTAGTTGTTTTCTAGTGATAATCATGCAAGGAATTATAAGTGATCTCACAACTCAGAAAAGAATCAAACAAAAGAAAAATATATAAAGGAAAACAATGCATACACTAAATTATGTTAAGATATTAGGATACAATATTATCTCTCTTTTGGCTTATGCCTCAATTTAAAGAAGTTAAGAAGACCAACTTGGGTTTGTAGAGTGGGTACTAGAATAAGATGTCTAAGGATGGTTTTAGGTAGTTTAAAGGATCTCAAGATCTATACTATAACTTGGTATATGGATTGATATTGTGGCCTACCCCTTCAATTAACACATCACAATAATAAAGGTGTCGAGTGTTTAGCCAGAATATACCAAGTTACTAGAGATTAGCCAATAGACTAAGTTAGTTATCCCTTTGGTGGTGAAATCCAAGTAGGATATTTGAAGAAAGGTGATCACTAGGTGATGAAATCCTAGTTGAACCTTATGTCAATGTTTTAATTTTATATTGAGTATGTGGTTTGGTCTTGTGTGTGTGGAGAGAAGTGAGATTACGATTAATTTAATCTATGTGAGCTAATCAACACAAGAAAAATATGGATGTAAAGTTAATTTTAATCCAAAGGAAAGTTTTGGTGTATTTTCAAATGAATAAAAAATAACTAAGATGCCCCTAAATGAGAGATGATGATGCAAATCCTAAGCCTAGGATGAATACTTTAAGAAACTAGAACTTGCATTTTGGAAGGGAAGAAAGGAAATAATGAAAATTTAATTTTTAGAAAAGAATGCAATGAATGACTCTTCTCTAATGAAAATAAATGTCCTATAGCTATGAACCCAAGAAAAATATCTAGGGTCCCACTGGGCATTCCAGAATGTTTCACTAAAATTTTGCTTATTTTTTTTAGAAACAAAGTTGTAAAACCTGAAAGAAGGGTGAGGTTAGTAGAACATGATGTGTTGTGCATGTGTGAGTCCCTATGATTATGGATACTCCTTTTTTTCTAGGGAGGATGACCTATAAATAAGAAAACACTAGAAGAGAATGGTTAGTTAGTGAGATAGTAGGGTGGATTGCCTAGCATGGGCTAGATCCAAGAAGTACAATCTTACTTAAAGGCTATCAATCCACACTTTAAAACACTTAAGTTTTGATATACTAAAAATGGGTACTTTCATGAAATAAAAAAAGGTAATAAAATCAAATACAAGAAATGCTTGAAGAGAAACAAGTGATATTTTGACTAAAATAGAAATAAATGATTGAATACTAATGCTAAATTACTCAAAATTGATTCAAAAAATAAATTAAAGTTTTATGATTAAATAAAAACTTAGAAAATGGAATTTGGATAAGGGGAAAATGGGTCAAATCAATTTGTTATAAAAATGGACACATAGTGATTTTTGGTGGTTTGGGTATGACAGTCGACAGTTAGGTGGCCATCGATGGTTATTAACTGTCAACGGTTAAGGTAGTCCATTAGTAGTTAGGTAAGATCGTTGATGGTTACTATGGGATCTAGTTTGGAAAAATAAATCTATTGAGGGGAATTACAAAGAGGTTCTAGATTCGGTGTCTAGGTTGAATGTTAGTTGCAAGATAGGAAATGATACTTAGAGGTATTTGGTTCAGGGATTTGGTGTTTGGGTGAGTGAAATAGGCTATGGGTGGTTTTGGGTAGGAGGTGAAATGTTTGGAGATGTATAACTCCAACATGAGACAATGGGGTGAAAGAGAAATAAAGAGGAATGTCACAAACAAAGAAACAAATAGAGCTAATTACTAAATCTTGATTGAAAAAACATAGATACTTAGCTTTTGGATTCACCTCAGAGTTAAAACCTCTTGCACCTACCTAATTGATCCTAATAATGATTGATCCTTACAAACTTATCTTAATCTCTTAATATAGGGTAAATGGAGGTTCCAATCAAAAGGTTTAATGTATGGTTTATCAAATAGTCTAATCATGCATTGATCAAGTGAACAACAGACTAAATTAGATAATTGGTAATCAATGAGTGAGATGAAATCAAATTGTAGTTGATTCATTTGATCATGCAAGAGTTCAAGTAACCATAGATGGTTAGGGTCAACCATTAGTAGTTAGGGAGATAGTCAAAATGGATAAAATTAGTCATTTTCACTTATGTTTAGTGGTTAAAAAGTTAGGAAATGGCTCAAGGTCATAAAAGGGGGTCATGGGATGATTTGATGACTAGAAACATATTATGTTGTTTTAGAGTGTCTACACCTTGGTCAATGTTTACAAACCATTATTTTTATGTCTAAAACCTCAAAACAAATCCTATAGACTCTGTAGACTAAGTTTGAGTATGCAGGGAGACTAAGATATTTGTAGAAATGTGGAATAAAGGCTTTAAGAAATAAAATAAATGCATAAAAAGGGTGTGGTAGAGTTATACATTAATTCACAAAAAGTCATTTTTGATTAAAACCACTTATGGAAATTTAAAACTCAAAATAAGAGTTCTCAGGTCTTGTAGACCACTGTCCACCCAAAACTAGGGTTTGGAACTTGAAACTCAACTTATAGGAGATAAAACAAGTGATTTTTTCCCAAACTTAGTGATATTATAGGTATTAATTTGTGTGAATATATTTTTGATTTTCAGGTTTGATTTTTTATGTGATGGTACTATGGGAGAGGACTGTGTGTGCTTATGGGCAAGAAAGGTGTAATTAAGCCTAATAGTGACCAAAAGAAGGCAAGTAAAGTGACGTAAAGGTATAAAAATGAGATGTAACATTATATAAGGAAATTAAATGATAGAGGGTATTTGATTTTGGAATTATTTTCTCAAAGTACATCTGTACATAATTGGACAAAGTGAAAAAACCTTAAAAAAGGTTATAAAGACTGTGTCTTGAGCAGGCAGAGTTGTGTAGGCTAAGGTAAGAAGTGTTGATGAGTTGGTGATTAGACATAAATGTCTAATGAAACCCTTATAAGCATGATAAAGACACTATAAACCATAAGCTAATCAATTGAACCTGAAAACCATTGTATGAAGAATGAACTAGTGAACTATTGTTAAAGAAGTGATTCTTGAAACAAGATAAAGAAAGAGATTGTTATGTTATCCTCTACATCATTTGGTATCAGATATTAGGAGATATTAAGAAGGCGTAAATAATTCATAGTAGGTAGAGGATGAGGAGAAATAACAACCCAATATAGGTTACAAGTATTAGATGCTTTGGTAGTGGAAGTGAGAAACCTAGAGGCAAGGTTGCAAGCCATAGAGTTGGCTCAAAGAAGAGAGATGAACATAGGTGATGTTAGTGATGGAGAGGGTGAGATTCATCATTAAAAATAAATATAGGAAGGAGATGATGGAATATTTGAATAAAGATTCATAAGATAATTTATTTGGGTGATTTTGAAGCCCAAGATGGTGGTGCCCGTGTATGAGGACAATCTTAATTGATTCGGGCAATAATTCTATATACAATTCAGGTGATAGTTCCACCCAAATTGATGATGAAACTTCTATGAGCCATAAATTTTGCACCGTAGCTCCAATTGACTCACCGTTTGAACCATTGGAAAGATAAGAATGAGGAGAAGTGCCCCAAATTTCAATATTAGTAGTGTAGTCTAAAAATAGTAAGTTTATGAAAATAGTAATTCCTTGAATTTTGTATTATTTTAAATCTTGGAAGTTGAACCACTTAATCTCCCTCAATATTGGTGACCTTCCACATCCTCCCCATGCTTTCAAAATGTGTATAAATGAAGAGGTAACCCAAAATGTGAAGACAAACATCTCTTCCCAGAGATGAGCATATAATTGTATTGTAATCTTGAGTAATACTACATATATTCTCAGAGAATTCATTGTTACTATGTTATTTCTATGTTCCTAAAATATTTATCAACTAGAACTTCTGAGTTTTGGATCAATGGTATCAAAGTGGTTTGTCTTGAGAGTGTATGATCCCAAGGATGAGGTCAAGCTATAAGAATCTTGGGTGGGAAATAATAGATCTTCCAAGATTTCCACCTATTCAATCCAAATGACTTCAAATGAAAGATGACTCTAAGACATACAATCCTTTCAAGGAAATGGTGAATGAAGCCCTCCAATGGCAACAAGCATAGATATTGCAACAATTTGCCCAAATTATTCAAACACTCCTGATGGGAAAATTTGGCTCAATAGCTACACTTCTTGGCTCCTCATTTAGTGCCCTAACACCCTTCAAGGTTTAGGTAAATTTTTATATTCCTACATTTTAAGGCAAAATCAATGCTGATGCAGTAGAAAATTGGTTGGATCAACTATCTTCCTACTTCTCTAAAAATAAGTTCACCAATGGAGAAAAGATCACTTTTGATATTTTTAAAGAATGGGGAGGATGTGGAAGGTCACCAATATTGAGGGAGATTAAGTGGTTCAACTTACAAGATTTAAAACAATATAGAATTCAAGGAATTACTATTTTTAGAAACTTACTATTTTTAGACTGCACTACTAAAATTGAAATTTGGGGCACTTCCATTAGGATTTATAGAGTAAAAATTTATCAAGAAGATCTAAATTAAATCTCACAAAATTATCCTCATTATTATCTTTCCAATGGTTCAAACGGTGAGTCAATTGGAGCTATGGTGCAAAAGTTATGGCTCTCAGAAGTTTCGTCATCAATTGGGGTGGAACTGTCACCCGAATTGCACTTGAATTATTGCCCGGATAATTAATGTGGAAGAATTGGTTGATTGGATCATAAAAATAGATATTTAATTTGATTCCAAGGAATTTAATGAGAAAAATAAGGTAAAATTTTTAGTAAAAAAGTTGAAAGTTCATGCATCCTTGTGGTGTGATGGCATATAGGAAGAGATAAGAAGAAGAGGAAATGATAAGATAAGGTGATGGGATAGAATGGTGTCCAAGATGAAAGGTAAGCTAATTCCTAAGGACCATAAAAACCACTTATTTAATATATTTAAAAACTTGAGATATAAATATATGATAGTGAAATATTACATGGAATATTTTTACAAGTTGACCATTCAATCAGGACACATAAAAGAGGATGCTGAGAAGGTTGTATAGTACATGAATGGTTTGATGTTTGTCATTCAAGATGAGATTATCATATTGACACATAAGATAGTTGAGGAGGCTTATCAACCATAATTTAAGGCAAAAGATAAGTTTGTAAGAAGGAAAAGTTAGTTGAATAGAGGTAGAGGTGGTAAAAACTACAGAGGTAGAGGCCAACAAGAAGGAAGAGGGCAGCCAAGCAATAGAAGTTAATGCCAAGGTCAAAGCAAAGAAGTGGGAATAATTTTAGAGATTTAAAGTACATAAAATATATGTGGTTATGGTTATAGAGGTGGAAAATCATATGGTAAAGGAAGAGGAAATAGTTGTTTTGTAACTATGTGCTTCAAGTGCAACAAATTTATAATACATAAGTCATATGACTGCTTGAAGATGTTCAAATAGGTATCTCTTAGAGTGATATTAGAAACCAAGTGGTTCAATAAGAATATGAAAGTGTAGATTAATTACCTAAATATGTGGAGGAACTTGAAATATAGGAGAGCTTGTTGATGAAGAGATTTCTCTTGAAGACCAACCAAGAGGAGAGAGAACTACCACAAAGGAAAACGTTGTTTAGGACCATATGCAAGAGAAAAGGTCAGCGGCGTAAAGTCATAGTAGATAATGGTAGTAAAAATAATTTAGTGTCTTAATTTATGGTGTCTAAAATAGGATTATAAATAAGCATCCAAGTCCATACAAGGTTTCTTGGATTTAGAATAGTCACCAAATCCTAGTGAGTGAACAATGTTATGTAGACTTGTAGATAGGTGTATATAAGGATAGAATTTTGTGTGATGTAATTCCTATTTGTGTTTGCCACATCATTATTTGGAGACCATGGAAAATTTATATGATATATTTTAATGATGGGAGAGCTAACACCTATACTTTTATGCATCCAAATTTGTTCTCTCCACTTAATGTCACTAATAATACTATTAGTCGACACTAATTATTCTTATCTAATTTATCCCATTCCTAATAATTTTATCTAATGTCTCCTTCTTCATATTTATTCATCTACAAACTATAGTCTTATCCCACTTCTTCATTTATTATCCTAAATCCCCATTATCTTAATCTAACCCCCACTTATCTATTATTTGAGAATTTTAAATTCCCATGACCCAAATAACCACCTACTAAGCCTATCCCTTAGGCTCTCCTACACCCTTAGTCCCCAATTACTTACCTAATCCATATCCAATCCAAAAATAATCCTAATTAACCCTAATAAGGATTATAGAGCCCTCTAAATATATAACTTTATCCATTCTGACCCCTCCTCTCTAAAAGCCTCCAAATCTAGAGGCTTCCAAGGAATTTTAAATTCCTTGGATAATTCCCATCCCTTGATCATATCCAACCAAATTAAAATATCCACCATTGATATTTACCTCAAAAATATATTTAAACCATCCCTCTCCTCCATTTGAGCCATCTTGAAAATTCATAAAGTATTCATAATAAAACAATCCTTCATCATGCCTTCATAATGTTAGATTTATGAGTTTAAGGTAATACCCATCCCAATCTCTTTGTCTTTGAATCAGTTTTAATCTATCATATATCATCTGTATATAGGATTATTTGGCATCTAAACCATTTATCTTAATTTATCTAGATATATATTTCTTTTAAATAGTTAAAATTTTGAGGTTTTGTAGTTTATAACAAAACCACTAATCTTGATCTATAACATAGTAGTGATTTTGCCCTGTCAAGTACCAAATTTTCCATTTAAGTCATAGTTTTGTTTAAATATCATAATTTTATAGTTTGACTATCACAGTTAAGCTAACCACTACAAAATCATAACTCAAGATATGTGGTTTTGTCTTGGAGTTACGATTTTGCACTATGTAATTGAAATTTTATATTTGATTTTATCCTTGTTAAGTGTATTTTTTGAGTCATTTTTGGTGAATTTTGAGTCATTCTAGGCCTCCCACAAATCCTAAATTGCCTTTGGCATTGGGGGATCCACCCCTTGACCTCTCCCTATACCACAACAAGGAGTGTGCTCAAGGTGCTACTCCTAAACCCTATTAGGGGATTTACCCCTTGACCCCATAAGGGGTGCTACTCCTTGACCCTACTAGGGGATGATACCCCTAGACCCCCACATCATGGTCCAATCACCTCAAAAGAATTATTATAGAGCCAAATCATGATTTTTAGTGTTTTTTCTTAAGGCCTAATATTTTATTTCTTTTAGGGGCGAGTCTAGAGGTTATTTTGTCTAACTAACATCATCCTTATTTAGGTTGTATTTTAGTCTAACATTTTGCCTTGCAGGTTTCCCCTCAAGATTTTTAATTGAAATTACTAATCATTGTCTTGTAGGTTACCTTCTTTTGGAGTGCCAAAGTCAAACTGCTAACTGTGTGCTTACAAGCCACTTGTTAAAGACTCCTTATGGCACTTTACAAATCATTTTGAATCATTTTCATCACCTTATCTTGTATATATATTATATATATCTCCTTGTCTTATATATTCTTGTATTTCATCTTGTAGATACACCACACTTAATCTTCATTGGTTAATTAATATTTTATCTTGTTTGATTATCTCTCGAGGCTATGATTGTGTATGCTCTCCTCCTTGTATCCTCATGACTATTCTTGGGGGATCAAAACCCACTTATAAACCCCATACCCTTTTTATTTTTCTAGGGGGTTAGTGACCATGTATTTCAACACCATACACTAGTATAAACTCCATGATCTAGCAAAGTCTAAATATTAGGAGAGCTATCATTTAGTGCCAAAGAAAAATTACGAATAAAGGGTTCTATAGAGTGAGGGGCCTTTAAGCTCCAAGATACAAGTTGGTTAGATAGTATCTTATACAGACCTTGGCCCCATTATACCTTCACATATATATGGGACACACCTAGAAATCCTTGTGTATACCTAGATTAGGAGCTTTCAATCATAATAGGTTTACTACTGTAAGAGTTAGTATCAGCTCTAAAGTAGCCATCATGTGCAAGTGGGGTTGAAAGGGTTCGGTAGATTCCATAATGGGTCACAAGCCTACAACCTCACCTATGAATCCCTTGGATGGTGTGGGAATTGAGTTACACACCCTTATCAGTTGACTAATTTAATATTCATGATTTTGTGTTTATTTATGTGTTATGCTAGACCCATGTTATTTATGAGATGATTCATCCTTTTACCCCAAACATATATACACATATCTAGGTCTTTTGCACATATCATCTTATATATCCTTACCCCATCATTTTATCATTTTATATATCATTATCCGATCATCCTTTTTATATTTCCTAATCTTTATCATTAGCCTTATCCCATCATCCTTTTATACATCCTCATCATCATCCCATTACACATATTTACATCTTCCCATTGTCACCTTGTCTTCCTCCCATCCTAGTCTAACCATATCCACCCATCATTGGTAATCACACCATCACTAATGTAGCCCAATCATCATATCATAAATCCTTATCTTACTTTCTTGTACATATTTTGTTTCTCTTATACATCCTTCAAGTCACATCCTATCCTAGTATCCATCATCATTATTCATACCCCTACCTATCCTAAGCACAAGTCCAATATGCCCATCATAATTTTTCTTGAAATCATCTTTATCACCCATTTAATCTAACCTTGTCCTAGTTGGATCTTTAGGTCATATACAGGTCCACACCATCCCTATCAACCTTAGTAGTTTCATCATTACCTATCCATATTTTTCCTAATCATATTATCCCATTACATCTTGATACTTGAGATAGTCCTTCTATATTTGATATCATCCTATCATCATAATCCACTATCACTCATCACTTAATCATATATCATACCTAGTCAATATCCTCCTAAAATAGTATCACATTATCAGTATCAATCTAGGAAACCCATCATCATCTCTATCATTATTTCCTATTAATAACTAGCACCCATCATATTATCATATTTCTAGTTTAAATCTAGGCACCAATCACAATCTTCAATCCTTTTGATAGCTTGACTACTAGGCATTGTTGATAGGTCATTAGTGCCTATTATACTATCTATTTAAAATCTTATCCTAGTCTTTAATCCATTATTCTATCTCATCCCCATCATCACCTATAATACTAGTTTGGTCCCTTGGATCTACTTTGTTCAAGAAGCCATATCTAATCCTTAGTCTACCCCCACATCAACCCCCTTCATCATCCATCTTCATCTATCCTCATGTATTTATACCTAGTTCATGTAGACTAATACATCTTGACTAATAAGGATGATGTTCTTTTATGAGATTTAGAAATGGGTGCTTGCCTACCTTTGAACCTTGATCCCATTTTCCCTAAATCACCATCTTGTATCCTTCCCCATTCAAAATCCCCTAACCCATCAAAATCAATCCTAACATTCCTAGATGTAGTCACCTAATTAATCAATACATCAAATAGAATAAAGATGAATTCATTTTATGGATATATAATATGGGTGCTCACATTCTTGATGATTTTGACCCCACAAGCCTAAAATACCCTCCCAAATAAGTCCACCATCAACCCTTATCCCATTCCCTTCCACCATCCACTATCAAATGAAGACTCAACTTATCAACCTCATCATCCACCAATAAGATGATATAACCATCACCTTATTCTAATTCTAACACTTCCAGATCCAAATCTCAATACCAACAAATCCCCCATCCTTTATCACCCGCCACCATGAAGATATACCCTACTCTCATTGACCAATACATAGTTGCCAACAAGGATGGGTTCCTATTGTAGTTCCTTATGATGGGTGTCCCACTTCCTAAAGGTGTTGATCCTATTTAACTCATTTCACCTCTAGGGAAAACACCTTCATATGAATATCATGCAAAGCCTCCATCCACTAGTCATAGCCCATCATATACCCCTTCTTTTACTAGTAAATGGAATCTAATCTTGGCCACCTCAAGTACCACTAGACCATATACCCAGTGATGTTAGTAACCATATAATCTAAATTCTAATGCTTCCACATCAAAGTCACAAAGTGAAGTGGGTCCTTATACTTCCCTTCCTATGTCTTTGGAAGCCCTTTTTCAAAAACTAGTTATGACTAACATGAGGGTCTACCCACTTATATGACATCTTGCTCCCACCAAGCCTAAGCCCTCATGATATAAATAAAAATGAGATTGTCTTTATCATCAAACTTGAGGTCATTCCATTAAATGATGTCAAAATATCTGAGAATATGTCCAAGACCTCATTAGCTATAGTGACATAGTAATTGATTACAAATTAAATGAGTCTATTTCCCTAGGTAAACATGAAGAGGAATGCCAAAATACTATTATAGGTGAAAATCAATCCCTTCACCTTCTAGGCCAAGGTCAAGACACCTCATCCATATTCCCTAATCCCCCCATTGTCAACCAATCCTTCATCAACCACAAGTCCAAGTCCCATAAGCCTAGTCCTCCAACATCTCATAATCCCTTTCATGGACCTATCTTTGCTTAGTCCATTTTTACTTCATCCTCTCCCACTCACCCATCATATCAAATAACCCTATTGAGAGGACACTTATGGAAAACCATTCTTCTACTATCAACATAAAGTCACGTACACCACAGCCAGCATTGGATCCATTAATATTAGGATCATGTGGATCATAAGTCTCTGTATTAAATTCTTCACCAAAAACATCATCCTTATCAATATTATAGCAGATGATCACCATTATTTTCCTTTTATAGATACCTCCAATTTGGATGACAATTAATCACCAAGCATATCTCTTGATCCTAATCAAGATGATGAAGTCATAACCAAGTTTTTACAAGCTCTATTTTTCAATGATTTTTAGAGTGAATATGATCCTACTTTGGATGCACATACTATAGATAGTGATCCTTTTGAGATTCTTGAGGACATTTTCTTTGGCATTGAGGCTAGGGATCTTAGTAACCTTTATGAGGACTATGCTACCCATTATACCCTTAATCTACCACATAACATTAATCATCCACCTCACCTCCTTAATCCATTTATCTTATTCCATGAATGGAATAAATAGGTACATGCATCATTGGATTCTCCTCTACATTCAATATCATGTGACAAAAATACAATGGTCTAGGAACATATTCCAAAATTTATAAATCATGATCAAATCCTCTTTGATCCCATCAATCAAAATCAAGCAAAATCGAATCATCAGCCTAATAAAAAAATTTCTTCCCCTAGTGAAGCCTAGAATATGGCATTAGGGGCATATCCAAGTCCAAATAATCATATATCAAGTTAAAAATAGTCTCCTATGGTGAATCCCACAATCTAGCACCAAGGGGCAGTCCAAGTCAAACCTACTCAATAAATCAAAAAAGTGGTACAAGTAATAATCATATAGCTGACCATCCTCTTAATGTTTAGATCAAAGAATCAACAAGTCAAAAGGGTTTGGATCTCATGATCTCATAACACTAATCTAAATAATCCCCTCCATCATATCCAATAGTGTATGAAACTATTGAACCCCATTTCCATTCCCCATCATATCATATCATCCATCATGATCATATCCCTCCTTCACATCTTATATACCTTTATCACATTCATAGCATGACCCCATACCTACCATACCTCATATTTTTAGGAAACATTTTCCCTCATAGGGGTTACAAATACATCTAGTTAAAGTGTTTTGAGGATGTTAAATCAATAATCACTAAAGGCCACCAAGTCGTCCAGGAATCCAATTATAGTAACATGATCTTAGCATCACACATATCCAAAATTGGGGATGGGTAGAGATCACATCCAATGTCAATATTATTTCATCTCATACTCACATCCAATCAATCATGATGCCATCCAAAATTCAAAATTCAAAATTAAAAAAAACAAAAGTAAAAAGTGAAATAAAAATCATTCATCCAATGGTGAAAACCAATTTTCTGACACCTTGGGCAAGTACCATGATGAAAAATAATTTTCAATTTCATGGTAAAATAATCAATTATATACATTATACCTCAAATCTTGGGGTAAAAACCCATCTATCCCTTGTTAAACCATCTATACTAGTCTCATACCTTCTAAACCTTACCTGTATCACCCATCCATGTCTATCTTATTCATTGGTCCAACGCATCATCTACTAGCATATCACATTCCTTCCTTCCTTGACTTTTATAAATAAGTGGAAGGTGTCTTGAGATGTGTTCTCAAACAATCTTGGCATATCTTCCAATGAACACTTACACAACTAAAAATCTGATTCCTTCATGATGAGATCATTGTCAATCCTTCATCCATTCTTCTTTGGTCCTCATACTTCATACATATTCCAAAAATCCCTAAAAATTAAAATATGCCAAAAAAATCTAAAAATTGAAAAAATTGAAAAATCCCAAAAATAATCCTTCATGTCTTGTCTTATGCCTAAACCCATCATCCTAAACAAAAACCATATTATATTTTCCATCTTCCATCCATCATCCTTGGATTCTATATTTAGTCTTGAAATTTCATCGTAAGTGGTAACCCATCCCTCCATCTCTTCATCATCCCTTTGACTAGGCATTATCAATATGCATCACCTTTTTAAAGAATTTAATCTACCATCCATCACTTCCATATCATTTCATCTTCATACCCAACACCCATACAATCATTATTTTTCTAGTATGGAATGTATTTTATCCCACCATCTCCTAATCCTTTTATTAGATTGGACTCCTAAAGGGTTTTGTCTTTTAATAATCCTTGATCATCTTCATATCCTCATCCTCATCCATGTCCTTATCCTAATCCTCATCCTTCATCCTTATCAAAATCAATCCCAATCATTGTCACTAGTTTATCCCTAATACAACTCTATTCTTACTCCATAATCCTCATCATAATCATCCCAATCCACCTTATTACCTAATCACTCTTCACATCATTAGACAAGACATTATGACACTACATATAAATACTTGTGTGTGTTATTTGTCTATTATTTATTTTGTTTATATCATGTAAATATATTGTGTTTTTCATGTCTCTTTTTGTCTATTAGGTAATGAATGAGGATGCTATGACTTCACCAAAGCTATTATTGCCCTCAAGGATGTAGATTTCACAATTTTCCCATGCATATTGGCACAATGTCCTCTTAGTCATGCTTATATTATGGGGCATACTGCCAAGTGCTACATTTCTCAGATGGCTTAGACTATGATGATACTTTTGACAACTATGATGGCTTTCTCATTTACATACTCATCATTCATTTAATCATTTACTCATCCCTATTCCCATCTAATCCTCTTAGCCAATCTGACTAACATCTAGTATTTTATCCTCATCTCATCATTTGAGTCATATCTTTTAATAACTAACATCTAATCACTAATCATATTCATCATCAGCATTTTATACTCCCTCATCATCATCCTCCATCCTCTAGTTAGAACTACATCAGCTTGAGGTCTTTTCAAAATATGTAGGTAGTAATTATCCACCTTTTAATGCCCAAGGATAACACATCCAATATCTCCTCCTTCCCCTCACTCTTGGTCACTCAATAATTTCATTTATTCTCTATCATCACCTATAATATCCTGATCAGTTTAAATTTGAGCTAAACCTATCATCAATCTTATCAAGTCTTTATCTTATCTTGGATAATAAATCTCCCTTACATGTATCCTTACTTGGGATACATCTAAATCTTGTGGCCTTATAATTCTATCATCAACATGTTATAGTTGATTCCCCCTTAGGATGTGTCAACAAATATGACAAAATCATCTCTACTCCCTGTGCATATGTCTTTATCAGGGGCATCATCACTTTGTAGCTCACTGCTCAAGTTAAACTCATCTTCTTCACCCTCTATCTCACATTTAGAATCCCATACCCTTATCTATTCATCACATCCCACCCCTCATTTCTTCTTTTGAGTGTTCATCTATCTCGTTATTCCTCATATGATCCCTTGAGGGGGCATTATATCCACTAACATCATCTACTAATATTCATCTATGACATGGTTTTTCTTTTAAAGATCATTACTCTTTACACTTCTCCCACTCACATTGCCCTTTCAAAGAGGGACAAAATGTATGCATCTAAATTTTCTCTCTCCACTTAATGTCATTAATAGTACTATTAGTCAACACTAATTCTGCTTATCTAATATATACCACTAATTTATTTTATTCTTAGTCATTTTTCTAATTCCCCTTCTTCATATTTATTCATCTAATAACTATAGTCTTATGCCACTTCTTCATTAATTATCCTAAATCTCCACTATCTTAATCTAACCCCCATTTATCTATTATTTGGGAATTTTAAATTCTTATGACCCACCTAACCACATACTAAGCCTATCTCTAGGCTCTCCTACACTCCTAATCCCTAATCACCTACCTAATCTATATCTAATCCATCTCTAAGTGCTTAGTATGAATTGGTGAGTTATTTTATATGTTATTGAATTTGTTTGAAGTAATCATTTATCACTTTCATGTCATTTGACTTAGAAGTCCATAAAACCCTGCTACGGATATGCTAACATAGATAGTCCAAACATAGAATTTTGTGAATGTGCTACATAGAGGTATTGGAATGGTGTTAAAAATTTGAAATAGGTGTTAAGATATATATCAAAGGGTACAATTTTTTTCAATGTTTATAAACCATTATTTTAAGATTTAAACCCTCAAAATCGAGCTTATAGACCTTGTAGATTGAGTCTAACTATGCAGTGAGACCAAGATCTTTATATAAATGTTGAATAGAGTATTTGGAAAAATAACTTAATGAATTTAAAGGGTGTGGTAGATTTATATAATCCTTAATAATTTATCATAGTTTATTTAAACTACTTATGGAAATTTAAAACTCAAAATAAGAGCTCTCGAGTCTTCCAGACCATTATCAACCCAAAACTAGGGTTTTAAACTTGAAACTCATCTTACAGGAGATGGAACTACTGAAAAATTCCAAAATTTGTTAATATTATAGGTATTAATGTGTGTGAAGATATTTATAAGTTTTGGTTTTGATTTCATACGTGCTAGTACAATGGGAGAGGATTGTGTGCTTATGGGCAAGAAAGGTCTAATTAAGCCTAACAGTGACCAAAAGAAGGCAAGTAAAGTGACTTAAAGGTAGAAATAGGAGATGAAAATTTATAGAAGGAAATTAAATGATAGATGATATCTTATTTTGGCATTATTTTATGACATTACATATGTACATAATCATAGAGTTATGTAGGCTAAGGTAAGAAGTGTTGATGAGTTGGTGAATAGATAGATAGGTATAATGATACCCTTATAAGCATGATCAATACATTATAAACAATAATAAAATAAAGTGATCCTCAGAACCATTGCATGAAGAATGAACTAGTGAGCTATTGTTAAAGAAGTGATTCTTGAAACAAGACAAAGAAAAAGATTGTTGTGTTATCCTCTACATCAATGAGGCTGAGATGAGGAGTTTTGCATGGTTTGGATATTATATGTGGTGTTGGATTAATAGGTGAGATATTTATTCATATTTTTATTGGATTCAATCTTACTAGCATTGTGATAAGATTTCCCTAAAGTGTTAGATTTCATAAACTCTATCTTTGCAAGGATATAAGGTGAAAGTTTGTTGATGTACTTTAACACCTTATGTTGTTAAATCAAGATCTTACATATGAATGTGGTGTATTAATGATTTTTTTTAGAATATTCTTCCATTGATTACTTATTTTGATGGAAAAAATGGTGGAAATTTATGATTTCATCCTCAAAGTGGTGAAACAGATAATACTCCTACTTTAGTGCATTGATAATATTATTTAGAGGGTGAATTTAAATGGTATAAATGTTGTAGTGTGTGGTGAATCCACGTCAATATATTATCATATTTCACTATTTCATAGAGATAAAAAATAATTTAAATTATTTTTTGACACACTTATAATTCCTACAAATATCAGATATCAATCTTGATTGCCCAAAAACCCACAAAAATGATCACTATTTTTCCCAAAATATATGCCAAGTGTAAGAGGTACACAAAAAATACTTATGTTAAATAATAAAAATTTGAAACTAAGTACTGACCAGATTGGATTTTCAAAAAACTATCTTATAAATAGTATCCCCTACAGTGCTAGAATCGATTTCAGAATACCCAAAGTGGCCCTGATTTCTTATATTTAGTAAAAAAATAAACTATAATAAAATATTAAGTTTTATATCCTTATAATTACATGTGTTTTTACTAAATACATTAAAAAAATTCAATGTACAAGCATCAAATAAAAAATAATATGCATTACAAAGGGTGTGCACCCTTTGTAGTACATAAGGTGCACGTCCTTTGTAATTCTTAGGGTGTACTAGCTTTGAACTAAAAAGGGTGTGTTCCCTTTGTAATGAATACAACACACTATTTTTAAATGGCGTATACCCTTTGTTTTTATTTTTTCACGTTTTCCTCCAAAAGAGCCATGGTTTTAGGTTTGGAGGATCCAAACCTAACACTTAGACCTATACTAGAACATCACACATGAATTTTGATAAATTTATAAGTTTTTTCACCTTGGTGTACATGTTTAAGTAGGTAGATTTATTTATTTTTAAAAAATTATGATTTTGTAGAGGGAAGAATGTAGATTATGAATATATAATTTTTTAAATGTTAAACTATTATTTTTTATTACTACTTAATTTATTCACAATAAAACTCATTATGGTTTATACATATATAATTACAAATAGATTTATAACTTTTTACCCTTACTAAATTTTTTATAAAACTTATATCTCAAAAATCTACAAATTATTGGCTATGTTTTAAAAAAAATGATTTTTATGAAGTTAAGGTAAAAAAGATGTGTCCGTACACTTTTAGTTTCAATTTTTTAGATTTATTGACTTATAAAATTTATTAAAAACTATATATTAATTAAAAAATTAAGAAAAAATATTCTCAATGATATTTAACATTTTATATATTCATGTATATGATTTTATACAAAAATTCATTTATTTACTCTAAAATGTGTATTTGTGCACATGCACTCTAATTATGTTTTCACAAAAACTTACCTTGTGATTGTTAGAAATGCATCAATTTTCCATAATTTTCTCATCTAGATATTGATTTTTTTTACATATTTAGAAATTATATTTCAAAATGTCACAATTCATCTCCTTAAATTATCATAAAATTATTTGTGCAAATGTCAAGCTATAAATCTCTCCAAGTTTAGGTATTAAAAATTTTAGAAAAAAAATGACACTTTATCCCCCCTTGTAGACACTAGAAAATTATACTAGATGTCAACATGCCTCAGCATACCTTAGGAACCACCTAACCCTTTTTGATCCATTGGCTAACGTATCATACCTTGGGTCTAGTTATCTACTTAGCTAACTAAACTTAATAACTTACTAACTCACCAACCCTTTTAACTTACCTTGACCCCTTTTTCCTCTAGACACTCAACCACCGATGATAAACTTAATCATCTATGGTTAACCTGACTATCGATGGTCAGGTATTCACCCTTCTAGCACATCACTAGATGTGTGTGAGATAATGAGTCATAATTAAATATATTCACCCTATGCGATGCTAACAAACTCCCAAGCATAGAAATCAGTAAGCCAACCTACTAGGGAACCTTATATCCTCCATCTCTCTTTGCCTATAGAAGGAGGATAGTAGGAGGTGAAAATGATCCATCATCATAATCATTCTTGAACAAAGGTATTCAATCTCTCTAGCCACCTAGTCTTCTTCTAAAAATTTAGTAATAACAATAAAGATTTGAACCTCTACCAAAAATTTTCTTGAGGTAAAGTTATGTTACTCTATCAAAATTGATCCAACCATCAACCATTTAGCAAGTAACATGTATATTTATACTTTAGTCTTGTCAATTTGGTTTTTAACTTCTTGACCTAAATTAGACCTTTCTACACCTATCTTTCAACCTCCCATTTCTAACCACACCCTTAAATAAACCCCTATCTGATCATTAAACCATTCTACAAGTCTTTTTTGAGTACTTAAAAAAATCCACATAAAACCATCGATGGTTAGCATAACCATTGATGATCACCCCCAACTGTCGATGGTTACCTAACTACCAATGGTCAACTTAACCATCAATGATTAGCACAACCACTAATGTTCATTGTGGCAAGAAATAAAAATTTATTTTTACCCCTTACCCCAACCAAATCTAACATTATGTATCCTTGCCTATTCATAGACCCTTGTATAATTTTATAAACCTAACCCCATCCACTTTAGCACTAATATTGACCTACTTTTACTATATTTAGTCATTTTCTCTATCAAGCATTCATCTATTTCTTGTATTTCATTTAAATATTTTTTATTATTTTAATGTAAGTATATTTATTTTATCATTTCTAACTTAATTATTATCAAAAGTGGATTGATAGCCTCCTAAAAATCTTATGCTTCTTAGATCTAGCTCATGTTAGGACATCCACTTAACTATCTTACAAACAACCCCTTTTTTTAGTGCTTTCTTATGTGCAGATTATTCCTTCCAAGCCAAAGAGTAGTTCTCCATCTTTGTCTAGATTACGTGTGCATCACCAATTAGGTATTTCTACCACGCCCTTATTATTAGTTTATTATCTTATTTCAAAACTAAGAAATGATAAGAAATCAAGTGAAACATTTTGGAATGCTCGGTGGGACCCTAGTATCATCTAGGTGATCCTTTCTTCCTTTATTCTTTGCTCATCCAATGAAATTTTAAATTTCTTTTGTGCTTAAAATAAACCTTGCACTCATTGATTGCTTATTTGTTTTAGTTCATTTAGTAACTTAAAAATAAAATAGTTAATCATAATTTCACTCTTGTTATCACACACTTTACCAAATCACATAATCAATTGACACATCAAAACAAACTTGAGACAAGGCCCAACTAAGATTTCATCACCTAGCAGTAAACCTTACCCTTTCTTGATAATCCTACTTGGAGGTCATTACTAAGGGGAGAACCAAATCATCTCTCTGGTTGAGTATAAACTCTAAAATTTAGTATATCTTGGCTAAACACCTGACACCCTTATCACTACAGTGTGTGAAGAGATGGGGTACACCCTAATATCAATCCATGTACTAAATTTCAATACAAAATCTTTTTTGAGCACCTAAACACAACCTAAATCTAACCTTATATTTCCTCTTTATTACCTGATCTATAAATCAAATTTATTCTTCATGCTTACTAAGGCATACACCAAAAGTGATCTAAAAAGAATCCTAAGTTTTAAATGCACTTTAGTGTATGTTTTGATTGCCTTGATATTATTTTCCTTTTTCTTGATTTGTGTTTGAGATGTGATATTTCATCATTTCTTATATATTCCTCACATGGTCTTTACTAGACAACAATTGAGGAATCAAACCAAATAAAAGCCACCATCTTCCTCTTCCTCTTCTTCCATGGAGTATACTTCAAATGTTAAGATTTATCCTCATCTTTATCCCCCTCATACCATACCTTGGATAGTTATTGAGGGTGATGTGGATTTCACTACCTTCCTTGATAACAACCCCATGGCCCTCCAACATTACCTCAACACCTTATCTCACCGTACCCCTATTGTTTCAATTCCTCTTACCGATCCACCTTATGGTGTGCCTCCCCATCTTATGGTTGGTGTTACCTCTACCCAACCTTTGATTACCCAAGCATTTTATTCCATTAATATCCAACCCACTACCACCACCCAAAGCCAATCCAACATCCCAACCAATATCCAACAAATCCTGCACCACCCAATACCTCCAACATAGGGGAAACCTCACCTCTTGTTACCCATATCTTATCCACCATGGGGGTATCTTCTAACCATATTAACACCATTCCTTTTACAACCACCAACCCATCGATTTATACCCCTCTTAAAAATTTGGTGCTTTCCATACCTCTTACCCTTCCACCTATTAGTACAAGAGTTACCACTCAATCCCAACTTATCTACCAACCCATCCATACCTCAAAATCAACCCATGTAAATCCATAAAAAAATACCCATGACATATTACAAATATATTCCTAATCCATAAGGATAAATAACACCTTCTACCCAACTTTTTTTTCCCATCAACCCTTATGTGTCACCATCCCATCATTTAATGACCACCTACCAATATGTGGTATCATCTCAACCCTATACTTATTATCCATATATTGGTGCCACCCAACCTAAACCAAACTTACCCTCCAATTATGGATCTTCCCAACCTCAAACGAATTTGGTCAAAATGTTAATGGAAAAAATGACCAACCTAGAGTCATTTATCTTTTGGGCCCATAACCTTTTATCTTATGATCAAATTTGCAATGAACATATCCACCCATCCATTCCTATCTTATCCTATCCTCCTCAATGGAAACCACCCAAGTTTTCCAAGTTCCAAATTAAGGAGGACCCCTAACAACACTCAAGAGCATTTCACCATTCTTTCTATTTGATTACATATGATGATGCTCTTCTCCTTCGTACCTTTCCCATTTATTTATTAGGACTGACCCTAGATTGGTATAGTTCTCTCACCAATCACTCCATATTTTTATTTTATCAACTTTTCCAAGCCTTTTTAGATCAATTTTTAGGCAATATATCTAAAAAGGTCTCTATTACTGACCTCTACTCCATTAGGCAATTTGATGATGAATCAATTACCGATTTTGTAGCTAGATGGAGAGGTCTTATCAACCAAATTTATTTCTCCTTGCCCAAACCTAAATTGATTGAGATTTTATATTGGAGTTATGCCAAACATATTTCCCTTACTCTTCAAGTTCAAACATTCTAAACTTTTGATGAGGCTTTCACCATGGCACAATAATTAGAAATCTGAGCCATTGATGAAGGAAAATTGAAACTGCAAAACAAAAATTATAGATTTAAATATAATGACCCTTCCTTAACTAAAACCACCAATCAACCTAATTATCCTAATACTAAAACAAAGGAATCCATAAACTCAGTTGTCTTTAAAACCACTCCACCTCCAAATGTTAAATAACACAACCCAACCAATCCCTCTAATTATTCTGACCAACAAAACTAAAACCAAAACAGAGTTTCCCCAAAATAATATAATCTAATAGGGGAGTATTATGCTTCAATTTTAGATAAATTACTCAAAAAAAACATTATAAAACTTCCTCTAATAAAACCTCCCCAAAAATTCTATGCCTCTCACCCTACACCTAGTTGGTACAATGAGAATGATCTATGTGCTTTCCACCACATCATTGGATATGATGTTAGTAGGTGTAATACATTTAATACTATTGTCCAAAACATGATTGATAAGGGATAAATTGTATTTGATAATCCAAATTAACCCAAAAATTAGTCCCTTAACAACTTATGTAAACCTTTTCCTAACCATGCCCCTTCCACCAACTATGATGATAATACACCATAATCATCTCATGCTCATGAGTTTCATGTAGTTAATGTCATTATTAGTGAACCTATCAATGAGGAAACCATTACCTCATCTACTCCTTCCTCAATTTATGTTGTGGAATCACCCTATATTCTTTTAGACACCCAAATAGAGGAAGAAACCACCCCTCTCTCTTTACTTGAGGAGACCATTGACTTATCCACATCTCCTTTGATAGAAATACTGAAGGAGGTAACTATTGATTCAACCATCTCTTCACCCACTCCACATATTGAAGTGGTTGAATTACCTTCCATTCCTTTGAACACCTAAACAAAGGAAACAACCATCTCCATCCCTTCACTTAAGGCTATCACACCTTCCTCCCCTATCCTAGAACCACCCATTCTCTTTTTGGGAACCATCCCAAAAGAAGAGATCGCCTTACCTATACCTTCCATGGAGGAAACATCCTGTCAAACCTTGAAACCTTATACCAAGAACAAAGGTGAAGAAACCATTCCCACACCTCAACCCATGGGATTAACTTTTGAAACCAATGACGAAGGGATTAAACCTATTTATAGGGTTTTTTCTAGATTAGTCCAAAATCTAGAGTTCACTTCTGAACCCAACTTGGATAGATCCACCTTTTGGCATCATTTTGGGCTCCCTTACCAAAATAAACATGAACCCACATACATCCAACATTAAACTTATCATTACCTCAACCTAATTCTCAAAACTTTATCCTTCCAAAACCATAGGAGAACCATCCAATCCACCTCCATCTAAAATTTTCAAATTACCTTACACCTCTCTAACCAAACCCATAAAGAATCTAGGAATAATTCTTACACCCAACCTTGTTCACTCATCTTTGAAGTTGGATTTAACTCCTTCTAGACCACTAAAGAAAACCCCAACCAAACCAACTAAGAAGGTGGATTTAACCAAACTACCACCTAGAACTAGAGCCATACCACCTTCTTCACACTTACCTTCTATCTTAGGAACTCATCATTTTACCATCCCATGAGATCATCCTTCTACCAAGAAGGTGAAGCCTCCCAAAAATACTTATTCCTCATCTAGTAAACCTTCTCCTTTTATTATACCTACACCTACCTCTACCAAATCATAAAAACCCCCATCATTCTTAACTAACCTATCTACCTTTACCTTCCCACCTATCACCAAACCTTCAACCTCTACCTCCAAATATTCCACCTCAAAACAAAACATAACCAAAAAATCCCAACCAAAACCATCTACTAAAACCATTCCATCACCAACAATTTCCTATGCTGAAGCCTACTTCTAAGAAGGCTCCCACTCCTAAAACCAAGAACCCAACACCCTCAACACCTTTTATCAAATCTTATTTGAACATTATTCAAAGGTTATTGCAAACCTATTCCTTAACCCTACCACCCATAATAAATTTCAACCCTTCACATACTAAGCCGTCTTGGTTCAATGATAATTTGATTTGATCATACCATAGGAATCCTGGACATGATATAGAGAATTACAAAGCTATCTAAACACTTGTCCATAGCTTATGGTATGAGGATGATTTGTTATCAGATGAACCTAATTTGAGCCTATAACCAATCCAACCACCAACTCAACCCATCAAAAATTTACCTAATCCTCCACTCTCATTTGAATGTGAGGAGGAACTGAAGCAACCATCTAGCCCAACACCTCCCTTAATCCACATTATCCATATGGTTACCTGATCTTAAGACCAACAAAAGGATAAGGGCAAAGAAAAAGTATCCATACCATGGACACACCCTTATACCCTTTATCCTTTTAACTAAAACCAAGCATCCTCATATTTACCTTCACCTTCTATAAAACCCAAAATATCCATTTTGGGTTCCTCTGCCTCCAGCCCTTCTGAATCTATCTAGCAAGTAGTGTTAAAATAACTTCACTAGACACTGGTGAAGATGAGCATTTATGAATTAATTAACACCTTTACACATCATCACCAAGTATTTATAGAGGCCTTAAAATTGATATAGGTTCAACCAAAATATCCTTAACCTCTTACATCCTTTATCAGATCCCTTAAAATTTCTACCTTCATCATCTTCTAGAATTAAGAAATATCATATGTTCATTCGAAAGATCCTGATTCACCCCTCTTTATCATAGAATACATCAATCAAACACACATCAAAAGGGTGATGATTGATGGAGGAACTATTATTAATGTTATATCCTTGCATGCTTATGACCAACTTTAATTTATTAAGAATATCATGTCAAAAATTGTAGTAGTCTTTCTCTTTTTTAACAACACTATAGCTACTAATTTGGGGATAATCATGATCCATATCCACTTGGGACCTTGAATAATTCCATAACTATTTTATGTTGTATAGGGTAAGTTATAATACAACATCTTACTTGTATTCCCTTACATTTATACCATGATTTGTGTCCCTTCTACCTTACATCGATGTATCAAATTTAAATACGAAGGTCAAGTTGTTACCATAAGAGTTGACCCTAGTCATTTTACATCATGAAACATGACATATCAACCTAATGACATTATTTTTCCTCCTTAATCAACCTCAAAAACAACCAACAAAAACACCACCTCACCAACCAAAATGAATAACATCTTCATCCCTACCATCGATGAAGCTTCAACTAGCTCATTTATCCCTTCTTTCTAGATCCCTATAAAGGACCCCTTGGAACCCACCTTATAATGTATCTCATTTGGGGAGTATCATATTCTATCTCTGGATGATTTCCATACTCCTTAAGAGTATGGAAACCTCACCCAAGATCTTAGTTATGTCTAAAACATTAAAACCATCATCCCTTTCAGGAATCCCAACCATCAAACCAACTTAATCTATGGTGGACTTGATTATCCACTTCTTGCTTCCACTTATACCTCTACCACCTAACCATTCACCTCTGACTTCTCCTATCTTGACAAATTGGCATTTGCCAAACTATACCTTAATAGGTGTACCTAGAAGGGATTTGGCCTAGGTTGTTATTAGCATGAACCTCACAAGTTACCTTTCATCAAAACCCCAAAACCTCATGAGTTATTTGGCCTCAAGTTTATACCACTAGAAGAACCCACCTCACCTAACCCATAACCACCATCTATGAGGATATCTCATCCTCACCAACTCCATCTCCTTCAAAGTTTGAGGATTTTGATATAATCCCACCTAATGTTTTTATCAATACCATTAGTTTCCCCCCCTTAAATTATAAAGAGGATGATTGAACAAAAATTATTCCACTCATCCATCTTAAAATGGTAAAAAATGATTCTCCTACCATTAACACCATCTAATAATAGGATGATGATTCTATTGTTACCTACCTCAGTACGGGGTATTATTCTATCCATAAATCCCTTCCTCTTGAGAGCCAAACCATGTTTAATGAATCCACTATCGATATCAACTTAGGTACTCAAGAAAACCCTAAAATTATAAATATTAGTCAATCCATAGATTCCTCAGAGCAATAGGATTACCCTTCCTTCCTTCATGAATGAAGCATAGAATTTTCTTGGTACTATCATGGTATGCTCATAATCAACCCTTTTATAGCCCTCCACAACATTGTCACCCATCCGGATGTTAATCCTATTCATAAAAATCTTCATAAGATGTACCCTTGTATCACCCTTCTAGTCAAAGAAGAGCTTTAGTGTCTCTTGTCTATCAAATTCATCTAACCCATCAATTATAATTAATGGGTTTCTAACATCATTCCCATTACCAAACCCATAGGGAGACTTTTCCTATGTATCAAATTTCATGACCTCAACCTTTCTTACCTAAAGGATGACTTCCCTTTGCTTAGCATCAACAAACTTGTTGATCTTAGAGCTGGCCATGAGATGTTATCTCTCATGGATGGTTTCTTGGGATATAATCAAATCTTGATTTCCCCCAAGGATTAACATAAAACTTATTTCATCACCCCATGGGGAGCCTTTTACTACAAAGTCATGCCATTTGGTCTAAATAATGTTGGAGTAACCTATCAATGTGAAATGACCTACATCTTTCATGATCTCATCCATAAAATCATATAAGACTATGTATATGATATCCTTGAAAAATCTAAACATCACAAAGATTACCTAGATTTTCTCACAATCATCTTTGAATGCCTAATCCATTTCCATGTTAGACTCAACCCTAAGAAATGTATTTTTGGGTCCTATATGGCAAGCTTCTTGGCTTTATTATCTCTCTTTAAGGAATCAAATTAGACCCTATCAAAGTTAGATAAATCCTTGAGATGCCTCCTCCAATTTATCTTAAGTAACTCCATAGCCTGTAGGGGATGCTCCAATCCATCCATCACTTCATCTCTCAATTATCTGATGGATGTCAACCCTTTCACCATCTTCTCAAGAAATAACATATTTTAAGTGGACTAAGAACTACCAACAAGCCTTCAATTCAATTAAAGAATAACTTCTTTCTCCACCTATTCTTACCCCTCCTAAAGAGGACCAACCTTTCTACCTTTGTATATCTTACACTGACCATTCCTTAGGGGAAATGCTTGCTCATCATAATGAACAAAATAAAGAGAAAGCTATCTACTACATAACTTGAACACTTATAGAGTATGATACTTGATACACCCACTCTGAGAAAATTTTCCTTGCCTTAATATTTGTGGCTTCCAAAATTCATCATTACCTTCTTAATCGTAAAACCTTCATCATCACTAAAACTAACCCACTCAATTACATGCACTTTAAACCATACCAAAACCATAGTATGGATAAGTAGCTCATGCTTTTAGCTAAGTTTGACCTTGAGTTCCTTCAGTAAAAGTTAATTAAAGGTAAATTCATCACCAACCAATTAGTTAAAGCTCCTTTACTTGAAAACCAACTACTTCCTCTTGTATTTATAGATGGGTACATCATGAATCTTTCTTAGGAGTACCCAACCTACCAAATAACCATGTTATTCAATGGATCAAAATGCTATCATGGGGGGTGTCATAGTTTTTCTCATTCCCCTTGATGGTGATCCTCTTCCCCTTTCCTTTAAACTTGAGTTTGAATACACCAACAATATGGCTGAATATGAAGCCCTCATCATAGGTATCCAAACCACTCTAGCCTTAGGAATTAAGACCATTAGTGTCTTGGGTGATTCCAAAATTATGGTCAACTAGGTTAATATATCTTACCAATGTAATAATTATGTATTATAAAAGTACAAAAACCTAGTTGATGTACTCTTAACATCATTTAATCATTACCTTATCTAAGGTGTTCCACTATTTACCAATAAGTTCATAGATACCATGGCTTCCCTTGATTCTCAAATCCCATTTCAACCTTTGAAATCTAAAATCTTTATTACCATCCATCATTTTATCACCCCATCTTAAATCCATTCTCATCTTCCTACCATTTTTCATTTAGAGCAATCTCCATTAGACATATGGTATGATCAAATCATCAACTATCTCAACCTCAACATCATTCCTCCCAACCTCTCTAAGAATGCTAGAAGAGCCTTTGTTTAGAGTACCTCTTGTTATACCATAATATGGGGAATACTTTACAAGCATGGATTTGATGGCCTCCTTATTTGTTGTCTACATAGTCATGAAGTTTCCCATGCTATCAAGGAAATACATGATGGAATCTGTGGGGGACACTTTAGTGGTTTAGCTATTACTAAACATATCCTTCACCTTGGATAATATTATCCCAACTTCAACCAAGACTACTATGATTATGTAAAGAAGTGTGTTAAATTTCAATAGCATAGTAATTCACATCATGCACCTGCCCATGTCCTTCAAGTATCCAAGGATTATTGGCCCTTCTCATAATGGGGACTAGATCTCATTGGGGAAATAAATCCTCATTCTTCATAATGACACCAATAAATAATCATCACCATTGAGTATTTCACTACGTGGGAGAAAGATATTCCTCTTATCTCAACCAAAATCAACAAGATAGTCAAATTTATCAACCATCATATCATCTATCTCTTTGATGTTCCCTATAAGATAATCACTGATAATAACAAATCTTTCAAAAATAAGCAAGTCCAAGGTCTTTATGATGCATTTAGCATCAAGTTAAGATTTTCATCACCTTATCATCTACAAGAAAATGGATATGTAGAATTCTCTAATAAAACCATTAACAAAATGTTTACCAAATTTGTTAGTGCTTTAGGTCAGGATTATCACTTGCATATCCTTTTCAATTTATGAGCCTATTGCACTAGCAACTAAACCTATGCGGGTGCTACCCATTTATCTCTAGTCTTCATAGTAGAGGTAGTCTTGCCCCTCAAATTATAGATTCCTTCTCTTTGCTTATCCTTGAAAGACATCATTTATAAGAGTGATTATCATCAAGAACATCTTGCATGACTTGGGATACTTGATGATCATCATCTTATAGAACTTAATAACCTTCATGTCTATCAAGAGTGAATCAAACATGTTCATAATAAACACTTGAAATAATGATAATTCAATATAGAAGACCTCATCCTAAAGGAAAACCAACATATAATAAATATGGAGAAAAGCAAAAGAGGTAAGTTTGCTTTCAATTGGCTTGGACTCTAAATCATAACCCATAAGTATGGATCAGAAGATTATTATTTATCCTCTCTCAAAGGTAAGCCATAACCTAAGCCTCCCAATAATTCACATCTACGTCATTTATTTTTTGAAATAAGGATTAAATTCACCTTTTTGTCTAACTTAAGCTCTTCCCTTGATTTACAAGATTTAAACCCTCACACCTATCCCTTTCATTTTGAGGACAACTAATTACAACATAGAACCATGTGATTAACCATCATAGTTATATTAATCCTAAATATGGATACCATGGCTCTACCCATGGCATGGTTCTCAAGGATAATTTTCATATCTAAATAATAAAAAATCCCATGGTCATTTGGCTCTCAAAACCATCCATTTTACCTATCATTACCTTCTTGTGATAAAAGTTTTGCCCTCATAAATATGAACCTCTAAGCCTAATTAGACTCATCCATGTCTAAAACCTAGTATCAAAAATAATTTGGGATACCAAAATATCACTTGGGTCACATATCTCTAGCATAACAAATTACTCTCTTGAAGGATAGTTGCCCAAAACTAAATTGCTTAGAAAATAGATTGATCCCTTGAAGGATAGCTACCAAATATACAAACCCAAAATTAGACCACTCCCTTGAAGGATGGCTAAGTTGAATGGGTCAAAATCAATCATTTGAAGCTTCCCACATCTATCAGATTCACAACCTATCAAAATAAAATAAAAATAAATAAACAAAAGACCCTATATCATAAATAATCTATCCCAACAAAGCTATAATCATCTTTCATATATAACATTAGTAGACTTCCTGCATCAATCAGTCTACACCTTGCATTAAGACATGGAATTGTTTAATTGGTTCTTAGGTCACCTATAGAAAATGGGGTAAACTAACCCACATTAGTTTACCTTACCTTTTAACCCATCTACCTTTAACCTATATCTTATCTACCCTTTATACCATCTATAAATCAAAGGATTATGAGCTTACTTGACACAATGTGATCAAGAGAGCTTTTTTTATCAACTAAAGCATGATAATGCAAATAATTTAAAAGGATTATGTTCCTTAAGCCAATCCAACTTTGGTTCTATTAGATCCTGACCAATGAAAATGCATTGTGCTTTTTCCTTACCCTCTTATCATTGGTTCATGTAGACATACATCTCATGATTCTCATTTCTTTTTTCCTACATTTAGTTTGTTATATAACTTACTTTATGTGTTTTCATTACATCCTTAACCATAATCACATCACATATCCATGATAATAAAAAATAAACATCAATAATAGACATAACATTTTGAATCATATCCATGAACCACATCATATATTTATAAGTATAATCCTATCCATTTACCATCAAACATAATATAACATCATATTAAACCAAATCAATAACCATAATCAAACCATTAATCATCATATCCATAAACAAAAATAAAATATCATCCAAAATTGTCACTTGACTAAGCTACTAAGTCCACATGTCATAGGCATAAAAACATCAAAACATGAACCATGAACATACATCACACACACACACACACACACACACACACACACACACACACAAATATATATATATATATATATATATATATATATATATATATATATATATATGTATATATATATATATATGTATATATATATATATATATGTATATATATATATATATATATATATATATATATATATATGTATATATATATATATACATATATACATACATACATATCATGAGCATCATAAAACATCATCATAAACATCATGTCTATCAAAATAAATAATACATGTAATAATATATAATCTCTCTCTCAAAGCATCTACATCTTACTACATCAACACGTAGGCCAATATCAAAATCATGTACATATACATCTACATAACATATCACATAACATGCCCTTAGGGCACCACTACCACTGAAACCTCCTATACCTACACCATAACCACCATCTAGTCCTGGTCCTCTAAGGATGCCTACCTATCTAGTCACTGATGTGGCCCACTAACCTAGAGTCATCATGGTTACCCCACCTATTAAACTAGATCTACACTCACCCCATTTAGGCTCTAGTGGACATTGTGCTAAAACTATGCGCTCATAATATCTCAAATCCTTCACTATGGCCAAGTATCACACCATAAGAATAGTACTTGGTGGAACTATTGATGGTGTCACTACTCCTACCCTCTATCTTAGTGTATCCCTCTCCTAGGTCATCAAACCTAGTGAGAACTGAACCTGATCTCTTTTAGGGATAATGGTTACAATCTAACCTTGCAAAGTCACAATTTAGCCCTATAATATGGCCACTTATCCTTGTAACCCTATAATATATGCATGTATGATAGTTATTTTTACCCTTGCCTGTATATTAGGGACACCACCTTGTACCTATGCTCTAGATAGATCCGCATCCATGGCCTCTTAGCACCCATCATCCCATCCAAAATTGGCTACTGCATAAGTGGCTTGGTACCATGTTGTATAGCCCTAAACAAAATCAACATCATCTATCTATGCTCTCATAGTTATCTCCTCATGATCTAACACCACCTCCTTTGGCTTTGGCTTAGGTAAAAAAACTCTACAGCCTCCCTCTTGTATCTCAAAATAGACCTAGAATCCCCTATACTAAGACAAACTATCTCCTCACTCTATCGAATGGGATAAGCTTAGTCTCACCCTCTCTCCTCCCATATATCCACTTATAGCTTTGTAAAGACAAAGTGTGATAGCTATAGAGGGCCCACCTATAAAAGTCAACGTAGGACCTCCAGACTACATCACCCATAACCAAACCCTCTAATGCATCCCTAAACTAGTCAATGTCTCTCATCCCTCCACCAATCCCTATCAAATAATAATCTCCACTCCATTACAAGAAACCCACTTTTTAGTCTATCTAGGCATAACCATCCCATGGTAGCCCCAAAGGTCTTAAAACCTGAATGTGATCATATGTCCAACAATGGAACATGAACCCCACACTAATCCCATATCATCTATGTACTTAGAATTCCAAAGCTCTCAATAGTAGATAAGGAAATCATCCATTGCTCAAATTAGAAAACATGAAATAGGACACCACCACCACCACCACCACCACCACCATCATCATCATCATCATCATCATCATCATCATCATCATCATCATCATCATAATCATCATCATCATCATCATCATCATCATCATCATCATCATCATCATCATCATCATCATCATCATAAAGTGCTTCTGATTTGGATACCTCTAGTATAATGTCCCATAACTAAAACTACCTAAATACCACCTAGTATGGACCTAATCCTTGCCATACAAGAGCTCCATCTGCTCATCCCTCTCCTCAATCTTAATAGGGTAAATAGTCTCCCCTAAAATAGGAAGTAATTTAATCTTATGAACATCTTCTAAAAATATGTTCATCTCTCCTATCAATAGCAACAAGGTATTTATGGCTAGATCCCATCTCTTGATAAGGGCCATGATCATTGCTACATCTCATGGCAACCATTGATAATGTCGCATGGATCCAAAGTTAACCTCTTCCATAGGTATCTAATCATCTTTGATAATCCCTCTATAGATATATATAGAGATCCTTAGAAATTGATCCCTCATCTGGATCTGATCTCATGCTTGTAAATAGATGAAATTAGCATGCGCACTTATTTCCATTGTCATTACTTGTTTTCATTTATTTCATTCATTCTAACAAAAATAACCTACATCAACCTAAATCCACCTACATCAATCTATTTCTAAATTAAAATGCACCCATTACCTCTATAACTTTACCTCTACCCCTATCAAGTGACCCTTCCCTCCAAATAATTTCAACACCTATCTAACCTAACATTTAAACACCTACATTTGACATCTATAAAACATTTATCAAGAAACCCCTACCCTAACCTTCAAACATAATTACAACACCTAATGATAACCCACAAACATTTCAAACATATCAATCCTACTTACAAATTACTCTATCCTAATCAACACTTAGCTTTTTGATTACCACATAACCCTTTAAAACCTTTTTGCCTAACTCTTCTATCAACCCACCTTCCCTACTCAATTAACCATCGATGGTCCTAAAAACTACCAATGGTCAAGTGAGCTTCCTCCTTCAGTGGTCAACCACTGATGGTCATGTTTGACCATCAATGGTCAGGTCAAACCATTGATGATCACTATGTGTGATTGTCGATGGTGAACCACCTAAACCTACCCAGTCAAAAAATACCCAAAACATAAAATTTTAACTACTAAATTACCTAAATTTATCCTAAAACTTACCCCAAACCCAAATCGTCATTCAAATTTAAATTTTATCTGCTAATTTTCCCAATTTTAACCAAAACCTAAACTAGGGAACCCCCCCCCCAAAAAAAAAACCATTTCCAAACAACTAAAAACAACAAAAATAACTATCTACCAAATCAAAACATCACCTACCTCATTCCTTGACCACTGTTGAGGATGGATCCCATGTCTAGCTTCTCAACCATGTCCTCATCCACCTTGCATCTTGGTCTAAACTAGATCAAATCAACCATAAACCTCACAAAATTAACAACAAACTTGTCATTAGTCAACAACCTCATCAACACTGTCACCTAGTAATGCCAAATTAACATCTCACTAGACTACATAGAAAGATTGAAGTTAATAAGTTGAAAGTGAAAATAAAATTTCATTTTCACTTTTTATCCTAAGCTTTTTAGGGTTCCCCTGATCATTGATGGTCAGAGCAACCATCGATGATTGACTTTGGGACCCCTGACCATCGATGGTCAGGAGAATCCCCATTTAAAACATTTTTAGGCACCCAGCCTAAGTGCTAAAAATTTGAAGATGACCTTTATCCACAAAACCAAAAACTTTTGGAGATTACCCTTATTTTACCAACTATTAGACCACATCCACCTTGACATTGGCCATTTTTGACCCAAACTCTTGCATATTATGTGATGACCTTGCTTAGTCATTTTGATTACATTGACCAACCTTACCATGTTAAACATTTAAATTTTCGCCACTTTGTGCATGATTAGACCATTTTTGTTTTTCAAGAGAGTAGTTCCTACCTTGGATACCTATGAAAAAAATGACCCTATCTAGAAAACTTGAATGGAGTAGCTCAATCAACTATGACCAATGTTGTGGACCAGTTATCCTATCACTTCTTTTAAAACCAACCTTATTTTTACCAATATCAACAACCTTAGTCTGTGTGTGATCTTAGCTATCATACATAGTCAAATTTTATGCATATATTTACATCTAAAATGCCCAACCCCACTTTATATCACCAACCTCATGACTCACCATATACCATTTATCAAACCTTGAATTGATTTTGGTTTCACCTCATTGACTCCTAGTTTGAGGGGGAGCACCTTCTCCCATACTTGGGGAAAATAGACATTTGACCAAGTAATCCATTTTCTATTTTGTGACTATGGATTCAAAGTTTCATAAGAAAAAAGGGGCAAAATGTAGACACTAGAAAATTGTACTAGGGGCAAAAGGATACCTTAGGAATCACCTAACCCTTCTTGACCCACTAACTAACTTATTAGACCTTGGGTATAGTTAGATACTTATCTAAATAAATTCAATATCTTACTAATTAACTCACCAACCCTTTTAATTTACCTTGACCCCTTTTTACTCTAGATATTCAACCATCAATGATCAACTTAACCATCGATGATTAGCTTGACCATTGACGGTTAGGTTTTCACCCTTTCAACACATCACTGACTGTGTGTGAGATAATGAGGCATAATTAAATATGGTCACCTTATGTGGTGCTAAAAAACTCCCAAGCATCAAAATTAGTAAATCAACCTACTAGGGAACCTTTTATCCTCCATCTATCTCTGCCTATAAAAGGAGGGGAGTAGGAGGTGAAAAAGATCCATCATCATAAGAATTATTGCATATAGGGAATCAAGTTCTCTAGCCACCTAGTATTCTTCCAATGATTTAGAAAGAGTAAAAAATATCTGAACCTTTACTGAAATTTCTCTCAAGGCAAAGTACTGTTACTCTGTCAAAATTGCTTCATCCATCAACCATCAACAATTTAACAAGTAATAGGTATATTTATACTTTAGTCTTGTCATTTTGGTTTTTGAATTCCTAACCTAAATTAGACCTTTCTACACCTATCTTCTAACCTCTCATTTCTAATCACACCCTTAACCAAACCCCTATCTGATTAACAAACCATTTTGTAACTCTTTTTTGAGTACTTTTAGAAATCCATAGGTAACCACCGATGGTTGGCATAACCATCGATGGTCACCCCCAACCATCAATGGTTAACCAACTCCCGATGGTCAACTTAACCATCAATGGTTAGCATAACTTGTGGTGGTCAATATGGCATGAAATAACAACAATTTATTTTTGACCCCTTACCCCTAACCAAATATAACTTTCTATGTCCCTACTTATTCATATACCTTGCCTAATTTTTTGAACCCGAACCAATCAACTTTAGCACTAGTATTGACATGATTTCACTATTTAATCACTTTCTCTATCCAACATTCATCTACTTATTGTATTTCATTTTAACATTTTCTATTGTTTGAATGCAAGTATCTTTATTTTATCATTTCCAACTTAATTATTATCAAAAGTGGATTAACAACCTCCTATCAAGCTTACACTTCTCAGATATAGCTCATGCTAGGCATTCCACTTAACTATCTTGATAATAATGCCTTTTGTTAGTTATTTATTATATGTAGGTTATTCTTTCCAAGCCAAAGAATAATTCTCCATCTTCATCTGAATTACATGCACATTACTAACTAGGTATTTATACCTCACCCTTATTATTAGTTTCTTATCTTCTTTCAAAATTAAGAAATGAGCAAAAATTAAGAGAAAATCAATATTCTCAATGATATTTAACATTTTATCTATTCATGTATGCTATTTTATACAAAAATTCATTTATTTACTCTAAAACATGTGTTTGTGCACATGAACTCTAGTTATGTTTTCACAAAAACTTACCTTATCATTGTTAGAAATGCATCAATTTACCATAATTTTCTCATCTAGATATTGATTTTTTTACATATTTAGAAATTATATTTCAAAATGTCACAATTCATCTCTTTTAATTATTATAAAATTATTTGTGAAAATTTTGAGCTATAAATCTCTCCAAGTTTAGGTATTACAAATTTTAGAAAAAAATGACACTTTGCCCCCCTCTTTTGTTCCCCATTATCATACACCCAATTTAGACTAATAATTATATATCAAATAATAACTCAAGGCTGGGTAAATAAGGAATAATGGTTGACCTTGTAATAATTAATAACTCATGTCTTCCATCTCAAATGAACAACATTACTCTAATAAAAAATCTAGAAAATGATCAGAGATTTATACAATGTTTTATCAAAAATTAGAATTAATAAGTGTATTAACCCTAATTCATATAAATTGAATGGAATATTTTAAATATTGTAAATAAATTTGAAATAAGTAAAATGAAATCAAAGTGATAATATTGAAAATCCATGATCAAATGAAAGAAGAGTAACTATGAACAAAACAATATAATTAGTTGTTTATTGTCTACATGCTAACTATGTGACACCGAAAATGACTAAAATTGATCAACATATCGATTCTAAACATGTCCAAAAAATTGATGAAGGACAGGAACATCCAAAGTGGGATAGGATTGATAGACACTATTGACCCTAGCTAGTTTATTCTTTCCTCTTTTGAAAAATAGGGAAATTAGGGCACAATCAACTATGGTTAAAAAAAATATGTATGCAAAAAATTGAACTTTGGATGTTCACGAAAGACCTAAAAATAAATTATTCAAAGTTGAAACCCTAATAGGGTTTGAAATATATGAAAACCTATAATTAGAAAAGGGGTAGTTTAATGGGATAATCTAACACCAATCACCCCCATGATGATTGTTCATTACATATGTATCCAATACTCCAAAGAGGGAAATTGAACTCACATAGTTATACCTTTTAGAGTTCTTTATGAAATTGTGTTCTATTTTCTAATTGAACTCATTTAAAGATGGATTGAATGCTTGATAATGCTTATATTGAATTAGATAAAATAGGATCTTGACTTGGCTAAGGATTGCTTCAAATTAGTATAATGATATTTATAAATAATAGGGACACTTTCTCAGTGTGAAATAATGTAAGTGTGCTTTTGTATTAAAATTTATAAGTGATTGAATAAGTGACTCAAATACACCTTTATAGAAATAAAAATTGGAAAAAATAACTTTAGCTATCATGAAAATACTCACCAACATGTAAAGTATGTTGTAAACTTAGAAAGTGTCCATTAAAAGGGTTAACGATATGATCAAACCATAAGATACTAAAACATCTGCCACTATTGTCCCCTACTAGGAATTTCTATTCTTAATGGAAACATGTGACTTTTGGGTCCTAGGATGTCCATAAAAATGCTTACATCAAATTTTATAAGCTTCAAACATTTATATAAGTGTAAGATAGAAATTTAGAAAGGAATAGGTTCGTATAGGTGCTTATGTTAGAGTGAGGTGAAGAAATAGGTCAACATTCAGAGCTTAAGTAAATAAAAGTAATATATGAACCAAAATGACATTATGAAGTACTCATGACCAAATTTGAGTGACTTCACATAGAGCATTTCATTATTTTATTTAGATAGATGAGATGTACATATTGGGGTTTGATCTCCTATTAATAAGGAGTCACCCTTATTACACAAACCCTATATTATCTCTACTTACCATATAATCTAGGTGATTTGTTATAAATCAAATAAAATATATTCATCATAAAACTATTCTAATATAATAGTAATAATAAAATCAATGTGACATATTAATAAATGAGTATTTCTAATAAGAAATACATACATCAAGCATACCATGTATTCTTCATCCCTTGTTTGCATAACTTTATAGATTATTAAAGAGCCTTGAGTGGATATCTATTATGCCCAATTATTATATCTACCTCACATATTAATCTATAAATCAACATTTCAACATTGAAAATTATTGAAATATGAAGAGGATGGATGTACAATTTAGTGAAAATAATTGCATATGAAACTAACCAATTTGCCTGTAAGTTTTTGGATAGTATAAAAACATGAACTCTATCAACTTGATCCTGGCTAGTAGTACACTTTGATGCCATTATAAAAAAATTGTGGGAAATAAGGAAAGGTTCCTATGTAAGATAACTTAATCTTATCAATTTCAAGTTTTATTTTTCATATAACAAGGTTTGACATTTTTTGATCTTTTGGATTAATGCCAATGTTATTACATTATTTTGGAACTTTAATTATCTGATGTGTTTATGTGATGGACATGTATCTTAATTTACTCTATGAATTGTGTTTGGATTTGGGAATTATATATTTTCAAAGGACTAATTACTATTTATGATTTGTTTAGTATTAAAACTCTTGTTATTTTTTGTTTTTTAATTTTTACACGGATCTTAATTTTTGAAAAATTTGAAACCATACTCATGAAAGTTATAAACATACTCCAATTCATTATATTTTTGGTTTACTGATAAACTTATATAAATAATTTTTTAAATATATAGTATGTGTATACACATACTATTTTCAACTTTTATCAAATATTGACGCTTTACATCTTGTAAGCACCCATTGAGACTCAATATCTCTGAGTGCATGCCCTAAGGGGTGCACTAAGAAAGGGTTGGGTAGGCCATTAGTGATTTATAGGATTATTGTCCTTTATTCCACATTATTACCAATCCAACCAACTCCTAAAACCATTCCCTAAGCTATTACTTCTCCTTTTCACACTCCTCCAATCTTTTCCACTTTCCATCCCTCTTTTCCTCACATTAGTACCTTTTTGTCAGTCAACTACATAGGGTCAACTAGGTTAACCATGTATAGTTTTAGATTATTTTCACTTAGGAGTTAGTTTGGCCTTCGGCCGATCTAAATCTAGACTTAGTGAATAATGGACTAGAATTGTATAGGGTCAATTGGGTCAACCCTATCATCTGAAATTTTTGGAAGGGTTTAGGGAAATATCCACCTATATAGACAAGATCATTTCACCATTTTTTCAATGTGTAATCAAGAGTTATTATTCATTCATGCTTATTTACAATCTACTCTTCCACCATCCTACCTAAGGAGTCTTAGCTTAGGGTTTCTACTTGGAGAATCTAATGTTGTGGATAAGTCTTAGATGATTTGGCCTTTCTTAGTTATAATTACAAACCACAAAAACATATTTCAAATCCCCTTTGGCTAAGGGAGAGATTGAGTCTCGATGGGTTCACATTCAGGTAAGTATATTCTAACTTTGTTCTCCTCTCTTTAGTAGATGTAAGTAGCATAAGTTTTGGCTTGAATAATATTACTCCTCATATTCCATGTATTAGGGTCTTACTCATACTTAGCTTAATTTAGATTATTCTATAAATGTTTTTATTTCTTTACTAACCCATCATATTGTGCTACAAGCTATGGTGAGCACTAAATTAGATTTACTTTCTTGTTTATTAGACATAAGTGAAATATTAAACCTAAGATGATTTTTAGGGTTATTGTATGATTGTGTTAGACTATAGGCTTTGGAACCCTTCCTAGTATGGTTTATTATGATAAGTGACCCCCTAATTGTGTCTAGTATATTCCCATCTTGTTTATGTTCCTACTTAACAAATGTATTCCCAATCAAAAGTGTAGGTATCTTTATCTTCTTTAAGCTAGGATTGATTTATAGACATGATGCATTTTTGATTGCATACATTCTGGTGAACCCAACATGCACTAAGACTTGTAGGATTTTTTCACTTATTTCATTCTTTTCATCATTATTTTTATCATATATTTGACATACTGGGTTGATTACATCAACCTAACTCTAATTTTTATGTGTAGGTTTTTAGGTACAGGGTACTAGATTAACCCAATTGACCCACTATAGGTTTTTAACTTTCCAAACTTCCAATCTAGACTAATGGATCGACCCAGTTGACATAGTATAGTTTATAGACTTTTACAAATATCTTTTTCAACATACTAGGTCAACCTAGTTGACCTAGTATAATACATGCATTCAATAATAGGTTCTTATAATGATTGATAGACCCATTCAACCCAATTAGTAGGTTTTTCAATCATTCCACAAGGTTATCTGAAAACAATTTTCCTTCTTTGTATCTTTGATCCACCAATGATCTTTTTTTCCTTTTTATCTCTTTCTTTACAGTATTTTCTTTCACAATTTGTAGTCTTCAAAATTGCCCTTGTACATTCAACTAGATTAACCCTATCAACCTAGTTATGTATTCTATGTGCTATTTGGATAACTAGGTTTACTCTATCAACCCTATTCATTTTTAGACCTTGATTCTATATTATAAGATTGACCCTATTAACCATGTTCTATATTTTGTGTATACACTATCAACTATATCAACATTGTACCTTGTTTCAAAGTTAAAATTAACCTTTATATATTAGTAATTAGCTCACACTTTCATTTTTTGTTGCTTACATGATTAAAATATATAAAATAGCTTAATTTTATGGTTTTAAATTAATCATTTAGTTTCACTATTTTATATTTTATGCACACACAACCAAATCACAAAATATAAACAAGCATTTTAACATTTAACTACCCAAAGCCAACCTACTTGAATTTCATCACCAAGGGGGAAGCCAACTTGATGTTTTGGTCAAGTGTAAAGTGTGGTTAATGGTATATTCTGTATAATAACCCAACATCCTTATCACTATGATGTGTGAAGTGAGGGGATATGCCTTAATACCAAAACTATATCATCACCACTATATATCCCTTTCAGCCTAAACTACCTAAAACTATCCTTAGATTGCTTTATATTTCCTTATTTATAGCCAAATTCCCATCATACTTAAAAATATATTTTAATAATCTTATAAATATTCAAGTTGACCATTTAGCTATTTATTTACTTTCCAAGTTGATTGATTCCTTTTTTCTCAATTGTATTTTGTATTACAAAAACTTGCATTAGTCAGTATTGGTGTGAGGTTTTATGTTGCGTGCTTCAATTGGATTATCCAACATTAATCTAATTGATTTTTTGTTTCCCTTATATTGTTTATTTTCAAGTTACTTGAAAAAATTATCTTGTTTAAATTCATAATCTATTATAGGCTCCCTTATCTTCACTATCTATTGTACTAGGTTGACTTAGTTGACCCTGTACATTTTTATAGCTTTTGTCTACTATAATGGATCAACCCAATTGAAATTATAATATTTTTAGACCTTATACTATATTTTCAGCCCTTATCTACTATGTTAAGTCAACCTAGTAGACCTTGTGCTATTTATAGATCTTATTCTCTATACTGGGTTGACCCAGTCGACCCTATACTATTTTTTGATTCCCTCATTTATCAATCTAATTCTATATCTTTCCTTATTTTTTATTCTATTAATTATTTATTCATAATGAAATTTCCTATTAGAATATTCTTGGATAGTCTAAATCCATTTAGATACTATATGGGATGTTCATTTCTTCCTCTCTTTTCTTCCCAAGAGAACCATCACTCTTGGGGCACCTCTTCCCTCCATCCATGAATTATAATATGGTGCAAATAACACCTCAAGATGAAGTTGATGGGTCTTATACTTCCCTTACTTACCTAGATACTTCTCATCTTCAAAATATTCAAACTAATGTGGGAGTAATTGACACAAGTTTAATTAACAATCCCACTCACAATCCATCTTATAATAACCCTCCCCCTAATACCAATTTGGGGAGTGCTCCTACCAACACCAACCAAACTTATGATACAACTCAAATTTTATCTCAAGTAATGCAACAAATGAATATAATGTAAAATTTTAATACTAATCAAATGATGCAACTTCAACATCATTTTATTAATATGGCCAACCAACCTCCAACTATGTATCCTCAAGCTAATCCCAATTATATTCCTCCACCTCTTAGAGATGCCTCTAGCAATGTTATTCCTCAATCCATAATGAATAATAAGATGATTTAAACCATTAAAAATGAGACTTTAGATCCCTTAATTATCTCCATTGATATTGGTAACATATTTACAACTATCAAATATGATAGCACTATATACCCTACCTCATTTCTTAAATCCTTTGGCAACCTTTACAAAGAGTGGATCCAAACTAATATCTTTGCCATAACTAAACTCTTAGTCAAAGCCTTCATCGGTAATGTATTATAATGGTACCCAAACATTCTACTTGGAAACTTGAATATTTGGTTAATCCTTTAGTTAAAGAGTTTTAACACAATGATCTACCTAAAAATTGTCTTAGCCACTTCATCAATGCTAAAAAATATACCTCTAAAACAACTCATGACTTTATCAAAATATGGAAATCATTGGCCCATAAATCCAACCATAACATGACTGATGATAACTTATTCAAACTCTTTATTATGGCTTTAACTCCCACTCTTCAATATAAGGTTCAAAATTTTACTCCCCATACACTTAATGAAGCTCTTGATCAAACTAAATGTCAAGACTTTCTCATGAAGAAATTCAAACCTAATCCTAAACTATTAAAAGGATCCTTTCAAACATATAAAAAATCTATCACTAGTAATACTTCCCAAGCTAAACCAGAAGTTACCAAAATTGATATTCCCTCACCTTTTCACATACCTCTTTTGGTTCAAAAAATGAAACAAATTTTTCCACCCTCTAAACCTTTCATTTATCCCAATGCTCCTCATAAGTAGTATGACCCCAATCTATTTCAACTTTCATTATTAAGAGTTTACCATTGCTTCTAAAAAATGACAAACTTATAAATCTTCTACCTCAAATAAACAAAAAAAAATTTCAACTAATCAACCAAATACCAAGGATGTTTGTACCATAGATGTCAATTATAATAAATATTATAATAATTCTTAATATGTTAACAATGCTAAGGTCAACTATCATCGTAAATTGGCTCACAAAGATCTTGTTACCTAGCCTAATAAGCCATATTTAGAAGAACAACATCTTAAAGATACTACCACCACTAATCTTACTTCAGAAGCCCAAGATAAACCATCTCATCCTTCCAATCCTATAACCACATATATACCTTCCAAATCTACTTTAACTCCCAAACCTCATGTCGGTTCTTCTAAATCACATTGAAACTTTCTTGAATAACTTAACTCTATGCCTTGTAAAATCCCACTTATGGAATCGATTCACACTTTAACCTATCATTGTAAGTTCCTTATGAAAAAACTCTAATAAATTAAATATCCATCCTCCATATATGAATAACCACCTTCTACCAATTCTCAACCTACCAATGTCAATACCACTGAAATTATTTGTCCTTCTTACAAGCCTTTCATTGAATTCCTTGATGAAGATATGATCAATGATGAATTTTTTTTATGTTGATGATCCCCCACTTTTTATCAAAATAGCCATTAATACCACCCTTATCTATAAAGTTCTATTTGATTAAGGCTCTGGTATTAATACAATATCTTTGTGGCTTATCCAACAACTTAGTTATAACAAAGATCATCTTAAGTGAACCCGTCTCGTCATGGTTTTGATAAGACAAATCAAAAACCACTTGGTTGTATTTAGCTTCCATTAATCATTGGAACTAAGATTGATTGAAATAAGCTTATGGTCCTTGATTTACCTTTATCTTATAACATGCTCCTTAGTCACTCATGGAGTCATCAAATGCATGTTATTGCTTCTTTTGGTAGTCAATGCATTAAATTCTTACATAATGGAAAATGGTATAAGCATGAAGTTGATCCCAACCTATAGAGTATTCAACTTCCTAATTACAAATCCTAATATCATGTTCCTATAATTCCTAAGATCAATAGTGCTCTTTTATCGAAGTTCATCAACTTGAATCCTAATTTACAAGTTACTCTTATGGATTTTAATGATGATGAACCTAATAATGCAACATAATTTCAATACTACCAAGCTACATCCCTACATTTCATAATGGATTCCTCCTTATTTATTACCAAGAGACCATACTATTCCTATTATTAATGATATTACCAATTTTCCCCCTTCATACAATGCTCAAGAGACTTATTTTCCTAAATATGACTTCAATTACAATGAATTTGGATTAGCCAAAATATTTCAATATCCTCTCATCATGTCTCTTCGTACATTTAGTAACATTGATATTTCACCTTCTGAAACTCCCCCTAATTCTCAAGTATGTACAATTTCTCCAACATATGATGATAAATATATAATGGCCTAAGCCCCAAGCTCAATATCAAGACTTGGATGTCTAACATTATTAGAAAACCTTAGCCCAAATTCATGCTTTCAAAAAATATGTGCACACTATTTCTATGGATCATAACTTAGATCCCAAAGGTTATGTACCTTATACTAATTCACTGCTTATTGATAGTCCTTGGGTGGTAGATAAAATCATACATTCTAAACCTCCAAAAATTCTTGTATCTACTTTACCACCTATTGATCTAATCATTACCTATAATCCTTCTCCCATCAACAAAACCATTGATACTTCGATCCCATCTGCTCTATCTACTTATTCTACTCTCAAGATGACACTTGATGCTAGGGCAATTGATGTATGCCAATTCCATTCTAAGTATGATATCTATGGTAACCAAGTTCTAGATATTGAAGTAGATATTGAGTATTATGGTCCTCTTCCCACCTTGCCTAGTGAAAAAGCTATCCTTGAACTACTTCATGCTCATGAACCTCAACTTCCTCAGCAACATCATAAACTTAAGAATTTTAAAACTAAAACCCCTTATTTTAACATCTTTGCTACCATAATTTATCCTAAAACTAATCCAATTTCATCTTTACCTAATGCACAATAACAGATGATAATGCCATGTTTATTGAAGAAAACACTCACATAAAATATGCTATTCCATCTTGTCCTCAACCAATTACTATCTCTCATGAACTCTCACCTAATGAACATGATAATTTCATCTTATTCTTTGATAAGTATCATGAGGTTTTTGCTTGGTCCTATGAGGACATGCCTAGCTTGACCCTATAATTATGGTGCATAATATCATTAATTATCTTGATGCCAAACTTGTGCATCAAAAACAAAGTAAATTTATGATCAAGGTTTCCACTTTATATCACAAGTAAATAATCAAAGTACTTGATGCTAAATTTATTAAACTAGTGGATTATTTTGAATGGGTTTCTAATATTATCCCCATTCAAAGAAAGGTCACTATGGTCATTTATATTTGTATTTATTTACACAATTTTAACCTTTCAAGTCCCAAGGACAACTTCCCTTTACCTTTAATAGATTCCAGTATCGATTCCATAGCTAGTTACAAAATGCTGTCTCTTATGGATGGCTTCTTGAGATACAATCATATTTATATTACCCCTGAGGACCAATATAAGACTACTTCCACCATGGAATGAGGCACCTAATACTATGTCAAAATGCCCTTCATCCTCAAAAATGCTAGAGCTACATACCAACATGCAATGACTCACATCTTTCATGATCTCAGCCACAAAATTGTTGAAACTTATGTGGATGATATTATCACTAAATCCAAAAGTCATATAACTCGTCTATCTGATATTTCTATCATGGTAACCAAAGTGAATAAGTATAAAAGAAACCAAAATACCAAAAAGGGAAGACTAAAGTTTTGTAACAAGAGAGAGAAATTACATAGAGGGAGAGACCCATGAAAGTAACCTAAAAAAAGTGTTAGATAGATGTAGATAGAAAGCATGAAAATAAGGAAATGTTTGGGCAAAGTAATTTTTAAGGAATTGTGCATTGGTGGGATCTTTAAGAATATGGACTTCATTGGTTTCAAGGTGGTATGTATTTGGATGAAGAATATCTTTAAATAAATAAGGTCCCCACCAATTTTGGGTGTATTTACCTTCTTTATCATGGGTGTAATTTAATTTAAGGACAAGATCACCAACATTAAATATGTTGCTTGGGAATACAAGCCTTATATTGGTGATTATGTTGTAAGGTAGAAAGATGACATTCATCAAGGAGATCAAGGGAATGAAGGTGAAATTCATTTAATTATTCATTGGGTTCATTTATTTATCCTATTACTTAAGCCATAAATTATTTTATTTCCCTATCATGCAATGTTTCGCACTTGAAACCAAATAAACAATGTCAATTGTTGTGACTTCAAGAGTGGAATATAATGAAATAGGAAATAGATGGAGCATGTAGTAGATATCACTGATAGTGAATCTAGGAAAAATGTAATAAAATCTTACCCTCATTTTGTTGATACTCCACTGTCGATGAACATCTCCCAATACTCATCAATTGTGATATTATTATGTCTAATGGGAATGTGTTTTCTCATCTATAAGTATAAAATTTAACAATCTAATCTACCCATCAAATAAAATTTAAATGAAAAATATCTATTCAACATTACCTTTCATATTCTAATATAGTTCATATTAAATAATGAAACATAGAAAAATATATATGTGTGTCTCTATGTGCCATAATCCTTTATGATTTTCTATGGTTTGTACCCAAAATGTTTCCTTTCATCTATATGGTTTTATAAATATTGATTGTATTTTAATGAAAAATAATGTAAATATGGTCAAATGGATATGCAAATAAAATTTAATCCACATGTAGTTAGGATAGAAATAATGGTATAAAAACTAGTATTAAATGGATCCAACAAATACATGTCTATAATTTGTAATGAAATATTTAATTTCTTGATTATTGTGATTGATACAATAAACCTTTCTATAAAATTGATTTCATAAGCCACTATTGTCCTTTCCCTTTATTTTGTTAATAGATGTATCCTTTGTTTTTTTACAAGGCATTATCTTATACTTCATACTGTTTAAATAATGAAGTTTCCAAAATTTTATGGAATTTTGATACATTTATAACTTTGGTTACATAATAATAATTAATACAAATTTAATATTTAGAGGCAAAAACATAATTTATTTAGCATTATGTATTTATTTTATCAAATTTTAGGAAATTAGGAATATAGACCCTAATTAGACAAACTATTGTGAAAAATTAGAATGCTATAAATATGAAATAAATGACACAAACTAATCTATAAACTTGATAAATATGGAAAGTTACTAAATAAGGATAGTGTAAGAGGGAAATATAAACATAGCTAAAAAATGCTTCATAGACTATTTCTAGATCTAAGATTGATAGTCTAATTGTGTTGACTATGTATTGACTTGGAACAAGAGCTAATAAGGTTATAGGACAAGAGCATGTGATTAAACAATAAGGGTCACTATTATGCCTAGGGAGTGTTGTTGTCTAGTAGATAACATGGATATGATATTTCTAGTTTTTGATCATCTTTAGTTGTTTATTATAAAAATTTATGTGGTAAATTTTAATTCACTTTGGTTACCATTGTGTAATTATTTTTCTACTCAAAACCCTAGCTTAATAGACAAGAAGAGCAATGCAAATCATAGATTTAAAAGGTTCAACATTTGAATTTTTGTGATACATAAACACCCTCTATGTTCATTCTGCCTATATACCAATACTCTTAAGAGGGATAAAAAACCTTGTAGTTCACCGATGCTACGATGGTGTGTATGAATCGGTGTAAAATACTAGATGTTGGCACAATATTTGTGTGATTAAGTGATTTAATCATGACTTGTGACCTTGGATATGTATTCATACTTTATCTCTTGGCTATTCGGGTTGTATGTAATTAGAATTAGGATAAATAATGTGTAATTATAATTCTCATGCTCTTCTGTATGGAAGCCTATTATATGCAAAATGATTTGAAATTTGATTTTTTAGTAGTTTTTTGGGAATTAATTTAGGTGGGGATTATAAAGATCATAGACCAATCTTTTCATAAAATATAATTTCACAAAATATTCACTATTTGGTAGGAAGACAAAAATGGTGAGTTTGAACAATAGAGCAGGGTACTCTTATCCAATGGGGGACTATTGTCCAATGAGGACAAACAACTATGCTAAGGGTTAAGGATAGTCTAAGTGTTGGATTGGTTTTTTTTTTATAAGAAATAGGTACATTATGAGATCAGTAATCAACTTAGAAAAGTGAGTCCTCCATGTTGAAAGTGGACAAAAGGCCCTAGAATAGGTCATGAACTAAGTGTGTAAAAAGGGTGATCACAAGTATGTGATTTTAATTTAACTATTAATTTACATGTCTAAATTTTATACCATTTTATTCTAGTAATACATCAAATTAAATTAAAGGAGTAAAAGGAAAAAATGCATACTTGAACTTACCTATGAAGTGTAGTCTTGAATATGTGCCACAACATTGAACTATGTTTCATGAAAATATAAAATGAAACTTGTATAAAATTAATTCTTACTTATGATCAACATCAATAAGAGAAGATAATAAAATTAAGAACGAATAACAAGTAATGAGTACACCTATTTAGTTACGCAAACCACTATGTTTTTAGTGAAAAATTGGTGATTATAGAGGGTAGGCCCCTTGGAGATTTTGTCTATGTTGAAAATCATAGATTGGATTGTGTAAAACCCAAATCTTCATAGATTAGATGAGTATGCTTAAGATATCAAGGTATGATTGAGCCAATCAGTGCATACCCATGGTAGTTAATTATCTTGTAATTCATGTATGAATCCTATTAGAATGTTTTCGTGCAAAACGTGATACAAAAAAGGTGAACAATCTCTATAAATAGAATAAGGCTCATTTATAATTAAAAAATGGTGAAAAATTAGTACAAATAGTTAGTATAATTTGGGTATGGTGTATACAATGTGGAGAATGACAATAATTTACATTCCATCTATAGAACTAGTGTAAAACTGAGTAAGAAGGAGGCCATATACTACACACATGCCCCCAATATAATATTTGGTGTATATAAATTATAAGATTGAGTAGTAAAAACTCCAATTATAATAAAAAACCTAGAACATATGGCACACTTGATGCCCCCAAACTAAGAAAATCTAAGTAATTTATAGAAACTAGTACTATAAAATTGTTGCTTACTATTCTAAGTTGCCTAGGACTCTGATAGATATTGAAAATGACTATTTTATGAGTTTTTGGAAAACAATGACTTATTTGGACAATAATGGGGAGAAATTATATCCATTTGGAGTTCCATTGTTTAAATTCATTCTCTATGTACTTTCTGAGTATGCTATGTGATTATCTATATGAGGAATTTAAATTTATACATGTGTCTGTGTAGAATGGGTTTAGTATATGAGATAAAAAATATACACATAATATTTTTCACTTTATCATTGACTAATGGTTTCTCTTGTAGTAACCTTTATATCTTTAATCTCTTAGAGTTCACACCCTAAAGGTTGAATTTATAAAGGGGTGGGTAGGGCTTTGGTTTTTTTACAAGAAATGTTTTTATCTATGTCATGATCATATCATTTTTATTACCGATTTAGCTTTCTTATATTTTCCTTTCTACCTACGTCCTTTTATCTTATCTTGCTCTGTTATGTCAGTTCACCCATTTATTACTATTTATTACATGCTAATTCCTTATATTTTGGACTCATTCCTCTTTTATGCTTTATCAACCTGGGTAATGTAGTTACAAGTAGATATTCCTAGCATTTACACTACATCAGCCTAACCAATTCAGTTCATTGGTTATTTGAATCCTCTGAACTTCATCGAGATGGATGATATTATTATCTAACATTTATTTTAATTATCTAACTACTATATATAATCATATTTAATTACATTTAATATACACACTCAATACACTTATCATCTCTACTTGATCTCACACTTATGCCCTAATCATCACATGGAGGAACTATATGTATAATATTATTTTGAAGGAAGCTTATCTTGTATAAGTATTGGAGATTTTATAAGAGGTCTTTATTTGGATTAGATCCTATTTTCCATCCTTTGAGGTCTTCATAACCACAAAAATATTTTTCAAAGAACTATTGGGAAAGGGAAGGATTTAGGCTTGAAGGGTCCACACCAAATTAAGTATTTCTAACCTTGTGATATTTTTCTTATTTTAGTTAGTAGGTAGATGTTGTTTAGTAGATAAATTTGTGTGTGTTTCCTTATCTAATTTATATCTAAACTTAAACTTAGTGTGGTTATAGGATTTCTTGGACTTACCATTTATCTATTTATGTAGCCTAAGCACTCATTTACCTAACATGGATCCTTACTAATTTTAATTCTTTTAACATTTCCCCTTTGCTTAATTTATTTTAATTACACAAATACTTAGATTACCTTTAGGAAATACTTTGATTTTATCATTATATGTCTAGTTAGAGCTATTCTATATTATCATTGGCTTGAAGGATTTGGAACCCCTCCCTTTAGAATTGGTGAGTAGGTACCCCTATTTCTAGGTCTACAGATCCAACCTTGGTCATGACCTAATATATCATGTAATGTGAGATATTGGAATAAACTTATCTAAGTTTTGATCTTTAGAGATAGGATAGTTATAGGTTAATACTATCTTGTGCATACATTTTTGTAAACTCGAAGTGAAGCTTAAAACTAACTTCAATTTTTTAGCCAACTACATCGGTTAACTTGATATAATTAAATTTTAGTTTTTTGTATCAAAAACCTATATTAGCCACTTTGATATAGTTATGTTTTAGTTATTTATCCAACCTACTATATCAGCTAGCTTAATACACTTTATTTATTGTTTATAAATGACATTAGCTAGCTCAAGTCATTTTGTGTTTGCTCAAACTACATTGGCCATCTTGAGATAATTTTATTATATGTTTGTAATTACATCAGTTATTCTGATATAGTTTTATTTGTTTCATTTTTAACATAATTTAGTTCATTATTGTTGGTTGTTTATTCAATTAAATTCATTGAATTCTTCAAATTGGTTTTTGACATTGATTTTCTAACTTTATTTTCTATTTGTTTGGTTTACCCTAAAGACTATGTTTTGGAAGTATATAAATTCTTAACAACTTTCATGTAAGGATATGTGGTGTCTTTTTCATAAGACATCATAGTGTGAGAAACTTTATCCAATTCTCATAACCAAAAAACATAAACTTTGGTTTCCATGTGTCTAGTAACTTATTAGAAATTCCTAGGATTCCATTTTTATTGAACCTTAGATTCCAAACATTTGTTTGATATTGTGATGCACTTGAGAAGAGTGTATCACCCATGAAATTTACTCTCATTGTACCCTCAAAATTGAGTTTAGAAGGATATAATAATGATAAGCCTCTATACATAGTTATTTGAAACATTGAGATGGCACTAATCAATGAATGAGTAAAAATATTTGAGATTCCAAGTTATCAATCAAATTGTTTTAAAACATATACATGATCTTGTTTTTGAAAGAAAGTTAGTTAGATTTAGTTTTTGTTTGAATTGTCTATTATATTATAGACTACATCAACCAACACCAATACAAATCTATTCTATGTGTTATAGTTGTATTAGATAGCCTAATACAATTATATTTGTGTGTGAACTACATAAACACAAATTTTTATGGTTCTTATGTTTATTTCCATGACTACATTGATAAAATCGATATAGTTTGACTATCCTAGTATTATTTGAGCTTGACTACATCAACTAGACCAATACAATCTATATTTTCCAACATCTATCTATATGACTACATCAACCAACTTGATATAATTTAATTGTTCCCAGTCTATAGGTTATTACATCATCCAAGTTGATATAGTCTATTTAAATTAGGCACCAATCATTCCACATTTCCTCTTTATACTACATCAACTAGCCTATTATTATTTGTTCTAATTTTATACTATGTTAGCCAAATAGATACAATTTTGCCTTTCAAACCCATAAATTGATTGCATCAACTAGCTAGCTCAATACCTCCTACTTGTAGTGACTCTTTATCCTTTACTTTCAATATTTTCACATATTTAACATCATGATGTCACCTCTTAAGAGCTTTATGACCAACCTCAACCCTTTCAAATTTTACACCGGTTTTTATTTTATCCCTAATTTTTGCAATTTTGAAGAAAACTCCTCATTGTGCACATTTTAAAAAAATCACTCTAGATATATACATGTAATGTGGTTGAGATTAACCATACTGGAAATATAGATGATTCCCAAATTTTCAATTATCTTGATGATAATAGCATTTTTATCCCAATTAAAACTGGTGGATTCCTTCATCTTCCACAACAAGTGGGGAAAATAACACTAATTTTAGGAACATTATTCCCAATTATTATATTAGTAATTACCCTCCTAATACCTTTAATAAAAACCCACCTATCAATATAACTCAAGTCCTTGTATAAGTGGTCCAACAATTGAACCTTATGAAAACATCTAATAACTCCCATATGTTCCAAATGCAAAACCATCTTTTGATAATGGCTAGCCAACAACCTAAAGTAATCATGACTCAACCAGATCCACATTTTATTCCTCTCCCTCTTATATATGCCAATAGGAATATCATTTCTCAATCTCCTATGAATGAAAAATTCTTCAACACATTGATAATTATCTATTAGCTCCCTTTATTATTTCCATAGATATTAGAAACATATCTCTATATATCACATATGATAGGACTTAGGATCCCACTTTCTTCCTTAAATATTTTGGAAATATCTATATGGAATGGGTTCAAACTAATACCTTCTCTACTACTAAACTTCTAGACAAAATGTTTAGAGGAGACACACTGTAATGGTATAAACAAATTCTTAGTCACTCCATTATGTAACTAGAGGATTTAGTCAATGTTCTGATTAAGGAATTACAACACAATGTTCTTCTCAAAAATAGCCTTAGCCATTTCATCAATGCTAAATAATCTCCTAATGAATATGCCCTAGATTTCATCGACCATTAGAAGTCTCTAGATCATAAATTGTATCATATTGCTCTTAAATCCCCCATTCAATACAATTTTAGGAATCTTTCTCCTCACACCTTAGAAGAGGCCATTAATCAAGACAAAACATAAGATTTACTTATGGTCCAATTTATACCTACTCAAATTTTAAAAAATGAATGTTTCTATAATACAACTAATGCCACTACTTATAATCCTCAAACCAAGTATCCTCAACCCAAAGTAAGAACATCCTTTTTAGATAATCAAATTCCCTCTTGCCCTTAGTTTAGTGTGTAGGAAATGTAGAATTTTGTATCTCCATATAAACCATTCAATTATATTAATAATTCCCCTCTACCATGATATGACCCTAATAAGTTTTGTTGGTTCCATGCTGACATTGGTCATTCCCATGAGACATGTTATTGGATTATGGATCATGATCTTATTAGAATGCTTAGTTCCTAATAGGGGTGTTATGGGGGTACTTTGGTTAGGGGGGGGTAACACCCCCCTTCTATGGTCATGATGGGGATCTATAGGGACAATGACCATACATGGAGATCCCCTAGAGGGGGTTCAGGGTAGTGTCCTTGAAGTGAATTTTATGAAAAATGCATTGTAAAATATTATAATTTCATAGTAAATCTTGACCATTCACTATTAGGTCATAAAACTAATGGTAGAAATTATGTTGATGCATTTTTTTCCTAATATGTAACCCTGGGGGGGTAACACCCCCCTTCTATGGTCATGATGGGGATATATAGGGACAATTACCATACATGGATATCCCCTAGAGGGGGTTCTAAGTAGTGTCCTTGAAGTGAATTTTATGAAAAATGCATTCTAAAATATTTTAATTTCATAGTAAATCTTGACCATTCACTATTAGGTCACAAAACTAATGGTAGAAACTATGTTGGTGCATTTTTTCCCTAATATGTAACCCTCTTTTGATATGAGGGCATTGCAATAATAGAAACACACTATGTGTGAGTGAAGAGGAGATTACATTGAATGTATTATAGGTTTATCTCTTCATTTGTTGGACTGAATAAGATAATAACTGGCTATTTCTGTGTGGACATATTCCATATTAGGTGAACCTTATTAAATTTGTCTCTCTCTTGTATTGTGTTTTCTATATTTTATTTTTATCTTTATTTTATTAATATTAATTTGAGTTCTATATTCCTAACATATGTCATAAACTCAAAAACTTTATAATCACCCTTATGTTTGGAGAGAACTTTGAACATGAATCTATGATCAAAGAACATCATAATGAGTATCAACAAGCTTCCTGAAAGTGAACCTATACTTATAAACCTTCCAATCAGAAGTCTCAAAAAATTTCTCAACCATCTAATTCCATTACACAACATTCTAATGCAAATGATTATGCTATGAACACCTATTATGATAAATACTATACTAATTCCCAATATGTGAATTAGGGAAAGGTAAAATACCATTGAAATCCTACTCACAAATACCCTATCATAAAACTTAAGAAGTATTATATCAAACAAAAAATTCTTAAGGATACTACAACTAATATTTATTCCTCTTTAAATTAGCTAACTAGTGAGGATCCTGTTCCACCACCAGAACCTCCACCTAGTTTGACCAATCCTTCTCCCATTATTACTACTAAAATATTTACAATTAATCAAAATAATCTTCATGCCACCTCTACCTATAAATGCATTTTTATTGATGAACTCAAATCTATGTCTTGTAAAATTCTTCTAATGGAATTAATGGTCACTTACATTTATCATCACAAGTTTCTCATGCAAAAATTACAAGACATTGAAGAAACCCATCTAATGATTCTAAAATTATGATGTTAATCTTTGAAGGTCCCACACCTATGGAATTTCATACTATCAAAACCATTTCTCAATATTCTTTCAAAACCTCTATCGAGTTTCTTGACGAAGGCATGTTTAATGATGAAATCCTTTTTCAAGTTGATGATCGACCCTTATTTATTAAGATTGGTCTCAACAATACCTTAATAAGAAAGGTATTTATGGATTAAGGCTATGGTATTAATTTTTACTTCCATTTGATTACTCCAAATATAACCTTTAACACACTAGACTCATTTGTTAGGGATTCACTAAAACCAATCAAAATCTTCTTAGTTTGTTTCCCTTTCACTATCAGACCAAAAATAATATGTACTAAGATTATGGTTTTAGATCTTCCACTTTTATACAACATGACTCTAGGTCGTACATAGACTCATCTCATGATAACTATCACATCTTTAGATAGCCAATGCATAAATTTCATTCATAATGGAAAACATTATAAGCATGAAGAAGATCCCAATCCTAAAAATTTTAGTATCACATACATATTAATAGTTCACCTATTCCTGAGTTCATCAACATAAATCCTAACCTCGATGCTACTCTTGCAAATTTATATGATGATAAACCCAATGAACTATAAAATATTTTTAATACCATTTGATTACCTTCTTATGTTTTAGAATGACTTTCCCTTATTTATTTCCATGAGATAGGGCCATCCCTTTTTTTGATGATGATACTAAAATTCTTCCCCCATGTAACTCTAATGAATCCACTTACACAGAAGATGACTTCATTTTTAATTATTATGGGATAGCTAAACTATTCTAATATCATTTAATAATGTCCCCTTATAATTTTAGTAATACAGGTGTCTCCACCAAAGACACTTATATTGAAATCATTCGACCAACCTATCATGAATGTATTATATATCTTTATTATGATGATGCCTACATCATGTCCCAAAATCAATCATGAGACTTGGATGTAATTCATTATCAAAAGACCCTTGCCAAAATGCATGCCTTTAATAGTCATGTCCATGTGATTCACATATCTTATGATCTAAGTGAAAACAAATAATAAACTCAAGGTTATGTACCTCATATTAATACACTCTTGGTAGATACTCCATAGGTTATTCAAGAAAATTTTCCCATTCTTAAATATGATGATATCGGCCTACCTAATACCATTCAGAGTTTCCAACAATCAAAACTATATCACCCACTAGTCTAAAAAGGTTTGTCATGTTTTTATTCCTTATGACTATATCAACAAGATCAATATTATTTCTTTTATAACTTCCCCATTAGAATTAATTAGCTAACCTGATGTAGTCAATTATTTTAAACTAGACTATAATTCACCACGTCTCACTAAGTACCAATATAATTCCTTCTGATTCCTCACTTATAGTAGACTATATCAACTAGATTGATACAGTCAAAATTATTTCTCCCATGGCTAAATACATTAACGATAATTATATATATATTTTTTATCTCTCAATTTCAATAATGTATCAATGTGTAATAATTAATATATTTAATGATCTCATTCATGCTATAGTTTAAACCTATGTTGATGACCTCATTGCCAAATTTAAGAATCATGAAACCCATATTCATGATATTGCTATCATATTTGACAATATTATCAAATATCATGTTTGAATTAATCCTTAAAAATTTGTTGACGGTGTTACTTATATAAAAATCCTAGGATTATTAGTTTTTACGAAGGATTGATGTATATCTTGTCAAAATCATTGGCATTATCAACATGCCTATTCCTAGATCTATCTATAACACTTACACCTATCTTAAGAAACTTTAGGAAATTTGAAAATATGTACTCAAGATGGAATATCACATCTACTCCATAAACTACTTCTTTAAGAAAGGTCATGCATTGGAATAGACTAATGCATGTCAAAAATATTTTTATGACATGAAAGACTCATTACTACAACCTCCTCATCTTTGACCACCTTCTAGTGATCACCATCTTGACTTATACAATTCATCTACCCCATAATGATTGGTTTAATGATAGATCAAAAACTTGAATCAAGAAAAAAGTATGTTATTTACTATATTAATCATTTTCTAATATACTGTGAGACCCATTATATGATAGTAGAGCATGATTGTCTTACCATATGATTTATAGCTACAAAAATTCAAAACAAATTGCTTTATTAGACTAGTTACATCATTGTTCATTCATATGTTAGAGGTATAATCACTGAGAGGGGGGTGAATTAATGATGCTAGATAATCCAATTCAATTCCCAACTCTTAAACATTCAACATACATCAACTTGATTAAGAAACATAAACATGAAAGCACATACATCTAAAGCAAACATAAGATCATATATCACATGAACACATATATATGTGGGAAACCCACTTGGGGGATAAAACCCACTAAACCATGCAAGATAGACTACAGTCTTATAAAATAAGATCCAAAATTTATACCAACACCAACTGATCAAGTAACACCCATCCCTTATTTTAGTGAGACACTAATCCCATAAGGAACTACTACCATTGTCTAGTCGAGCACCCATGACAATTGGACCTTTAATAAGCTTTACCTTGTAAGGAGGAACCAACCCCCTAGTCAACCAACCCCCCACTTAACTACCTTGAATATATAATATTAAAATTTTTTTGTTACTCTTGAACTAATGATGACCATTTTTATTTGCACTCTTTACCTTCACTCTTTTACCCAAACAGTCTCAAGGGCTCACTCGCTCAATCTGCCTCTTCTAGGCTCATTAGGTCTAATTACCTATGTATCCACCTACATCAGTTTGATCAAATAAGAATAAATGATATTATTTTATCTTTTATGGTCCTTACTAACCTATACCTTCTCTTTCAAAGTTTATCTCCTTTGCTTAAATCCACACAAAAAAAACTAGCATAATTAGTCCAATTAGACCTTGTACTTATACCACTATCTTCCTTTAACCCATCTTGGCCAGATAAGATGCTTTACATATTTGAACCACACTTCACATATATCCATACATATGTTACATGTGAGAACCATACTCTTCGTAGGTCGGTCATTACCTCATTATCTCCAAACCACGATTAGGTCTTGGTGAGACCTAAAATGATTAGGCCTTCAAACTCACACATTACGTGTGAGACTACTTGGAACACCTTCATCCTTTACCAATGATTTGAAAAAAAACATATTTTTTCCAATATACATTTATTACTCCCATATGGGTTCATGCCATCTATAAAACCAACTCAACACTTGAATCTACTAATTATGTCTCCTTGTTCTTTAGGCCTTCATACACAGACACCACATTCTCAAACTTCTGAAGTAACTACTCAAATATTTCACATATCCATATGATTAGATCACATGGGTGAAAATTTCAAGACATTTAAAATACCTCCATGTTCCTTATATACTTCAACTCAGGGTCTAAGCACTCAAATGAGCTCTCTTAGAATGATCACTTAGATTGGTCTCATATAGTCAAAATATAGTTATACTATTGTGACTCTCTATATCTGATTATGGGTAAAATATGACAAAAAAATATTTATTATAAGCCTTAAATAATTATATAACATCTACATTCTCATTTTATTCTTCAATTCTACTCATAACACCTTCAACATACCTCTGCAAGATGGTCACTCAAATTGCTAGTGTGTTCAATAAACATAGTCAACTTTAAATCCTTTGTTCATACTGAATATGGATTGGTCAAACCTAAAAAATATGTACTAATGGTCCTAATTTAGTATAAAACACTATCCAATAGTTATTTCATCCTTAAAACATCAAAATACTATCAATAACTCTTCAATTATCCTTCTTAGGTCACTTTCAAAACATGGTGAAATACATGTTCAACTTTGGAGCTTAATATATTTGAATTTATAGACATTCAAACATTTTAACTCAATTATATAGATATACCTTTAAGTATTCTTCAACTTTTATTTTTACATCACCTTAAAATTTATCCTATATTAAAATATATAAGTAAAATATAGAGCACTAGTTTTTCCTTTGTTAAATTCAAATGCCAATGGTCACTGTGTAAACGTTAAACATCAGACACTTTGACCTCATCTCGTGCTCCCTATAAAATTTGAATAAAAATGAATCATTGATATAATCAATAGTATCCTAGTATTTACCTTGTAACACTCACCATTGATATTTGATCTAAGCTTCCATGATTGTGCCACTTGGCAGCTCTACGTGCCTTTTGCACACCCTACAGTGAGTAACCTATGAACTTTTTCCACTTGGCAGCTTCATGTGCCTTCTAAGCACATTAAATATTTTAATCCAATTAATTTATAACATGTTTAATCTATATGTTAAATCTTGAATATTTTATTCAATATGCTCTATTGGATCATAATCTACATGATCATGCACTCACCATTGATCTCTATCTGACAGGTTTCACACTCTTCGTTAAATCTCCTGCTCAAACTCTATGATTGTGACACATATCACTATTGTGTGAAATATTTACTATTTTATTTTGAATAATTACATTGGATCATTATATTTTCATATTAAATTATCATCATTATATTTGTGATCTAATTAAAATCTCATCGTAGATCTTTGATAATGTAAATTTGGCTATGGGAACTTAGTAAACTCTGTCTGAGAAGGCAACTTTGCATCTTAATAATTTTTTCTATGCTCAACATCATGACCTAAAATTTTAACCATATTATATAATCACATATGGGAATCTATCCATATATCAATATTCTATTGAAACCTTCACACGTGTGAAATATCATGTCATCAAACTGCTTACTCAACTTTATCTATCAAGATGACTACTTGAACCTAGACACTCAAATGAATATTATGATGAATTCAATTTACTAACATAAGAAATTAAATCAATCATAACATACCATAGGGTTTCTAAAACATTTCCATACCATCAATATCATCCATTAATTTCCTCAATAATTTAAACACTCTCCAAACCATCAATCTGATCACTTTGCCAATAGTGCACTATGAATCATGCTCTCTTTGACATCAATGAAAACCTAACATAAATAACCATGTTCAACAATATACCCCTTTGTAATTTAAGTAAAAACACCCTCATAATTACTTCTTACTCATTTTAACTCCTTCATTCTGATGTTTCTCCCCCTTGACATTAATGACAAAGGGTCTCTTCCTCAACATGCCAACAATCATTCCTTAACATCATGTATGCATTAAAATAATATTTAAGATGCTAAACATACTTACATAATTTCAATAATATGAATTAATTTATACTCCTTTGACATGTACCAATCTAAACTTGGACTTCTTTGATTTTTGGACTTGACAAATTGCTCATAGAGCTTAGAAAGCTCCCCCTAACATCAAGCTCCTTCTCATGTCATCTATTCCTTGACATACACCAATCTGAACTTGGGATTTTACAATCCTTAGACCTATCTACCTATATAAATTACAATCTCCCTTTTCTCATGCATGAATATTCAATACCTTGTCAAAACTTATGACTTGGTTTAATCAAGTCATCATATCAATCTTCTTGAATTCATAACTATAGAAGACTTATTCATATCTTCACCATGACTAAAACATATAACATATGCTTCCCCTCACATAATTTATAGCTCTAAAATAATTTCAAACTATTTGAGCTAGCTTCCCCAAATCCATGCTTCATCTGGATCATGACATCTTCAACAAGGCCTCTTAATGAACTAGGTCTTCTAGCAACACTTTAGTCAAAAATCTTATGAAAACATCTTATCTTTAGAACACTGTGACCTCTATGGCATACACAACTTATCATCTACATAAATCTGAGATATTCTACATGATATCAAAGATATGATAACACATTATCTTCATACTCCATATCAACCTTGTCTTTAGTCTTCATTCTTCACCATTTGACCAACTAGACCATCCTTTAGATTTGATAAAAATTGTTGACTTTAGGATCACTATTTCTAAAAATATCTTATCATGTCCTTCCATAGTGAACCAACACATATTTTTATGACATTTATGGTATTGTAACATCAAAAAAATCTCTAATACCATCCACCATGATTCTTCATGTTTTTAAGTGTCTCTTTGAAGCCCATATAGAGACACCCTAACCAACAATGTCCTATAATAATGTGAAACTAGGAGTTGCCCACAAATCCTCATATTCCTTCTCTTCCTTATCTTCTACAATATTATCCTTGTCTTCTAAGATTGGATTGACAACATATGGAGACAATAAATATTCATGACATACCTTTTAAACTGAAGAAAGAAACTCATCACTGGGCATTAACAACTGATGTTCTTTACATGAAACTTTCTCAACAACAATAGGATGTTTACTTGTATCCATACACACCTTATAACTAGCCTCAAATATCACTTTTGTATTTTCCTTGAGCTTATCTTAAACTAATTTTTGATTCTCCTTTTCTATCTAGATAGATGATACATTCTCTTGGAATTCTTGAACCTTCTTCACATCTGCTTTCTCTTTTTATTTAGCAAGTAGTCCATTTTGATCTTTCAATGCAACTAAATTAATTTTCTTGGTTTTTACTTCCTTATGTTTTCATACCAAGGATTAAACTTTTTTGATTAATTTAGGTTGTCCATGTACCTTTTATGACTTGAGATCTTACTTATAAAATATCTTGTAATATGACCAATTTGATGACACCAGAAACAAATAACATCATACTTACCTTCTGCTTACTGAATATTATGAATCTCAATAAACAAACCATCTTGTCTCTTAGGTTCATTATGCTCAAGATTGACTGTCTTAGGTCTTCATACTTGGGTTAGTCTTTTCTCATGCATTATGGGAAAAAATATAGCAATATGTCATATGTTATGACATTTATAATAGACTACATTATCCATACCTCTAATTGACTAGCTACTCTTCCTTCTACAATTTCTTATCTTATGACCAAAAATCTTACATGCAAATTAGTGACCATGAAATGAAATTTCATACCTTATAGAGTTTGGTTACCTAATAGGTCTTCTCATGCTACACTTGGTGATTTCATCCTTCTTGTCTTGAGTTGACCTCTCTTATGTGGGAAACATACAACCAAATCATACATCACATGAACACATCATATATGTGGGAAACCCTCTTAGGAAATAAAATCCAATGAAAACTACAAGATGGACTATAGTCCTATGAAAAAATATAAAACATTTATAAAAACAACAACTAATCAAGGAACACTCATCCCTTAGTTTAGTGAGACATCAATCCAATAAGGAATTACTGCCCCTATATATCTGAGCACCTACAACAACTATACCTTATCAAGATTTACCTTGCAAGGAAGAACCAAACCCATAGGAAACTAAGCACCCACTTATCTACCTTGAATATATCAGCTTAAACATCTATTTCTGATCTTCAAATGATGATGACCACTTTTATTTTCACCCTTCACCTTCACTCTTTCACCCAAATAGTCTCATTGGCTCACTCACTCAATTTACCTCTTTTAGGCTCATTAAGTCAAATGACCTATGTATCCACATGCATCAATTTTATCAGATAAGAATGAATGATCTTATTTTATATCTAATGATTCTCACTAACATATACCTTCCCTTTCAAAGGTTCTCTCATTTGCTTGAATCCACACAAAAACAACTAGCACAATTAGTCCAATTAGATCTTGTACTTATACCACTCTTTCCCTTTAACCCATCTTGGTAAGCCAAGATGCCTTACATATTTGAACCAAAATTAACATAGTTACATACACATGTTACATATGAGAACCATATTCTTCATATGTCAGTCATTACATCATCAACCCCAAACCACCATTAGGTCTTGGTGAGACCTAAAACAATTAGGCCTTCATACTCACACATTACATGTGAGACTAATTAGACCACCTTCATATTTTACCAATAATTAAAACACATTAAAATTATTTAAAATATCTCCTTTATTACTACCATATGGGTCCATGTCATTTGGAAAACCAACTCAACACTTGAACCTACCAATTAGGTCTCCTTTATCTTTAGGCCTTCATACACAAAAAACATAGTCTCAAATTTCTGAATCAAATTCTCAAATATTTCACATAGACATATGATTATATCATATGGGTGGAACCCTCAAGACCTATGAAATACCTCCATGTTTTTTAGACACATCAACTTAGGTTTTGATCAATCAAATCATTTCTCTTAGAATGATCACTCAGACTAGTCTCATACAATCAAAATATAGTTATACTATTTTAACTCTCTATATTTGATCAAGGGAAAAATATGAGAACCAATGCTTTATTATAATCCTTAGAGACTTATATAACATATATATTCTCATTTTATTCTTGAATTATGCGTAGAACACCTTCAACTTACCTAAAAAAGATGGTCACTCAAACTGCCACTGTATTTAATAAACATAGTCGAATTCAAAGCCTTTATTCATACTGAATATAGATTGGTCAAACCTCCAAAATCAATAAATATGTTACTCATGGAGTCTAAAATAATATCCAATATTTATTTCATCTTGAAACATCAAAATACTATCAATAACTCTTTAATTATCCTTCTTAGGTCACTTACAAAACATGGTCAAACACATAGTCAACTTATCTCTGCAAGATGGTCACTCAAACTACCACTGTATTTATAAACACAGTCAAATTCAAAGCCTTTGTTCATACTAAATATAGATTGGTAAAACCTACAAAATCAATAAATATGGTACTCATGGAGTTAAAACACTATCCAATATTTATTTCATCTTGAAACATCAAAATACTATCAAGAACTATTCAATTGTCCTTCTCAGGTCACTTAAAAAATATGGTCAAACACATAGTCAACTTACCTCTGCAAGATGGTCACTCAACTACCACTATATTTAATAAACACATTCAAATTCAAAGCCTTTGTTCATACTGAATATAGATTGGTCAAACCTCCAAAATCAATAAATATGGTACTCATGGAGTCTAAAACACTATCCAATATTTATTTCATCTTGAAACATCAAAATACTATTAAGAACTCTTTAATTATCCTTCTCAGGTCACTTACAAAACATGGTCAAACACATAGTCAAATTTAGAGCTTAATATCTTTGACTGTATAAACATTCAAAACTTATAACTCACTTATATGGATGAGCCTTGAATTCCTATTCAACTTTTAGTTTTACATCACCTTAGAATTTTTATTATATGAAAAGATATAAGCAAAATACTGAGCACTAGTTTTTCCTTTGTTAAAATCTCATCCTTACGATATAAGTAGCCATAGATTTATATATTCTATAATTAATGCCGTAGGATATGTAGATCTCATATGTTGTCAAGTCAATGGTGAATAGTAATTCAAAAGTGAAACTATCATCACATATCATAAAAAAATTCCACTCTTTATAAATACTTTGAACCTTCCACAATCGAAGCAATCTCATGAGAATATAATGATATAGCTGATTTTCTTACTTCGTCAACCTCCCTATTTCATCCTCATTATGAATTACATGATTCATAGTTTTTTATCCAAAAAATGAGATACCCATCTACTTTACCCACTAAAAAATGATTATCTCATTTTCCACATTGAGGCTATCACTACCCGATAATGTTTGTGATATAGTCATATCATTGAATTCATTGAACATCATACTAAACTTCTAAAAGTTGATTCTTTTGAAAAAACTAGACTCTAAAAGTAATCTTGAAAATATGTGCTTTAATATGAAATCCTTTATTATCATAATTCTAAAGGTACCTTGCTCCATTTTAAGTTTCAAGATGATTTTTTGTCACTTTTTGAGTGATCGCATGGGGGAATTTATGATGGCCATTATAGAGGATACAATATAAATTGAAAATGCTTATGCATGAGAAATGTTTGGCCTATTATTGAAAAATACACTATCACATTTGCTAAAAAAGTGTAATTCTTTCCAACAACATGATAATCTAATCCACTCTCCTTTGTATGAGCTTCAAACATTGTAGTTTCCTTGGCCATTCTCTATGTGGGAATTATATCTCATTAGTAAATTACTTTAATCACAAGATGACCATGAATTAATCATTATCACTATTGATTACTTTACCAAATTGGTAAAAACTATGACCTTTATTAATGTCACCATCGTAACCATTCCCAAATTCATTTTTAATCAAATTATATGGCATTTTAGGATTCCTCACATCATTAACGATGGTAATTTCAAAAAAAAAGACATGAAATAGTTATGTGAGAAATTAAAAATCATGCACAAATTTTCCAAACCTTATCACCCTTAGTGTAATGGTCAAGCTGAAGCCACTAATAAAATACTTAATAAGATTTTAAAATAAACTATTAGGGATTCTAATTTTGACTATAATCTTAAATTATATCCCACACTTTGTGCTTGTTGTAATAGTATATGTACTACCACTAGGGCAACTCCCTTCTCTCTAGTTTATGGATCTGAATTAGTTTTACCATTATAATTTGAGTTACCTTCCTTTCATATTTCCCTTCACAACATAATTCTAAATGAATATTTTTGTGAAGCCCATATTCACACTTTATATTTCTTTGGTGAGTGATGCATGAGTGATTTATAGTAAATCAGATAGTAAAAATCTCAAATAGATAAATGATATAACAAAAAGGTAAAAGTCCTTACTTTTAATGTTGGATATTTAGTGTTTAAGTTAGATTATACTCATGATAAAGAGAAAAAGTACACCACAAATTAAGGGTATATCTTCAAACTAATCCTTGATTAATCAAAGACATCCTTATACCTAATAATTATATATTACAAACAACTGAAGGGAACATCTTCAAAGAACTAACCAATGCTCAGTTTTCAAAGAAATATTTTTCTTAGATACATGTTTTTCATAGCTTTACTTTTCTACATTCTTTCCATTTTCAGTACTGATTACTTACATGTTTATACATACATACATAAATACACATACACATACACATACACATACACATACACATACACATACACATACACATACACATACACATACACATACACATACACATACACATACACATACACATACACATACACATACACATACACATACATATATGTATGTATGCATGCATGAATGCATGTATATCTTTATGTGTGTGTACACACACACACACACACACACACACACACACACACACACACACACACACACACACACACAATGTAGAGTTAACATATATTTTAGGTTTAACTTTCATTAACATTTACACACCTTCATGTTTAATTTTGCACATGAGCCCTAGTACTTATCTTAGGTCCTTTGGTTTTTTTATCCTTAATTATGACTCTTAGATTTTGAATTTGTGATTTGCATTTTTAGACCTTAGATAGGACTAAGTTTTTCTCACAAATATCCATCCATATATATATTTTTTAGTTGACTGTTATTTCATAGTTCACAATGTAGAGTTAACATATCTTTTAGGTTTAACTTTCATTAACATTTACACACCTTCATGTTTAATTTTGCACATGAGCCCTAGTACTTATCTTAGGTCCTTTGGTTTTTTTATCCTTAATTATGACTCTTAGATTTTGAATTTGTGATTTGCATTTTTAGACCTTAGATAGGACTAAGTTTTTCTCACAAATATCCATCCATATATATATTTTTTAGTTGACTGTTATTTCATAGTTTTAGTTCTTTAGTGTTGCATTTCTCCACCCCCTTTGGGTTCCATTTAATTACACTTTCGGGATCCTTTCATTTATGATTTTCATTTTAAAACCTTGGATAGGACCAATATTTCCTCATAAACACTCATCATTTTACTTAATATATTTTTCTTACTCCCAACCTTGGCTAGGTGTCTTTCATGAAATATAAGGCAATGGTCAAGAGTCATGTTTTCCCTCACTTAAAATTATTTATATCATTTTTATGATAAAATTATAACAATCAATCTTCATGTCTTGTAATATACCTAGGTAGGGGAAAATTAGTAGCATAAATAGTATAATAGTTAATAGTAAGGAATAGTATTTTAATACCACATGGATAATAGTGAAGATTTGGGTAGATTAGATTAGTATAAATATAGGGGCATAAGCCATTGTAACACATCCAAGAAAAAAAATTAATTGAGCCTTTCTCAAAGGAGATATCCCCCTCAAAGTACCCCATGATCAGAGTTATTCCTTCCTCAAAAGGAATTTTTTATGTGTAATGTGTGATTTAGCTAATATATAGTCAATTCTTGTTGTTATTTAATTATTATGTGAGTGAGGTTCTCAACATCTGGTATTCAAGCTCTTTCTAGGTCCATTTTCTTCTTATTATTTTTTTGTAAAAGGTTATATAAGTAGGAATTTTTTTCACCATATGCTCTCACCTTGCCTTTGGGATCCTAATGATCAGAAAGTGGATAAAAATTGAGTTGGAGAGAACATTTTTTAGGAAATTGGTTTTGGGAGTGAAAGTTGTTAGAATTGTAGAGGTATTATGGTGAGTTTTTTCATTACACGGTTGGTTTGGAGCTTTATGGAGTAAGTCTAAGTTATCTATTACATCTTGAGGGTTTTTAAAATTCAGATATACATATTTATCTCTTGTCCAAAGTTGTAATATGAAGCCAAAATAAAAGTGTAGATTTTTGTTTTTGCCCTCAAAATCATGATTGTTCTTCTTCAAACTTCTCTCAAATGGTAATGAATTGCACCAAACATTTTTTGGGGTTTATGTGCCCCAATCCCATATTTCAATAATAGTTTTAAGTTTTGAATTTCATTAAACATTACAAAATTTATCACATTTTTAGTAAATGATTCTAAGTAAAAAAAGGAACAAAATGACTATTCTTCTACATGATAATCTCAAATGAGAAACAATTGCACCAAAATTTTTCTGGGTTCTATGAAACTTATTTCCATCTTTCCAGAATGGTTTAAATTTTATTAAGTATTGAAAAAATTATCATATTTTTAGTAACTACTATAGTAAAAAAAACAAAAAAAATGTTTTTAGTTGTTGATTCCATATTTTGGTTCTCATGGAGCTTTCCATTTTATCTAAGGCAATGCATCAATTAAGATATGATATGGATAAATTTAATAGTAATATGAATGTTAATTTAGATAGATTTGAGATTTTATCCCATATAACCACAAAATATGGAGATGAAATAATTACATGGATAGATTTGGAGGATTCTTGTCAAGCTTGGTATATTGATTTCTATCACTTGGCTGAGACTAATTCACATATGGCTGTACCAAAGATGATAATCAAAGAGACCAAGACAACACTAAAATTTCCCTTGTTGGCATCTAATACACTTAAATAGGCCATTGATGAGCCCATGATAGCCACCAATGATTTAAAAAAAATCATGCTTTATTTTTTAGGGTTAGCCACTCCAAAAATAATGTGTGTAAAGAACATTGCTAAGGGGGATGGCATGTATCTTCCACTGGCTCACCAAGCAAACTATTTTGAACATCCTTATTTTATATTTGAGGTGATAATCATCAATATTCAATTTTCACTACTCAACTATAACCTCTATACTAAAATGTTTTTAATTATGGTTATTCCCTTCATCCATATTTTATTCACATCCAACTCATGTTTTAGTGCTTTTTTTCACACTGTTCTTATACATGCTCCTATTATTACACATGAAGAAGAAGTGGAATAAAAAATGGATGCATGGATGTGATTCCATTTGGTCCTCAAAATATTTTTGATATTTAATTCTTTAAATATTTTGAGGATGAAACATATCAATGGGGATGAAATGTAATATATCTAGGGAGGGATAGATTAGTAACATAAACGATATAGTAGTGAATAGTAAGGAGTAATCGTTTAATACCCCAAGTATAATAATTAAGAGTTGGGTAGATTAGATTAGTATAAATATAGGGGCATAAGCTATTATAACACATCCATGAAGAAAAATTATAATTGAGTCTTACTCAAAGTAGGTAGCCCCATCGAAGTGGCCCATGATCAGAGTTATTCATTCATCAAAAGGAAATAGGTATGTGTAATGTGTGATTTAGCTAATATATAGTTAATTAGTGTTGTTATTTAGTTATTGTGTGAGTGAGGTTATTAACATGTCTTCATTCACATGTATCACTTCTCATGATGATGATCCATGCCTACTTTACATTGTATAATTCTCTTATACATTTTTTATGATGGGGAAACCTAACCATTCTAAGATCAACTCCAACATTCCCTATTTTCACTGTCCTTTTGGGATCACCAAGGTTGGTTTTGAGATTTTAATCTTTTTTAATTTAAAAAGCCTAGAATTCTTAGACACCATGATATTTTGGTCCTCTCTTTTAGATACCAAGTGTAAACTCTCTTATAATAGTCATATTTAACACTCATGTTTAGTTTTATGAATCTATATTGAGGAGGAATAGAAAAAGACAACAAATTTCAAAGCCATATCATTAGAAATGATAATATTAGAAGTCAATTATATATTATAATTCAGATCACAATAATAGGTATGGTCTTTATTTGGCACATCCTCTATCTTAGTCGAAGATCAAACTCAAAAATTGGCCTCATGATGGAGATGAGGTCCATTAGGGTGTTGTAGGCCAATATATTGGGGTAGGAGGTCTCTTTAAATCATACTTCTTCCTGTATTCTAGTTCCACCTACATTCTCATATATGTACCCAATCTTCATAGAATACTGATGGATATATAAGGGGCCATGATGAGTGGGGAACATATTATGACAAGGTAATATCATTTTAATTTTTATGCATAATAGTCTTTATGGGATGTTATTTATATTATTCACTAGTTTTCCCAATTTTATGTTGATAAATAGGGTTATCTAAGGCCATTGACGTTGAAAACTCTTAGTTTTGCTAGCTTACTTTGAGTCTCTTATTTTTGATAAAGATTATGTTTTTTCCTTATTTCCACCCTCTTTTCCCTCCAACCAATTTCATTTACCCCTTTCCAAGAAGGTCCATTTAGAAATTTGTCCCTATTTTCTATATCTTATTCTCCATCTCTTTTGGCATGGTAAGAATATGGTAGTTTTAATTCATTCATTGTTAAAATAGAAGCTACATATTTGAGTTTTTGTGAGATATTATCTTGGTTATGGACTTATCTTTCTAGAATATATCTTAGTTATTTGTTGAGTTTTTGAGTCTTTTATTCACCTTTTTATAGGCCATTCAATCCCATTTTTTCATTTTCATGCTTTTCATTTCTTTTTTCCATCTTTATTTGAGTATGGGTTGTTACTTATATTACATTGATGTTGTTAACATATATCATTTAATATTTTTCCATATTTGTTTTAATATGTATTATTACTTCTCTTTCATCAATATTGTTATCATTATTCACTTCCATGTGTCCTTTATTTTATTTGGAGTGTTACATTTCTTACTTTGGATGCATTTTTTAGTTTTTTGGTCATAATTAGCTTTGGATTTTTGGCTTATGTATTTTTTACCTTTGTTAATTTTAAATTTTCTTGGTCTTTTGGTTATAGCCTAGCCCTTGTCATCCTATCTTTCCAATTTTAAAAGTTATTTATTTAGTTTTTAAAGTTTTCTATTTACTTTGACCTTCCTACATTTACTTGCTTTGATCTTAAACCTTGTATCTCTAGGGTTTTTTCAATGAGATTATTGTGCCATCCATGATTTAAACTATGAAATTTTTCATGAAACCATTCAATGATAAATGTAATTCAATGTATGTATATGATACTTTTAGTTATTAATTCACTGAAGTTACACATTTCATTTCATTTAGCTCATTTATTGTGTTTCTATGTTATTTACCAAATCACCATCCCATGTTATAATATTGTGACATGTGATGATATTTGAGTGGGACATATGTATACACATAATATTTTTTACTTTATCATTTTATGATGATTTCGTTTGTATCAACATGTTGAGCTTCAATCTCAATGATTGCATGCCTTAAATAACGTCACAAGAATGGGGTTTCTAGGCCTTTGGTATTTTGTGATAAATGTTGTTATCTATGCCATGATTATATAATTCTTATTTATATTTTATCTTCCTTATATTTTCATTTTTACATATTTCCTTCCACATTTTCTTGCTTTGTTATGTTAGTTCACCCATTTCCTACTACATCAGCCATGTTGATGCAATCTATTTTTCACTCATTCCTCTTTTGTACTATATCGATCTAGACAATGTAGTATTGATTACATATTATTGGAATTTTTGCTATGTCAGCTTGACTGACATAGTTTATTTATCAGTTGGCTCCTTTTAACTATATCAAGTTGGTCTATATTGTCAGATAATCCTATATTTTTGTATCTAACCACTATATATAGTTATATTTCATATCAAATAATATACATAATAAATACAATTATCTTCTCTACTTATACTCACACTTCTACCCTAATCATCATTTTGAGGAACTATAGGTAGAATATTGTCTTAAATTAATCTTGTGTTGTGTAATTCTTGGAGATTGGTTAGGAGGTCCTTAGTTGGATTAGAGCATATTGTCCATACTTTGAGGTCTTCAAAACCAAAAAATATATTCCAAAGCCCCATTGGTCAAGGGAGATATTAAAGCTCAATGATTCCACTCTAAGGTAAGTGTTTCTAGATTTATTCTCTTTCCTTTATTCCATTTAGTAGATATATGTTGCTTGTTGCTTAGTAGATAAACATGTGTGTGTGTGTGTGTGTGTGTGTGTGTGTGTGTGTGTGTGTGTGTGTGTGTGTGTATTTATAAGTGATATATACAATTAAACTTAGTGTGGTTATAAGATTGCTTGGATTTTTTCATTTATCCATTATTAGGTAAACTAGGCCCCTATTTTCCTACCATGGCTCCTTATCCATTTTGATTATTATAAACTTTCCCCTTAGTTTGATTTACCTCACTTGCATAATTAATTACATTTAATTTATAAAATTATTTGATTTCATAATTATATGTATAGTTAGATTTATTCCCTAGTATCATTGGCTTGAAGACTTTGTAACCCTTCCCATTGACATTGGTGAGTAGGAACCCCTCTTGATAGGTTTACAGATCCAACCTTGGTTATGACCTAATATATCATGTACCATGATTTATTTTATTCAACTTATTTGATTTGGATATTTTAGAGATAGGAAATTTTTAGGCTAATCTTAAATTTCTTATACATAAACTACTATGTATGTTTCCTCTTTTGAGACGAGTTGTTAAGCTTGTACAATATCTTAATTCAAAATAAGATGCTATATGAAACATGTTATGGAAAAATATGTAAATTTGAGTAGTATAGATAATATGGAGGACCATGTCATCATTTTATAGATAGATTAGGTATAATATTCATTTAATATGCATGTGAATACATGCATACATAGTGTGAATGTCAAGATATATGTTGGCAATTAGACACATAGATAAGTGATCAAAACTAACTATCTAAATCTAAATATAAATATTTGGGGAGGGATGCATGATATCCATCATGGAATTATAAACTAAGAGGATACATAATATCCATCATGACATTGAAAAATAAGTAATGAGGCATGAAAGCTTCATGATCGTGATGCACACAAAAAATAGAGTACACACAAAAGCACACAAAGTATGTAAATAAAAGACCAAGGGGAAACATAAAAAGGACATGTTCAAATGTCACTCACACATATAAAATTAGAGAATGATGGATTGGAGGCACACCTAATAAATATTAAAATGTACTCATATGTATAGAATCAAAGAACAAAGACTTATATCCACACACAAAGACATATTCAAATGTCTTCACACACATATAATCAGAGAAATATAAACAATACATGAAATGGGAAAGCAAACATGAAAACCATGCATGTATACATGTATTTGATCAACATAAGTAATTTGGAACATGAGTAGATTCAATAAATTAGATATGCAGTGGTATATCAATATGTTAATACATTATCTATATTGATAGATGTAATGAAATGAAAGAACTAAGATGTGAGATTGTTGATGCATATACAAGTTATATAAGGCATGTGTGTGATTTGGGTCTAAGAGATAAGAGATTTTTATCACTTGGAAAACAATAGGGCCATAATAAAAAAATGAAGTGCACTCTTATCCATGTAGGGCATTGTTACTTGAATGTAGTTTTTGAGCCTATAATAACTAAAAAACCTACAATAAAATCTAGGGATGGAAACCTGTATACTCTGCAATCACTCACATTCACTATTGAAGCATATATGATATAATATAGATAAAAATTATTAATGAATACTCTACTCAAATTAACTGATGTAAATGAATAAAAAAATAAGCATGCATAGGTCTTGATTTTTAAACTTTTCTATAATATTATACTATTTTTTTACTTTTTGCATATATATGAAATCAAAATAAAAATGGAATAAAAATACTAATCGATGAGTCCTAAAAGGGACTCAAAATCAATAGTTCATGTGTCAAAGTTAGGAATGGTGATCTTTTACGAATGAAAATTATAAAATTGATGTGACTAAAATGCATTGATTTTAGAATCTAAATTTTGATTTCCCTTTATACTATAAGTGTCATGGGCCTCATGTTGATCTATAACATAGTAGGAATGATTGACTCTAGGTATTTTGGGAACCCATTGTGGAGTGGATGATCTCTGAGTTGGTGTTTTATGTGAAACACCCTTAATAATCTGTAATATTAATCTAAGATAGGAAGGAGTAGAGAGAGACTCTGTAGAGTCTATGACAAATCTCTAGTGATGAATAGGTTTCATCATTTAAGGTGACTCAACTAGAATCTATTGTATTGAAATGATATCATGTTGTCGTAGGGGGTATTCATATGGGATACCTAAAATGTGATTACCTCATTAGAATAAATACACTTTAAACATTTATTAACTATGGAAGGAACAACTTAAACATGTTGAATCCAAGGGTGTCCTAATAATATATCAAATACCCTTGAACTAAGTACTATTATGAATCAGGTGACCACATGTGTTAAACCAACTTGTAATGATAATGTAATCTCACTAATGGAACTCTAAATGTGACAATTAAATCATTTTATTACCATGGTGGTGGAAGAAAAATATCAATTTTTAAATCCAAAATGTTAAAGAAGGGTGATTGTACACATATTCACACTTGAACCATTGTCAACCATGACACTTTGAATAGGCTGGTGATTAATGTGAGCTCAAATAAACATAGAGTGAAAATCTTAGAAATCATCCACTATCTCATACCCTATAAATGTGATGAGTGATCTATGGGGTATTGAAGTATGGTAGGTACCAATGATGCAATTCAAAGGATGCCATACCCCTATATGCACATGATTAGAAGCTAAAGGAGGATGTGAATTATATGTATAATTCACTCTCAATGTATCTATTGTCTCATTAGTTTAATGCTTAGGAAAATGATCACTAAATATTTTCATTAATTTTTTCGACTTGGTTGTGATTTTAATTTTTTTTGGTGTTCTCACATCAATGTTGTTTACATCTATCAAATCTTGAATCTTATGCCTCAAATTGATGCACTTATTAGTAGCATGGCATGGAGCCCTATGATAATCATAAAAACTATTCTAAGAAAAACCTTTTGGAATATGATGATTCACATCAACCTATTTAATGAGAGGGAAAGATATGATATTGCATTAAAATAGTGATTTTATAACCTTAGATGAATCTTTTTGTATATTAGTAAACTATCTCCTTAGAGGAGTTGATAAGATAATGAATAGAGTAGGCTTAGAAACTAAATGTACCATTGCTTTATCATCATCATCATCATCATCATCATCATCATCATCATCATCATCATCATCATCATCATCATCATCATCATCATCATCATCATCATCATCATCATCATCATTATTATTATTATTATTATTATTATTATTATTATTATTATTATTATTATTATTATTATTTGGACTCACCTTGTATAGAGGTTTATTTTAAATCTTTGTATTTAAATTTGTGTTGGTTTAATACTTAGGCTTAATCAATGCCAATAATTTGACTTATCTTTATTTTCTTGTGTGGCAAAAAGATATGAATTATGGGAACTTATTAAACATGATTTTTCATGTAGGGATGGAAGTAGACTTATCTTGAATATATCTTGGATCTATTTGTTTTCTATAGTATTAGTCATCTTAGATAGAATTGTCTTGTTCCTTAAGACATATTATGTAAAAGGCTCACTAGATTTATATTTGAGTTGAGTAATCTGATCATATGAGATCTTATCCTTACTATTGATTAAAAAAGTGTGCTAGAAACATATTTGACAAATGATTGAATGCGTGTAATGATTGGTTGAGTATGTCATACAAATATTATTTTAGGCTTCTTAGAAATAACTTAGTCAATAATATGTCACTGGACACATAGTACAAACATGTTATGTGGAATTCTCTCAAATTTTGTTTGGGGTCACACTTTCCATCATATAGTGTAAGCTTGGGTGCCATAAAAATTATAGGTATAGGATATATATCTATGTGTGGATCAAATTGAGTGTGCAATAGGGTATGATAATCAACTGCTTGATCAGGTTTTAAAGAATCTTACTCTAAATGTAACACCTTAGTTTGTAGAGTGTGAAGCTCATGCTTAAGATATTTTACATTAGGAGAAGAATAATGTGTGATAACCAAAGGTGGTATTACCAATGTTTGATTAGAAACTAACATATTGGTATTCTAAATCCTTTGGGTTATGCCTATAGTAAATGTGGGTACAAAATTTATATCAATGCATCTCATAGGATTATAAGTATTGGAGTATTGACCTTCAATGATCTTCTTAATTTACTTATAAAAAATTTGTATGAATTCATTTTTCATACCTTTATTCTTTGAAATAAATACCTATAATTATATTTTATATGTTTCATCAAATCTTTTAATTGGTTATACCATTATAATGGTATTATGACTATAAATATGGAAGGAAATAACTTTAGGACAAGATAATGCACCTTAATGCCTTAGGTACTAGAAGGAAAATTTATTAAATTGAATAACGTAAGAAATAACAAAGTGGAACATGGTTTAGAGTAAGGAATTTATCAGATATGAAAACCCTAGGACAACAACTTGAAATAACATGAAGGATAGAAACCTTAGAAACATATAAGGTTAAGATTTTAAAATATTTAGTTAATAGATAGGTTCACTAATAGGTTTTCTCAAAAAAATTTAAAACTAGGAATATATACCCTAATTATAAAAAATAATATTAAAAATTAGAATGTTATAGATATACAATAAATGATAGAAACTAATTTGTAAATCTACTAAGGAAAGTACAAGAGATAAATATAAAATTATCTAGAAAAATGAGATGTAGATTATTTTAGATTCGATTCAAATAGAAAGACTATGTTAGCTTTTTATAAACCTAGAATAGGAGCTAGTAGGTTTCTAGGACAAGAGCATTGTGACTAGATAATAGAGGGGGGCATTGTTGTACCTAGGGAGAGATGTCTTATAAATAATATGGATCTAATATTTCTTGGTTTTGTTTTCCTTTGCCTATTTATTTTGAGGACTATGTGGGAGATTTTGATTCACTTAAATGATCACTATGTACTTATTTTTTCACTTGAAACTTTATCTCAATAGACAAGAATACCAATACAAAACATAGAGTGAAAAGGGATATGCATTTGAAACTATGTGAGACCCAAACACTCCCTATGTTGAGCACTAACTACATATAAATAGTTTAAAGAGGGATTAACCTTGATGTATTTATTCCATGCTATAGTGGTGTGTGTGAAATTGGTGTAAAATACTAGATGGTAGTGCATTCATGGTGTGATTTAGTGCTTCAATCTTGAATTTTGAACTTGGAGGTGTATTCAGACTTTAGCTCATGGATGCTAGGGTTGTATGTAATAAATAATGGGATAAATATGGAATTTTATTTCAATTTAAATTTTTTATTTTATTGTTCTTGCATGCATAAGCCTCTTGTGTGAAAAATGGTTTGAATTGTAATTTTATACTAGTTTTTTAGAATTCATTTAGGTGGGGATTATAAAACTCATAGGCCAACCTTTTTATAACTTTTAATTTTTTTAAATAGCTATTATTTTGTGGGAAGACAATAATGGTGGGTTGAAAAAATAGAGTGGGGAACTCCTGTCTAATGGGGCAATGTTGTCCAATGAGGAAAAATTACTGTGCTAAGGGTTAAAGATAGTCTGAGTGTTGGATTGGGCTATTTTACAAGAAATAAGTACATTCTGAGATCAGTAATAAATTTAGAAGAGTGAGTCCTCCATGTATAAAGTATAGGAAAGTGGACAAAAGGCCCTATAATATGTCATGAGCTAGTTGTGTAAAAGGGGTGATCACAAGTGTACAATTTTAGATAAAATGTTAATTTATGTGTCTAAATTATTTTATTTTTTAAAACATTACAAATGTGTACAAAATGATAATTTTAGTGAGAATGAGTATAAGCAACTTACTAAATTTAATTTTCACAAATTTAAAAGATTGATTTAACCTCCAACATTTTTTCTAATACCTATTATTCTTAGTATCCATTAAACATACACCATACAATTGGCTTGAAATTTTATTTTTATGACTACAAATTCCAATTTAAACCAAAATAATTAATGTTTGTTTGAATTTATTATAGATAAATAACACACATTATTCAAAACTAAAATATTAAACCCAATCAAAATTAACACACATATTATTTTCTAATTAAAAGTAAAATATTAAACCCATATCACACTCAATAAAGGCATATTTTATAAATACTAATATTATGATATTTTTCTCATTGATATATCTATAATCAAAATAATTTTAACATTAAGACATATTCTATAAATATTAGTATTATTGTATTCTACTCATTAGGATATTTATAGTTAAAATAATTTTGGATACAACTGCTCTTGGACTATTCTTATGATTATTCATGATAGATTGACACATATTTAACATTTAAAAAAATAAAAAAAACAAATCTCCCATGGTGCACTTTGAACTTTAGGGGAAATTAATAGTTTATCAACATCAATAATACTTGTGATCATCCAACATAATGTCAAAATTGTTAAAAATACTTCTTGATAAATTTAGGATCACAATAGACAACCATTAGTGTTAATGACAATAAGACACTATGGACTATTTTAAAAACACTTATAAGATGCAAAATTATTAAAATTGGGATCAAACTACCACTGTGGTCAACAAAATGTAGTAATAATTTTGAGCTATTTGATTTAATTACCATAAACTCAAAACATCAAACTACATAGTAAGAAGGATCATGGAAACAAATTAGAATCACAAGATAAATCTTACCAAATCCCTTGTTTCAACTAGCCTCATTCCAATATGTTCAATTGGATGGTTGATTGCTATGGACTCAAAAGTTTGGCATTATGATTAATTTATTATAGATTCATGGATTGGTTTAGAATGGAAACTTCATGAACCTGATAGATGATTTATAATTAGCTTAGTCATGGAGAAATGGATTTAATTTTGGCATTATGATTAATTTATTATATATATATATATATAATGGAGTGAAGAATAAATGGTTAAAATTGAAAGTTAGATTATGGAGATCTAGGGTAGAGGATTATCCAAGGAATTTAAAATTTCTTGGAAGCCTCTAGATTTATAGGCTTCTAGAGAAGAAGGGTGAGAATAGAGAGGATTCTAGAATTAGAGAATTTTATAATCCTCTTAAGGACTAATCATGATTAGGTATGGATTAGATATGGATTATGTAGGTGATTAGGGACTATGGGTATAGGAGAGCCTAGGAATAGGCTAGTAGGTGGGCTATAGAATTTAAAATTACCAAATAATAGATAAGTGGGGATTAGGATAAGATAAGAGATGATTAGGGTATTGATGAATAAGTGGGATAAGAATATAGTAAGTGAATTAAGAATTATTTATGGGGAATATGAGATAAATGATTAGAAGGGGTTATTTTAGGATGAGATAAATTAGATAAGTAAACTGAAGCAAACAAATTTATCTACATACATTTTCCCCCTTTTTGAAAGGGCAGTAAGAGTGAAGTGAAGTTGAAGGATTAATGGTATTTCAAATAAAAACCATGTCATGGATGAATGCTAGTATATGATGTTAGTGGATATGATTCCCCCTTGAGGGGACATGCAGGGAATAATGAGATGGATAGCCACTCAAAATAAGAAATAATGGGTGGAATGAGATGGATAGATAAGGGGATGGGATGAAAAATCAATATAGATAATGAATAAGTTGAATTAAACTTAAGTAATGAGCTAAAAATTATTATGCCCCTGGAAAAGACATATGCACAAGGAGTAGAGATGACTTTGTCACAGTTGCTGACACATCCCAAGGGGGAATCAACCATAACATGATGATGATAGGATTAAAAGGCCATAAGATTTAAATGTATTACAATAAAGGACATATGAAAGGGAGATATTTAGGCTAGGATAAGATGATTATTAGATAATATTAATGATGGGTGTATCTTTAAAGCTAAAGGTGAGTAGTATGATGAAGGAGATAAAAAAGAAGAATGATGTGATTGAGTGACCAACAAATTGCATTACATTAACTCAATGAACCATAATATTATTAATAAAAATGATGCCCATATAAATGACACATGAAAGGGATTAAAAAAATTACCAATAAAGGATGATTCATGTAAGAAATGATGAAAGTTGGGACTTATCAGGCCCAATCGACAGGTGCGAGTGATTGATGAAAAAGATGAGGGATGTGATTATGGGGATGATGATTGATAAATATATTGATTGATAAAAGATTAATATTATAGCTCAATAATTTGAATGATTAAAGATGTGAGGATGATATATATGGGATGATGAATGATGAGGAAAGAGGTGAGAATGGTTGAGTTATCCTTGGGCACTAAAAAATGGCCAAGTGTTACCTACATAGTCTATAATGACCTTAGAGCACTATAATTATGACTAAATGATAAATGAAAATTGATGGAGTAGTATATGATGATGATGAGGAATAGAGATTAAAATATGATGTTATTAATTAGAGGACATGAGTCAGATGATGAAATGAGGATAAAATATTGGATGTTAGTTGGATGGATCATGAGGATTAGATTAATGATGGGCATAAGGATGATGAGAGGACAAATGGTGAATGATGAGGGTGGAGGTGATAAATCCATTTTAGTTATCATAAGGATCATCATATTTTAATAAATATAATAGATATAACACTTGGTAGTGTGCCCCATGATATAAACATGATTAAGGGGACATTATGCCAAAGTGCATAGGCAAATAACAAACTCTACATCATTGAGGGCATTGATAAGTAGTATTTTATCCTTTGGTGACCTCATAGAATCCTTGTTCATTTCCCAAAGATAAAAAAAGAGAAATGATTGAAGACATATATAAATATCAAACAATTAGATATATACATGATAAAAGACATACAAATAAGTCAAACAAAATAGACAAGTAACACACAGATATATCTTCTTGCAATGTCATAATGTCTTGTCAAATGATGGGATGAGTTATTAGGTGATGGATTGGAATAGGATGATCATGATGTGATTATGGACTTAGAATAGACTAAATATGTGGATAAGGATGATTTGTATATGGGGTCTTGAAAGAGTAAGATTTATATAGATTAGATTTGCCCCTAGTTGTGGGATAAGGTCTTTAAATATAGATTTGGTCTAGAAATTGAAAAAGTGGTCAAACAAGGTGATTTTTAAATTTAATGTTTTAATATGACCAAGTATTATTTATAGAGACAACCATATAAGAGTTAAATTTAGTAATAAGAGGAGGAAATGATGGGATCAAATACCTTTCACACTAGCAAAATAGTGAGTAGATGGGTACTAGGTATGAAGAGGCAATGATAAGGAAGTGATGGGTGCTAGATTAAATTATTTGACAAGGTTATGTGTGTCAATAATACTTTATTAAAAGGATGATGAAGAGATAAAAGGATGGGTGACCACTCAGATTTGGTTTCAATGTTGAATGTTGTATCTAAAGAGGGGAATGGGAATGTATGAGACTTATATCAGATATTGTGAAAGATGAATCGTATGGAGATGTATGCGACTAGGGGATTAGGCATAAGATAATACACTATGTATTATTTTTGGATTTTTCAAATTTTATGATTTTTAGGAGTTTTTGACATATTTTAATTTTTAAGGATTTTTGGAATATTTATGTACACTATACAAATGGGGTTACTAGTATTGGGAATACTAATCCTATCAACCAAGATAAAGATGGATGAGATGATAAAAGATGAGGATGATGTAGAAAATGGAATAAGGGAAAAGGATGCAAGGACTAAGGATTGTTAATGATCACATTGTGAAGGAACCAAATGTTTAGTTACCTGAGTATCCCTTAGAGGATATGCGAGGATGATTCCAAAACATTTCTCAAGACACCTTCCTCATCTTAGAAAGGAATGATAAGCATAATAATATGTGTGATATGGATAAAGGGATATGATATGGATGGGATTGATAAGGGATGGGTGTGATGAATGAAAAAGATGGATTTTTTCCCAAGTGTTGAGGTGCAATGCAGATAATTTATTATCTACCATGATGTTAGAAACTAGTTTTCATCATGGTACTTGCCCAAGGCACCATAAGATTAGTTTTAACCATTGAATGAATGGTTTTTATTTCATTACACATAGACACACACACACACATTTCATTTTTTTTACTTTTTTTGTGCATCTCGATTTATTGGAGAAGGGTGAGATGTAGGATGGTTGATACTATCTAGATATTCAATCAACACCTATTATATATATATGTGATATTCAGATCATGTTGTCACTTCTAAATGTATTAGGGTCCATGTGAATTTTGTTGATTCTTGATGGTGATCCTTCTAGATATCTAGACCATGTGTCTTTATCACCCCTAGGAGAGATGATATTTCCCAAGGAGGTGATATGAGATATGTATTGGATTATATCATGATGTTTATGGGGGTGTATTAGAATTTAATGGAGGATATGTCTTTATTTATTTATGGGTTTATGATAGGATGGTGTGATGGGTTATGAAGGATTAAGACTAACAGTCAAAAACATCATTAGAGATGTTGGGCATTCCACATTTTAATGGTGCCATTTGATGAAAGACTCTAAGATATCCAAGACATTTTGACTTTGTGGTTCATCTTTGACCTAATTATTTGAAGGATTATTGACCATACTAATAGTTCTTCTAACACTATTTTTATTTTTAGATTGGATTTGAATTTGTCTGGCCCCTAGTGCTTGATTTTGGGCTTCACTATAGGAGATTGATTTTTGACTTGATAGATGATGATTAATTTGACTTTGACATTCCTTTAGTGCCTAATTTTTGGATTTACTATTGGAAGACACTTTTTTATTAGGCTAATGATTTAGATTTTCATAACTTTGAATTATGGGATCAAAGATGAGTTGATGATGATTTGTTGATTTTGGAATATGGTCTTAGACCTTTAATTTTTGGCATATATGATATTGATCAAAGAAGGGTCCAATTATGTATGTTCCTATTAGTCCTTATGGATGGAGGTGATTAAATTATAATTGATAGGAATAAAGGGGTTTATGGTGGATTAAGGTGGGGAAGATGATGTGATGAGGTCAAGGAGTGGTGATGGGGAAGCTTGGTACTTATAGGGGTTCTTTGGAGACCCAATTTTGACATCAGATAAAATATCCTCAAGATAAAAAAAAAGATCACTAGGAATAGTTATAGTATACACATCCCAAGTAGGATCATAGTCATTCTAAAAATCTTCAACTGATAGAGCTTACAAAAACTCTATTATGACTTCATCATCCTGGTTGGGATTTAAAGGTATGCCTAGTGATGTATTGGAGGTATTTGGATTAGAGGTATCCTAAAAATGATAGGTATTATTAGTATCTACTATAATATTGATGAGGGATGATGTTTATGATGCATAATCTAATTCATTTATTGGTGTTCAACATGATCCTAATGTAGCTAAGACTTGTGTTGACTTTGATGCTAACTCTAATGTACATGATGAAATGCTACTAATATAATATTCATTATCCACAATTGACCTCTTAGTAGAGATTTTTTGATATGGTGGATGAGGGGGAGGTGATGGAGGAACAATGGATTTGAGAAAGATATGTCTATGGAAGGAATTATGAGGGAACAAAAGACTAGGCTCATGGGGAATAGACTCATCTTTGATGGAGGATTTATCAAAGATAAAGGGACCCTGAAAGATGGATTTGGTGTCTTGACCTTATCTTGGATAGGGAAGGGCTTGATCATGATCAGTAATGGAATCTTGGCATTCCTTTTCTTGTTTACCTAGGGATATAGATGCATTTTCTTAATCCTCAATTTCTATGTCACCACATATGAGATCTTGGACATAGTCTTCAAAATTATGACATAGATTAATGGTATGCCCTGGGTTTGGTGATAAAAATAGTATTAATTAGTTTTATACCTAGATGTATTATGCTTGGTGTAATCTAGATGTCCTAGGGTGGATATACCTTCATGTTAGTGTTGATTAGTTATTAGAAAAGGGATTCCAAGGACATAGGAAGGGGAGTATAAGGGCCCACTTTGATTTATGAATTATATGTGGAAGTATTATAATTTAGGTCAGATGGTTATTGATGTGACTAGGTAGATAAACTAGTAGTAGATTAGGTGGCTAAGATAGGATTCCTTTTACTAGTGTAGGAATGGGTAGATGATGGATTATGAGTAATGGATGGAGGGTCAGAATGGAACTCACATGAATGGGTTTGGATTTAAGGTGAAATGAGTTGAATGGGATCAATGCCTTTGGGAAGTGGGACACCCATCTTGAGGAACCTAAATATGATCTCATCCTTGTTGGAAAATAAGTATTGGTCTATGAGGATGGGGTTTAACTTCATGGTGATGGATGACAAAATATGGATGATGAAGGGGGGTCGGTGTGGATGTATAATAAGGATTAGAGATGGTTTATTAAACAAATTAGGTCTGAATTATTAAGCTAGTATGATAGGTAATGATGAGGATGAGATTTATGAATTGTGATTGAGATGATGTAGCAATAAGATAAGATTTTAGATTGATAGGACAATAAGTGATAATGATCTATTAATAATGCCTAGTTTTTAAGCTAGAAAAAGGATTGGGGATTTAATGGGTGCCTAGGTTCAAAATAGTAAGATAATAATTGGATGGGTGCTAGTTATGATTAGGCAATATGACTAGATGATAGAGACTAGATTAATGATGATGGGTTGCTAGATTGAAAATGAAAAAGTGATAAGATGCTATCAGGATATTGACTAGGTATGAGATCTAACCAAATGATGAGTGATAGTAGACTAGAGTGATATGATGACAGAGATGGTTAACAAGAAGACTAGCTCAAAACCTTGGACTAATTCATTTAAGATGGGATGGGATATGATTATGTGTTTCAGGTGATTAAAATAAGGACAAGTATAGATTGGTGATGATGAGATGACTAGGGGTAATATAAATGAAATGTGGATAGTTGGGACATGGGTGTGACCTAAAGAGACAACTAGGATAAGATAAGACAAGGTTAAACTAGATGGGGGATGAGGTGCCTAGGAAAAGGCAAGGTCAATATAAATGGTTGATTGAATACAAGATGTGATGTGTGGGTGATGGGGGGATGACTAATGATGGGTGGATATGACTAGACTAAGATGGGTTAAAGACAATATGGAGATGAGAGATAATATGAGACATGTAAAAGGATGTACATAATATAATATGTACAATGAGATGATGAAAAGGATGCACAAGATGATAGAATGGTGATGCAAGGATATACAAGATGATATGTTCAAAAAACCTAGATGGGTGTGTATAGGTTTGGGTGAAAGGCTGACTTGTCTCACAAATAACATGGGTCTAGCATGATACACACCTAAATAAATAGATCACAAATATATGATTAGTAAATTCAAGGGTGTGTAACTCGATGCTTGCATTATCTAATAACTTTTTGGGTGAGGTTGTAGGCTGGTGAACCATTATGGAAGAAACCAAACCCTCTTAACCTCATCTACATTTAAGAATTTATTAGGATTTGATCTTGACTCCAATATTAAAATGACTATTATGGCCAAAAAGTCCTATGCTAGGTTTTCCCCAATATATGTGAAGGTACAATGGGGCCCCAATCGATATAAGATGTTGGCTAACTACTTTGCATATTTGATCTTAAATTCCCCTCACTCCATAGAACCCTTTATGTGGAATTCTATTTTATCACCTAATGACATCTCTCTTAATATTTAGACTCCATCAGAACACAGAGTTTGGTCTAGTGCATGGTGGTGAAGTCCATTTCACTAACCCCTAGAAATAAAACTAGGGAGGGTTTATAGGTGGTTTTTGACCCTTCAAAAATCACTACAAGGATGTAAGGAGGAGAGCATACACAACCATAGCCCTTGGGTGACAAACATGCAGACTAAAAGATTAATTAATTGATTAAGATTAAGTTTGAGATATTTACAGGATGTAAGAATATACAAGACAAAATGATGAAAATGACATATATAAGATAAAATGATTGAAATTATTCAAAAATTATTTTTAAAGTGCCAAAAAGGATTTTTTGACAGGCATCTACAAGCACATAGTTAGTAGTTTAAGTGGCATTCATAAGGAAGTAACCTGCAAGATAGGGAGAAGGCATCCTATATATAGAAGATAGTAGAAAACTAATAAAATCAATAGATGCCTACATTATTTGTGAATATGAAATCTATAAACTTATTCTTCAAACCCTTTTTGTAGGTTGATAACTTTACAAAGCTTTGGCTACAAAAATCCTATGTCTACAACTAGACATCAATCAATTTTTAAGTTTCCATTTTCAATAATTTATTTTCCTAGATGGAGTTCAAATTGTAAGAAGTGTTATGAAATGCAAAATAATTTACTTGAATATAAGGAATTTAAATTTCACAGTTGATCCAACCCATCATGTAAAATTTTGAATACGATTATATATTTAACATTACCCTTCATATATTAATATGGTTTATATTAAAATAAGGAAACATTGAAGTATATATAGAGAGACATATATTTGCATGTGTGTTTTTATAATACTTTATGATTTTTGATGGTTTGTACAAAAAAGGTTTTCTTGAAACTATATGGATTTAAAAAATTGATTATATTTTAATATAAAATAACATAAATATAGTTATATGTCCATTAAATTTATTCCATTCCTCTATGTATGCATTTGGGACAAGCATGATAATAGATAAACTGATATGAAATGGACCCAACACATATATGTTTAAATGTTGTGATGAAAATTTTAATTTCCTGATAATATAATAGACCATTTTTTCTAAAATTTATTTCCCAAACCACATTCATCCTTTCCCTCTAGTTTTTTAACAAATATATACTTTTAATTTTGGATTATCCTAAATTTCATATCCTCTTAATAATGTAGTTCCCAGAAATTTACTAAAATAATAATAGAATTATAATACATTTGTAACTTATGTTATGTTAAAATAATTAGTATAAATTTAATATTTAGAATATTAAATAAAAAATTGGAAAAAGGTTATTTATCTAAGATTATGTATTCTAATTGTTAATATATTACAATTCTATAAAAAATGATACATTGTACTAGACATTTCGGTTAGAATGATTATAAACAACCTATTGAGCCAAAAAATTTAAAGATTGATTCAAACTCTAACATTTTTTCCAATAACTCTTATTCCAAATATCCACAAAAAATAGATGATATAAACACCTTACAATTATGTTTTTGTGAACAAATTCCATAACCAACATAGTTGATAGATGTACAAATTTTCTAGAGGTAAATAGTGCACATTGTTTAAAAAGTAAAATATAAAATCGCAATCAAACTTAAAGCACTAGTTTTTTTGATTAAAAATAAAATACTAAACCCCTATCACACTCGATAAAGGTATATTTTATAAATATTAATAGTATAATATTTAGATCATCGATACATTTATAATCAAAACAATTTTAACTTAAAGGTGTATTCTATAAATACTAATATTATAGTATTCCACTCATTGATATATTTATAGTCAATTTTTTCATGAGTACAAATTCTCCTAGATTATAGAATTATATATGATTTATTGACACTTATTTCACATTTTCAAAAAAAAAATCCTAATGGTGCACTTTACACCTTAGGAGTAATTGCTAGTTTATCAACATCAAGAATAATCTCATGCAAAAAGTTGAAAACCATTTAAGCACCCTTGAAATATGTAGTACAACATTAAAAATGTGTATTTTTCAAGTCTCTTTTATTTTTTTTATCTAAATAATGATGAAGTGCCATGATGCACAATAATTTGGAAATACTTTTTAATTGCATTGTCACTCATAATAATGATTGTGATGTTATCAATCAAATTAGACAAGACTGACAAAATCAATAGACATTTACGTTGTTTTTGAATAAGAAGTAATATTGTATGAAAGTAAAAATATAAATTTATTACTCCAATACTTTCATTAGATTGAACTTTTTAAAAAGCTTTGGATACACCAATCCTATGTTTACAACCAAGATTCAGTTCATTTTTTAAATTAAAAAGCACAATTTTACTAATAAAACATAATAATACAACTTTACTCATAGAAAAGGTGACTAGACTGAAGTAAAATTTTCCTTGAAATAAGTTAAATTATAACAAGCATTATGAAATGGAAAATATTTTATTACAAAATGTAAAGGACTAGATTAAAGTATTAACATAATAAAACTTTTAAATTTAATCAGGCTAAAATGTTAACATAATTGAAAATATTAAATTTAATAAGCTGGTACAAAAGTTAAAATGAAAATAAAATTGAAATAGTATTATAATAAAAGATAAGTACATAAAACTTTGAATTGAGAAGAGATGTTTAAAATGGACAATTTTATTTTATAAATAATTAAATAAAATGGTAATAAACTTTAAATTGGGGAGGGGTGTCTAAAATATTATTCCCTGCACTAATTAATTACCATTTATTTTTATTATTACTTTTAAAATGGGAAGGGATGTATAAAAGATGATTCCCCACATTAAGTAATTAACATTTAGTCTTATTGTTTCTTTTCAGTTGAATTAAATTGTGAAATATGCCACAATTTATTGTACATATAAATAATTTGCACAAGTCATTTTATCCATATATATCATTCAAATGTTTAATCATAAATTTGGAATTGGGATTAGGGTTAATAATATAGAAATGAATAATCACAAAGGTGATAACTAGATATGGTAGGACAATTAATTGTAGTATCAGATAAATAATACTTTAGATTTAAATATGTCCTAAAAATAATAAGTACACCTATTGATTGATATTTAAATAAAATGAAAATAAGAATACTTAGCTAGATTACTATGTGCATGTAGATTTGATGTGGAACGGGCTAAGAACATATTGGATCTAGATTCTATATCAATTGTCATATTTTTGAAATTTGACATATGTGGCCTCAGACACTTGCATTTACATAGATGGTTGTGTTGATGCTTTTATCTAACTTGGATGCAAGTTTCTAGTATAGAATGCTTGCTAAATATAGATGTGACCACTAATATGCTTTGGGGTTTTCTATCACCTTTGATCTGGTGCATTCATATTTAGGTCATAGACTGTCACTCCTTATCAAATGATCAAAACCTAATTCTTCATATTCATAGTGACCTTGAAAAAAATTGGTTATTGGGATCATGGTGTTGAGCTAAGCCTAAAGACTTTTATATCAATGGGTGTTATATGCATAGTTATGACCCTGAAGAGGACCTCAAACTAATATTGTTTTCTCCTAATGTGTTGTCTTGTGTATGCATAAGGGTGCAATATGTGAAAATCAAGTATATATAGTGACCTAACTTGTAACTTGGAAAATATGACTCATGGCATGCTCCTTTTGTACTTCAAACCTATAGATCCGTTGTCCCTATGAATGATATGAAAATAGGAGAAAATAGGGAATATTTTCTTACTTGAATATTTTTGGTTACCTTGTGAGAGATATGAATTTTCTAGGTAAAATATGAATGATGATTGATAATTCATATATTTCAATCATATCAAGAATTATCCTACATTAAAGGCACTTAGGCTGGCCATAAGGGAACATTAAAATTATAAATTTGATGACTTTAGGGAATTGGACACTTGTATTGATGTAGGCATCTAACTAGAATTCAAGTATTTAGGAAGCTAAAATATAAGTATAGGGCCAAAAAATGTAGAGATAGAAGATAAGTAGGTCTACATAATCATAATCATGATAGAAGACTTGGGTCATCAAAATAACATATTTAGGACTAGAGATAAGTAAAAGGCACATAAAGATAGTGGATGTGAGCCTTTCGATAATGGGAAAGGTCTATAACTAAGAGGAATAGTCATGGTATGTATTTTATAAGTACACAAGACTAAGGTGATATATAATTTAGATTTAGTATCTACATTTTCTCCCTTTAATCTAATAATGAATTTACTAATTTAAAGGAAATGAATGCATACTTGGGTGTGTATAACACACCTTACATTTATGTGAGCCTAACTTAAGTGATTTTATGGTGACTGACCTGAAACAAAGAGCATGTTACATTGTATAATCAATTAATATAATATAAGATTGAAAACATTTGAAATTATATAAAGAAAATAGATCAAGGTTAGGAGTACACCTATGTATTGATGCAATTGTCTTGCCTTTTAGAAGCTTGATTTTAAAATATATCTCATAATTAACCATAAGTGTTGATATTGGGACAAATATAAATCTATAAATTGAATGTATATGTAAATATTTGAGGACACATGCCTTGACCTTGGAGAAAACATGAGTTGCACTCAACAGTTGAGATTAGCTCAATTAGTAACTTAATCATACTTATAACTTCGTGAGTATGAGTGATACAAGTCAACCCATATTATAAATATAGTGAATCTAGATGATTTAATTAATTCCAAATTATAAACTTGGTAATATTGAGTTATGTTATCACCTCAACCTTCCCAAAAAAAGTGAACTAATTATTTTAGTAGATTAGATCCAAATAGTCTATTAAAGTCCATCATAGTGTGCTAAAGTCCATAGAAATGCTTTAAAATCTGAAACTGATTTTGATTTTGTAATTTTAGGGTCATCTTTTCATGGCATATAACCTTATATATGTCTCAAGCTAAACATGAGGTATAACAATGGTACCATTGTATAGATTTTGGCCACAAATGCGTATTTGAATCATATAATTGTGAAATTTGGTCAATTTTCAAACTATGTAAGTGTGAAGAACATGTTTCCAAAACATGTCCCCACTAAAATCCAAAACTAAGAATTGGTATATGTGTGGAGAACACATTTTCAAAACACACCCCCACTATATATCTGAAAATGTGATAAATGTGTAAGCCATGCCTCTATGGCATGTCCCTATTAATATGACCCATATTTTGAGATGAGGTGAAGTATAATTGTTAGATACCTTACCTCAAAAGGATAATACAACCATGCAAACTATGAATGTATCATGTAGCATATATTATAAGCATGTCTAGGTATATATATCATTGAAGCATGCCAAATGTGATAACATCAAAGTCTAAGATATATGCTATAGATCATGGAAACATCTAGATATAAAAAATATAAGGTCAATAAGTAATCAATCATACACACAATGTACTCAAAAGCAAATCAAAATACAATGGTCAAAATAGACCTCAAACAAGGGGCTTGTTCAAATGCCACACAATCGAAGGGATGTGACTTAGTCAAATTTACACAAAATCAAGAATGACATATTCAAATGTCTATACAACAAGTAATGATATATTTAAATGTCAAAATAAGAAAACATTGGATTGGGAGCCACAAAAAAATGGATCATATTCAAATTCTTAAATAATAAACACAATAAAAAGCAAGAGAAGACACTCAAGGAAGTACATAAATAAAAAGCATGGAACATAAGTGACCAAGATAATCATATCATACTAGCCCCTAGATATATGTGTTAGTAAAAAATGTGAAGTGCACAACATATCAAGTACATTGTGAAAATATATAAGCATGGATAAAATCATGTTTAATTAGATAAGTTTAAACATGATAATGAAAAATTATCATAAAATGATATAACTTGTATGTATCATGATCAAATAAGTGGATGCCCCCAATGTCCATATGACATGAGCAAAGGGAAAACCTAACATCTGAAAGTACTTAGATCATGTATTTGTGTATGACTACATATACTCAAATAGATACATGAAAGACATGCGTATATAGAAATTAATGATATGTTATCTACCAACACATAACTAACAACATAGATGCTAAAAATATTTTTAGATTTTTGGATTATGTTTTTATAATTTTTGACATATATAGAAATCTCAAATAAGATATTTATGAAAGTGTATGATTTTCATTGGGTTTTGGAGTTATTTTGATTCAAGTATATCTAGGAAGTACATGTCTTTTCCTATTTTTTATATAACTATAAATGATCCAAACCAATTTGGTTTGAATTTTCCTTTATTTTCTTTTTCTACATTGGTATTTTTTTTAATTTTCCTTTAGTAACAGGTCACCCACATTGAATTCACTTGGAAAAACATTTTTGTTATATGCTCGATTAATGTGATATTTATTAATCCACAAGTGTTCAATAATTTATCCATATTTTTCACTCAGCTGCTCTATTTGATACAATCTATTTTCATGATATTCATTATATTCTATAATATATTTGAGAGAAACACACAAGGAAGGTATTTTAGGTTAAATCAATAAAAATTTATTTGTACCAAAAACTAAAGAGTAAGGTGTAGCCTGATTAGGTGTGAAGACATTAGTATGGTATGTCCATAAAGCATAAAACATCTGTTGGTGCCAATATTTAATGTATCATTCAACTGTCTTGCCAAGTATTTTGACAATATTTTTATTTTTTACCTCTGCCTATCCTTTACCTTGTGGATAATAAAGTGTATAAAAGGTATGTTTGATTTTTTATTTGATATAAACAATTTCACTAACTTGTTCTTGAATAATGATCCATTATCATTAATAATAGCTAAATGTATGCCAAAATGGGAGATAATATTGGTCATCAAAAACTTACATATGTTATCTCCTTTATTAAAATCAAGTGGAATTAATTCCATAAATTTTGTAAAATATTTTCTTGATATGATTATGAACTTGTGTCCACTGGTGGAGATTAAATTTATCTTTCCAATAAAATCAAATCCCAATAAGGAGAAAGGCCATGGTGAGACAATCAGATGTAACTAATGAAATGGTGCATGGTTCAAATTATTAAATTTTTGACATTATAAACTTAATTCAACGAGTTTAATACATTATTGTTCTATGGTATGCCAATGATAACATTGGTGTAATAGTTTATGGGACATGGCCTTGCCACTAAAATGTCTACTTTATTCACTAGCATGCATTTATAATAATATAGTGTGTGCCTCATATGTGTTTAAATGGTGATGTAGCTATCCATCAAAACTTCATTTGAATAAATGATTTCCAATAATAAAATAAATAAGTGTTTATCATTGTAATTTATATTTATCATTTTGTCTAAAGTGGTATGGTATTTAAGGGTGGTAGAGAAAATTATAAATGTCAATGTACCATTTTGTGTTTTTATAAATGTGAGTAATAACAAGAATGACTAAGGCATAAATTTTATCTGAAGATATGGAAGGATTTTGTAACTTCCTAATGGTAAAGTTTATGTGATCATCATTGATATTTTAAGGCATCAAGGATGTTTCACTAGCCATTATATCCACATGGTAGTTATCTTTATGGGGAATATTTTCAATGGAGAATGTATCAAATGTCTCTTTGAGTCTAACCACCATTTCTTTATATGACATTAAATGTTGTTATTTGGTTTGGTAATGATAGGAAACTTGATTAATAAGCATATAAGAGTAAAAAAAAAACTTAATTATCCTTGATATGAAGTTTTTATGTGATTGATAACCCAATTATCAAGGCTTCATATGTTGCTATATTATTGGTGCAAGAAAAGGCTAATTTGTAAGAGAAGGGCATGCATTCACCCTCTAGGGTGAAAAATATAATGCATGTACCCATTCCTAATCTACATATAGACCCATAAAAGAATTTACATGGATTTTAATATATATTATATGCCTCCAACTCATCATGGAAAGCTTCAGTAATTGGGAAAGGATCTAGAAATGGAATTGCAATTAATTGGTTAACTATAGCTTGACCTTTAACTACTTTTTGCCATATAAATTTGAGATTTAACTTTATAAGTTTCATCACCCAATTTACAATAATTCCAATGAGGTGTGTTTTATTCATAAGTAAATTTAATAGATATTATTTAATTATAACATGGACCTAATTATTAAGAAAATAATATCATAGTTTTTGTGTAGCCAAAACCAAGGCTAAACATAATTTTTACATTGTTGTATATTTACATTAATAATCAACCAATTGATGGATTATGTAATATATTAATCATTATTTGTGATCATCATCATATTTTTTTAATAGGGCCCTAAAGGACTCATTAGTGGCTGATATAGAGAGAAATAATGGTCTATATAGAATAGGAGGCATGATCACTGGTGGGTCTGCTAAATATTATTTTATTTTATCAAATATTTGTTGACAAATGTCATCCCATATAAATTTTGTGTCTTTTTTATAAAACATGTGAATGGAATTTTTTTTATCAGCCAATGAAGCAATGAAACATCAAATAGCCTCAATTATTCATTGGAAACATCATAACTACTCTAGATTAGTTGATGGTGGCATCTCAAAAATATGTTTTACCTTTTTTAGATCAACATCAATATCTTGCTAAGAAATAATGTACCCAAGAAGATTATATATAAGATACTCTAAAAAACACTTTTGTTGATTTAATCACACATTGAACTTTTACAAGCACTTAAATATTTTTTATAGATCAGTAGCATAGTCTTCAGTGTTTCAATTTTTCAAATAAATCATCAAAATAATCCTCAATAGTTTTTTGAATAAAATCATGAAATATATGAGTCATGGCCCTTAATTATGTTGATCATATATTTTTTAGTCCAAAAGGCATAAGCATATAACAAAATGTGACCCATGGAGTAGTAAATGATGTATTTTTTAATTTGTGAGGTTAATTTTGATTTGGTTATATCTATTAAAACTATCCATAAATGAAAATGTTTCATATTTGTCCATATAATCAAAAATCATGTTGATATTACGTAATGGAAATTAATCTTTTAGACAATCCTTATTTAAATCTTAGTAATCAGTGCAACATCAAATATCACAATTAGGTTTAGTAAAAGGTATAATATTAGACACCTAGTTAGAATGTGTAATAGCTCTTATGAATCCTGAATCAAATAGTTTTTGAATTTCATCTTTTACCAATAATTCCACTTTGGGATAAAACTTGTAAATATTTATTTTACAAGATTTGTATCTCGATACAATAATATATTGTACATGACCATCTATGGGTAAATCCTAGGCATATTTTCTTAAGCCCAAGTAAATATTTTGGGGAAATCATGTAGGAAATTACGATAGTATTTTATTTCATCATTCTACATCATTGTAGCAAGTAGTACTGGTTGAGGATATTTATCTCTTCCATAGTTATATTGTATTTTTTATTCTTTTAGCAAAGTATATCACTCTAAAATACATGGTGTCTTAGGAATATTATTAGGTATGTCATATTTGACATTGGTATTATCCCTCTCACCAAAGTAATAATGAGAAGAGGTGGCAAGAGCAAACCTATTCTTATGATAGAAGGGAGATTTCATATGCCCCCAAGTTCTCTAACAATGACTCATCATTTGAGAACTCATCCAATGTTAATTTTTTTTAGTGAAGCATTCTCATCAATCAAATGAGGCTTCACTAATTATATATTGGTTGTAGATCATTTCATACATTTTGATTTGGCCTTTTTTAAATAAGGCTTGATAAAAGTAGATTTTTTATTCATTTATAAACTTTTCTGAAAAAACAAATCCTTGCCTATTTGTGTTAATTTCTAGAGAGATAGGTTGATCTATACCTTTCTCATTTTTCCCTAACCCTTATCCTTTGTATCCATGTTTCACAAAATATTAAGAACTACAATTAGGATTATAGGATTATGGTGTAGGATTATTAATTTTTTGGAACATTACACATTGTTTGAAGAGATTAGTATCCATTGGACATGTGTAAATAAATCCTCGATGGTTGAATTTTAATCATGCATGAAAATTATATGAGCATACATTTCATGTATCCAAGGCCATCCCAAAACTATGCTGTAGATCAAATAAATTAGCATTACTTAGAAAAAAATAGGTAATGTACAAGGTCCCATAATAATTTTCAATGTTATTTGCCCCCATACTTATCATGAAATATTATCAAATCATTTGATGCTCATAGTGGATGCTTCCAAATTTGTTGGTCCAATTCCAAGTAAAGAAAGAAAGTATATGTTGAGAATGTTGAATCTTGAACCATTATCCATAAAAACTCATTTTACCATTTTTTTGTAGACACACACTTGGATATAGAGTGGAAAATAATTTTCCATAATATGTTAAGGTGATAAATTATGCTTTTATAAGGATATGTTATGTTTAGTCTATTTTATGAAGTTCAAAGTAGAAGCCACATATGAAGGATCCACATTACTTAGTAAAAAGGTCATGCATAATGCATCAAAAATAACATCTTTGTTATGAGAGAAATGGTGTAGCAAGTCCAAGAGTGAAGTTTTAAAAATAACATCATAGAAGAGTTTCTATTATGGTGGGAGGATAAGGACTATTTCATGAGCTCATTATAAACATTATAAAAATAGGGTTATGTAAGAATGCATTTCATTTTTAGTAATCATATTTTTAACCCATTATAGATTAGACAAGTAGTAATCATCATCATCATCATCATATATATATATATATATATATATATATATATCCATGTTAAACATGAATGAGAAAAAGGAAAATATGATGTTTTAGTAAATTTTAAATTCTTTTTGAAAATTAGAAATCAAAATTTTGCAAAAAAATAGAAAACCCTAAGCCACCTAGGGTTTCAACACCACTAATCAAGTTCAAAAAATGTTTAAACATAATTTTGGGAGTGAGATTATGGTTAAAAACATATAAATGAATAATAAGGATGATAAATATATCTATAACATGCCAATTAATTGTAAACTCAGACAAGCAATACTATGAATTTAAATGTTCAGATATGCTAAAGATAGTAAGTACACCTATTGATTGATATTACAATATAATGAAAATAAGAGTAATTTGTTAGATTATTATATACATATGAATATGATGTAGAACATGATAGAAATAGGTTGGATCTAGTTTTTAGATCAATCATCAGATTCTAGAAATTTTATCTTTGTAGCTTTGGATGCTTATATCTACCTTGGATGGTTGCAACAACATTTTTGTCTAATTTGGACATAGGTGTTAAGTATGGAATGCCTACTGAATATTGATGTGACCACCAAGATGTTTTTGTGTTTTTTTTCACATTTGCTTTGGTTCATTTAGATTTGGGTCATAAATTATCACTCCTTATCAAATGATCAAACCCTAATTCTTCATATTCATAATGACCTTGGGAAAATGGGTTAGTGGGATCATGGTGTCAATATAACCCAAAAAAACCCTATGTCAATGGGTGTATATAGCCATTACTAAAAATACAACCTCAAACTAATGAATTATCCCCTAATGTGTTGGTTTATGTGTGGACACGGGTTCAATATGTGGAAAGCAAGTATATACAGTGGCCTAGTTTGTAACTTGAAAACTATGACTCATGGCATGCCCCTTTAGCACTTCAGATCTTTAGATGTTTTGTCCATATGACTGATATTAAAATATGAGAAAATAGGGAAGCTTCATTCACTTGAATGCTTTTGGTAAGTTTCCTTGTGAGAGGTATGAATTTTCTAGGTGAATTGTGGATGAGGATTGATCATGCATATATACCAATTCTATCAAAAAATATCCTACATTAAATCACTAAGGTTGACCATAGGGACATGTGGAAATTATGTATTTTATGACTTTTAAACACTAAACACTTACATTAGAATATGACACATGTATCAATGTAGGCATCTGATTGGGATGCAATAGTCTAAGAAGCTATAAAATAGGTATAAGTCCAAAATTTATAGAGACATAAGATAACTAGGTTTAAAAAATCTTTAGCATGATAGATGGGCTAGTAATCATACTAACATAGTTCAAACTAAGAGACAAAAAATCATAGAGAGATAGTAGATACGAGCCTTTAGAAAATGGTAAAGGTCTAGAACTGAGACGAATAGTCATGGTTTGTATTTTCCAAGCGTAAGAGATTGAGGTACTATATATTTCATATTTAGCATCTACACCAACCTTTTATTTCTATACATAATTTAGAAATTATGTTAAAAATAAACATAAATAATAATGTGATATCATACAATATATTTAAATTATTATCTTAGATTATAGAATAGGCATAAAATACCATTGGGATCATCATATACTTAAAATACATTAATTTTTTTTAATTATTTAAATAATTAAATTTATTAATCAATTCCATTTAATATAAATGAATGAAATAAAATATTGATCACAATTTCCAAACTTAAAAACATGGAAAACACAAAATAATGGTTTAGTATTTTTTGAACTATTGAGTATAACGTACCTTTCTTATATAGACATATTAGATGTTGACAAATAGCCAAGTATAATGTGACCTTTGTAGAAGCCATCTAATAGTAGAGGGATATAATTAATTTTTTCCTAATGTCTTATTACTCTATTGATAGTCACATACAATGAAACTTTTGGAAAGGAACTAGATCAAGTCCAATTTGATGTTAATGGAATGTATCCCTTTCTATACTCACATCTTAGCAGTTCAATAGTGGTTAGGTACAATGTCAAATTTGATGAAGCCTTTATAGTTGGAGTCTAGAGGGTAAAAGGTTATAGTTCAAATCCATATGTATGCTAGAATTCCAAGAGTAATAATTCATGCAACCTATGTCTTCAATAATTCATTGTTTCATTTTCCTTCCCATATATGAAATTACAAGGAGAGTTTCATAAGTGAAGGGTGCATATTTTAAATTCTCACCAATATCATGTCAAAATTAAAATCAAAATAAATTTTAGAAATAACATATGAATAACTAAAACACCTAAATTATTTTGTGAAATTTGTGCACATATTTTGAAATGTATTGACACATCCTAGATTGGGAGAATGCACCATATGAAATTGTCAGCTTCACTTAATTCATCCCAAGTCAAATTGTGACTGTGTAAGAGATATTTTGGGTATCTTGAATGGTTATTTGAATTTCAAAAGTCAAATAACTCTTTATTAAGTTAATTAAACTAAATTAATTAGCCTAATATTCTTATAATATAAAATTTCATAAATTTTGGAATTTCCTATTTAATAAATTCATTAATTAGATTCATTCCTCAACTATCATGACAAGTTTCCAAGTGGATCATGACATCAACAAGATATCAAAATAAATATTAGGTTTGATGACATCATCAAAATTTTATCAAGAACTATCAATGAATGCAAATAAATATTAGAATTTGGAAAGTCATGCCTAATCAATGCCAAATATTAATTACCTTTTTCTTATAAAGTTGATTGACTCATCCACTCATTTTGATTTCCATATAATGGTCAAGAGTAATTTGAGGAAATTATAAATACAAGAGCCATTTACAATTATTCAAAATCCTTGGAACACAATGAAGTGTTTCACTTTTGGAGAGACACTCTCATTGATCAAGATTCACCTTTCTTCTCAATTGTTCAATAATCACATATAGTCAAGGGGAGATGTTTCTCACATGACATATCAACATTGATAAAGACCTCATGATCTATAATATAGGAATAAACATGAATGTAAGTTGGATTTTAATGGAACATCCAAATGGAAGGTAAAATCATCTTTTTTAACTTTCTATTTCATTATTTTTGCTTCAAGTCTTGCCCAATATGAGGATCATGTTTGAGATGTTATGTTCTTGATTTTGCTCAATAACGAATGAAATAATTGATTTCATATTCATGTGTTTACATTTGGCATTAAAAAAGGAACTATGCACCCCATAAATCTTATTTCAAGCCTTGTCTTATAATTATCAAACCAAACTATTATTTGACATTGATTTTTCCTTTTTTCTTCTAGCTTTTCTATGTTCCACCTCCTAGTTATCGATAAGATTTACGTACAAATCGATGAGATCACTCTCATGAATGAAAATTTCAAACTATAAATTAGTGGGATTTAATTTTAATAGTCTTTTTTTCCTCTATGTTTTAACATAGAAATGAACCTAACTTGCATATCAGTGGATTTGACTTATAGAGCAGTGAGGTTAATAGAAAATCGATGAGGTTAATTTCATAGTTTTAACTACATTTTATTTATATTGGATAACTTAACCTACGTATCAATAGGATTAACCTATAGAGTAGAGATATTTAAATATAATATATGAGGTGAATTTATTTATATTTATTGTGTTTTATTATAATCAGTGAACTTGGCCCTCATATCAATGGGATTGACTTGTAGATTGGTGAGGTTTATAGATAATCGATGGGGTCAAAGGTAAACTATGTTTTATATGATTTAATTTATTTAAATAATGATCTTTTCCTATAATAAATGAGTTCATCATAATAATAGATGAGTTCACTAAAATTGTATCATTGGCTTATTGAAAATCAACAATATTAATTTGAAATTGATGAGATTGTCCTAAAAAATGATGGGACTACTTTGTGTGAATTTTTTCAAGGCTTAAAAACTATTTAATTCAACTTCCATTGATAGCCAAAATCACATTTTGAATTCATAATCATTTTTATTTCAAGTTTTGATATATATTTTTAAGGTGTTTACATAATTGTCAAGGTAAATTTCATTCATCTTTATATTTGGTACTTAATAACAAATATACACTTTGACTTGGTTTTCCTAAGATAATTTTCATTTCGTTACATGTTTAAGGTGTCTTTCATTACATTCTTGTTTTTGTAAACTAGCATTATATGATATCTCATTGCCCCATTTAGGGAGTTTGGGTGACCAAGAGAACATAGTTTATGTTATCATTTGTCTACCAAAAAGACTATTTTGAAGTATGTTATTCTCTTGTCCATTAATGAGATCCTAAGAATCAGAAATAAAACACGTTTTTCCTTTTTTCATCATTTGACTATACAAGGTGGACTTCATGACCTTCATGAAAGTTTTATTGGTGTGTTGGATAATAAGTCACATCCTAGAATCGTACCAATTTTTTTTATCTAATGTGGTATATAAATTAAGGCTACACCAGTGGTATCTTAGTTAGAATATCCCTTAGAACTTGGCTCAACCTGTAACACTTCAATAAGACCCCTATAATTTAAGTGGTTGCACATGGATTAGACCATTTGTAAAATGTACCATTGAACCTCGACATGTAATCTATATATATTTTTGTTCCCATATTATCATAAGGTATATTGGTACCATATATAAAATCTAGAAAAAAAAATAATATAAACTACTTTTACCATGAAATTTTCATTGATGTAGGGATGCAAAGGTATCCACCCCCAAAAATTCCCTTTTCATATAGACCTTTGAGAGAAGGGTGGAATTAAAACACCACCATAATTTATTTAATTACTTAATGAACCATTAAACTTTTAAAAAACCTCTCAAAGACAAGTATATCAAAAGGATCAATGATTATGTCATAATATTGTACTAGTTCATAAGGTACATTCTTGATTAATTGTTTTTTCATGCTTGATTGTTATGTCAAAACCTTATTTTTATTCAAAATCAAATCCAATAAACAAGTAAAGTCCACACCAAGTAAAGTCCAAAACATTCATACCACTTTTACTTAATGAGGTATTATTCTGCCTAATTTTTGGGTAACCTTTACCTCATATAGGATTATGCTGACCAATTGTATCATTTTGATGTTTGCATAGTATCATTATAATATCTAACTTAAAACCATTAAATTAAAGTCCATTTGGATCCAAATAATTTTTGGAATCAATTATTCACATTAGGTCACTTTTAACCTGATTCATGTACCATGCTAATCAAAGGTAAATCAGGTTCATCTTGAACCATGCACCATGTTAATCAAATCCAAATAAAGTTCATATTGAATCATTTACCAAACCATTAAAATTATAATCAATTTCATCTTGAGATAAATTCCAATATAATCTTGTGTATTTTAAACCACATTCCAATGCCAAATCAAATCTATTTCATCCAAGTCCAATTATTCTTAGTCTATCACATGCCAATTTAAACCACTTTGTGTCATTCTATTAAATATCCCACAATTGTCAGTTGGGAATGATGAATTCATGTCATCTATCCTTTCATTCATTTGAATCATATCTGACTAATTCCATCCTCTTTGGTCTAATTTACAGACTAATACTACCCTTTTTGGGATAATTTCAAATACTAAGCCCACACTCTTTAGGCCTTTCTACAAAGCCAATTTCAAATATCAATGTCTCCCTCTTTGAGCCAATTGCAAAGACCAACGTTACCCTTTTTGGGTTAATTTCAAAGACCAAGACCACCCTGTTTGGGATAATTTCAAATACCAAGATCACCATGTTTGGGCCTTTTATAATAAACTAATTCCACCCACTTTTGGGCCATTTTCATTCAATACCAATTCCCTTGCATGAATAATTTCTTGGGGGAATACTTTCTTCCATATTAATCCATTACATTTGAAATTTATTTGGATGACATCTTATGCATATAATACATGACCACCATAATTTTTCAACTCATAGAAGAGGGAGCCAAATCCTATCTAATTTTCTTGTGGATTGATTACATACCTTTGTTTAAAAAAATGAAATACATTTGTTGAAGATGCAACTTGTAGACCCACCCCAACATAACCAAATCAACGCTTATCAAGTATAGTAGGATAGTCAGCTCTTTGTTAATTAGCTCATAGTTATTTTAAAGACCTCTCTAACTGATACTTTATTTGATAATTCCCCACTTGTTTATCCAATATATAATCCTATATTAGAGATAAAACAAATCTAATAATTTCCCCTCCAAGGGCCAATATTTATTGAAGACCCAAGTGTGTCCAAGTCTGATAATTGTTGGGTGTGAAGTCATTATTCACAATCACTATTCATAGTCACTATTCATGGTGACATGGCATCATGGTGATGTGGCATATATGTGATGTAGAAGGAAGGTGATGTTGATTTTTAGTGATGTGGCATGTAACATAGAGGATATTCCATGTAAATTTTATTAGATGTCAAGTGGGGCACCCTTCTCCACTAACGCACATGGATGCCTCTACTTTTTCACATGGGTGCTTATGGGGTAAGAAGGATAAATAAGTTAATATTAAAACATGTAGGTTTGGGGTGAATTTATATGGTGGTTCCAATATCTTAGTGCTTATATAAATATAATATATGATTTAACATCATCTATCTTTAGTGGTTAAGTGGAGGACAAAGACAAATTATCACATTGAGTGGTGGTGATTTTTTGTCTAAAGTATTTCCACTATGTTTGGGACTATACACAAGAGGTAGACATTGATTTATAGACCAATTATGCACAAAATTATAATATGGTACCATATTTCATCTCTCCTCTTCATTTATCTCTTTCTTTTTCTCTCTTTGTAATTTTATAAGTAAGGATGCATTCTTTTATATTGGTGTAGAGTTTAAGACATTTTATTACTTATAGGAAAGTTTGTAATATTGGATTTATATTTGTATACATTTGTTGTAAGATTAAAATAATATTATGTTAATTGAAGACAAGAAGGAGGTTATGAGAGATAAGAGAGGTGTGATTGATAAGTTGTCATGGGATTAATTATTTAAGTGTTGATGTAAATATAAAAGCTAAATAATTTCTCCCTAGACATAGCCATTTAGTGAACCAAATTAGATCCTTATCTTATGGTTTGCATGGTTTACTTTTTATTTATTCAAGTATTATTTATTTTTTTATATATCTTCCCTCTTCGAAACTTTTTGGATATTTCCGCATTGTAAATTATATCCTAATAAGTGGTATCAGAACAAAGGTTTTTTTTTTGCTAAGGATTAAGTTACATGAATTTAGCTCAAGTGGGAGCTACGGAAAATGATAAAAAAAAGGGGTGGATAAGTTAAATAGATAGAAATATGGATTGTGGAAGATGCAAATGGAGGACTACCTATATCAGAAGGACCTATACTTACCATTGGGAGGTATAACTAAGAAGCCAGTGATGATGTCAGATTTAGATTGAGAGATGTTGGATAAATAATCACTTGGAACCATCCATATATGATTTTAATCTAATATTTAATTCAACATATCCCAAGATAAGAATATGAAGATTCTTATAAAAGCAATAGGGAAGTTTTATGAAAAACCTTCTACCTCTAACAAAATAATTTTGATGAAAAAATTGTTCAACATGAAAATGGCTAAAAATGGTTCAATTGCAGATCATTTAAATGATTTTAATACAATTAGTAGTTAGTTAAATAATGTTAACATTGAATTTGATGATGAATTCATGGCTCTTTTAATTCTATGTTATTTGCCTGAGAGTAGGAATAACTTGGTAATGGTGATAAGCAACTCAATCTCCACTAATGTAAAATTCAAGTTTGAGGATGTGGTGGGTGTGACCCTAAGTGAGGAAATCCAAAGGAGAATCACTAGTGAAACTTACAAATTAGTAAATGCATTATATATGGATAATAGAGGGAGACAAAAGAATATAGGAAGAGGAAACTATGGAAAATCAAGGAAAGGTTCGAGATCAAAATCAAAGGAAAGATGGAATGTTGGCATTATGGGAAGCTAGAACATACAAAGAAATATTGTTGGGTCCTTCGAGGAAAATCATCCAAGGACTAACATGAAGGTAACATGAGTAAAATATAGTAGGTGGTGTGATACAAGATGTGTTAATTATTTATTTAGATAATATTAATGAATCTTTTATTTTAGATTTAGGAGCTTCATTTCATGCTACTCCTAACAAACATTTTTATAAAGATTATGTTCAAATAAAATTTTGACATGTTTATCTTGGTGATAATGAACCTTGTAAAATTGTTGGAAAATATAGCATTAACACGAAATTATAGAATGAAAACATTTGGGTGCTTAATGATGTTAGGCATGTCCCAAGTTTAAGGAGAAATTTAATTTCTATAAGATAATTGGAAAGTTATGGTTGTGTTATAACTTTTACTAGTGACTCATGGAAGGTTACCAAGGGTGATCTAGTGGTTGAAAAAGGTGAGAAAGTGGGTACTTTGTATTTATCCATTGTTATGATTGATGCATCTTTTCATTTAGATACTTCATGTATAGACATAAATTTTTGGCATTACAAACTTAGCCACATGAATGAAAAGGGAATGAATATTATTCACTCAAAGGTTAAATTTCCAAGTCTAAAATAAATTGATTTAGAATTTTGTGAGCACTTTGTGTATGGGAAAGATAAATGTGTGAGATTTCTTAGAGTTTGACTAACCAAGGAGTCAAAATTAGAGTTTGTGAATATGGATGTATGGGGATTATCTTAGATATCTTCACTTGGTGGTTTATTATATTGTGTCATAATTATTGATGATGTAATTAAGAAGGTTTGGGTTTATTTTATAAAATAGATATCTAATATGTTTGATACATTCAAGAGATGGAGAGCTTTAGTTGAGAATTAAATAGGTTTAAAGCTCAAGTGCCTTAGGTCAGATAATGGTGGATAATACTATAGTAAAGAGTTTGATAATTATTGTTCACTTAATGGAATTCATAGGTAGAATATAGTTACAAGAACACCATAATAGAATGGTGTGTTAGAGAGCATGAACAATACCATCATGAAAAATTATAGAAGAATGAGATTTAATGCAAGTTTGTAATTATAGTTTTGGGTAGATGTTTTAGATATAATGATGTACCTGATAAATAGAGGACCTTTGAGTGCCTTGGATGGTGGCATACGAAAGGAGGTAGGGAGTAGTAAGAAGGTAGACTATTATTTTCTAAAGTTTTTTGGTTGTGAAGTTTTTGATCATATTGACAAAAAAAATAGGTCCAAATTAGAGGCTAAATCTTATAAGTGTAATTTTATTGGCTATGGTATTAATGAATTTGGATTTTGGTTATGGAATTTGGAAGATAAAAAAATCATTAGGAGTAGAGATGTTATCTTGAATGAGAAATTCATGTATAGGGAATAATTGTTGAAAAATAATCAAGAAGAAGCTAAGAAATAATACATAGTTTTGGAGGATATTACAAATGAACATGTCCCTAAGGTATCAGTTAGAAATAAGGAACCCCAAACACTTGTTGTGAGAAGATATACTAGAGTAAGTAGACCACTTGAAAGTTTTTCTCCTTATTTTAATTATTTGTTACTTACTAATGGTGGTGAGATAGAGAGTTTTTAATAATTAGTGCAAGTTGAACCCAAGGAGAAGTAGAAATAAGATATAGATGAGGAATATGAATCTCTTATGACAAACCAAACATGAGATTTGGTGGAGCTTCCAAAGGGTAAGAAGGCATTGTAGAACAAGTGGGTGTAAAAGATGAATGAGAAATATGGATGTAAAAATAAGTACAAGGATATATTGGTGGTGAAAAGTTTTTCACAAAATAAAGGTATAGATTTTAATGAAATATTTTATCCAGTTGTTAAAATTACTTAAATTAGAACTATATTGAGTTTAATTGCAGTTGAAGATCTGCACATAGAATAGTTGGATGTGAAGACTATTTTCCTTCATGGCACTTTAGAGGAATATATTTACATGGAGTAGCCATAAGGTTATGAAGTCAATGGAAAGGATAATTTGGTGTGAAAATTGATGAAGATATTGTACGGCCTTAAACAAGTTCCAAGACAATGGTATATTAAGTTTGATAGGTTTATGTTACAATAATATTATTCAAGATGTTATTCTGACCATGGTGATTATTTTAAAATACTTGAAAATGGTAGTTATATTATATTATAATTGTATGTAGATTACATGTTGGTGGAAGGTTCTAACATGAAGGATATAAATTTACTCAATATATAGTTGAGTTATTATTTTTCTATGAAGGATTTGGGTGTTTCTAAATTGATCTTTGATATAAGAATATCTTGAGATAGAAATAATTATAAGTTGATATTGCCACAATTAGATTACATTACAAAAGTAATGGAAAGGTTTAGCATGCAAAATGTTAAGCTATTTGGGACACCTTTGACAGGCCATTTCAAATCAACAAAGGAATAATATCCCAAGACACAAGAGGAAAATAATCACATGTACAATACACCTTACTCATCATGAGTTGGTAGTTTGATGTATGCAATGGTATGGACAAGGCCATACATTACATATCCAGTGGGAGTGGTGAGTAAATTCATGAGTGATCCAAGAAATAAAAATTGGAAGGTAGTAAAATGGGTCCATTTTTACTTAAGATGGACCAAAGATGAAGTATTGTGTGATGGTGGATCAAATGTTACTTTACATGGATATGTTGATTTTGATATGGTCAGTGATTTTGATGGTATGAGAAGAACTACTAGGTGTGTGTTCACTATAAGTGGTATAGTAGTGAGTTGGATATCATGTCTATAGAATGTTGTGGCACTTTCTACCACAAATATTAAGTATGTTACCTCTACATAAGTTAATGAGGAATTATATGGATATAAAAGCTAATGGAAGAGTTGGGACACCAACAAGGAAAGGGTATATTGTTTAGTGATATTCAAAGAGTCATCCATACAGAAAAGAACTTAGCATTTCACTTGAGGACAAAAAATATTCAATTTTGGTATCACTTCATTAAAATAGTATTAGAGGAGGAGAAATTGAAGCTGGAGAAGATCCATACTAGTGAAAATCTTGTGGATATGATGAACAAGGTGGTTATACAAGTAAATTTGAAGTTTTGCTCAACTTTAGTTGGTCTTAATGGATGAATAATATCATAGTGAGGAATTTGTTTAGTGGATGCAAAAAATATATATAGTTGTGTATATTAAATTAAAGTGGGAGAATGGTTGGGTTTAAAGTCACTATTCACAATCTCTATTCATGATCACTATTCACAATGACTATTTAAAAGCACTATTCATGGTGACATGGCATCTTGGTGATGTGGCATCTAAGTGATGTGGAATAAATGTGATGTTTCTTTTTGGTGATGTGACATCCCATAGAGGATCTTCCATGTTATAAATTCGATGAGGTGTTAATTGGGGCTCCCTTAGTCATTAAGGCACATGGGTGTATATGGGGTGACATTTCTTATGGGGGACAAGGACAAATAAGTTAATATTGACATAAGTCCATGTGGGGTGAATTCATATGGTGTCTCCACTATCTTAGTGATTGGTTAAAGAAAATAGATGATTTAGCATCATCTATCTTTAATGGTTGAGTGGAGAACAAAGACAAATTATGACATTGAGTGGTGGTGGTTTTTTGTCTAAAGTATTTGCATTATGTTTTAGACTATGTACAAGTGGAAGACATTGATTTATGGACCACTCATGCACCCATTTGGAATGTGGTACCATATTTCCTCTCTCCTCTTCATGTCTCTCTTTCTTCTTCTCTCTTTGTAATTATATAAGTAATGATGCATTCCTTTGTATTAGTGTAGATTTTAAGACTTGTTAATCTTTGTAAAAAAGCTTGTACTATTAGAGTTAAATTTGTATAGCTTTGTTGTAATCTTGATGGAATTAGATACAAGAAGGAGGTTGTGAGAGATAGGAGAGGTGTGAGTGATAGGTTATTATCATGGGATTAATTCTCCAAGCATTAATGCAAATATAAAGGGGGAACAATTTCTCCATAGATGTAGCTATTTGATGAACCACAATAAATGCTTATCTTATTATTTCCATGGCTTCATTTTGATTTATTCAAGTTTTATTTATGTTTTTACATGTCTTCCCTCTATGAAACTTTATGTATATTTATGTTTCTATTCAAATTTTGCTTTCAGATATAAAGGAGAGAAGAAACTTAAAGAAATATGGTCAAGGCTTGTGAAGTACCTGGATAAAGTCTACGCACCGTAATCCAGATGCTGTGAGTACTCCTCTTTGGCTGTGGAGGAATGACACCTGCAAAGAAGAAGACTTGGACAAAAAGACATTAGATAGATAGATGGTGGGTTGCCAAGCAAAAGCTTGTTCCCAGAAATATGAGAACTTCCTTAAGGGAGGTCAACCCACTGTTTGATAAAAGATAAATCTGATAAATGATAGAATGCTAAAAAGACTGAAATGATAAAGAAGATTAAAAGAGAAAAGGAAGCAAAAGGCTTACCTGAGATGCTGTCGGCTTAGTTACAGTCACCGGCATCGGTGGTCCTATCGACGTCGATTGTTAGGGTCTGCCGACGTCGGTTAGGCTGTCGACGTCGGTTGGGGTAATGACCGGCGTCAGTCGGGGTAGTGGCCTGTAGTCGAAGTCTGGTCAGGGCTTGGTCCGGGCTTGGTCTGTGGTTGAACTCTGTGGTCTGTTTGAGGGGTCTGTGGACGGGTTCTGGTCATGCAAAATGGTTTGGGTCTGTTTAAAGGCCTAAGAGTTTGGTTTTAAGGCAGTCAGAGGGTCTGTGCAGAGATGCAAGGGAGTCAAATGGATAGAAGGGTAGAGGAGGCCAATCAGGAAGATAGGAATCCAGGTCTGCCTGGTCTGGGTTAGCAATTTGGTCTAGGGGGATAGAAGTACTGAATCTTGTTTAAAAGTAGATGACTAGAAAGCATAATGAAAATAAACAGAGTACTTACCTGTGCCCTACTGAAGAAGTGTTGCAGACTGGTGTCCTGTTGCTAGTGATGCCGGATGTGAAGACCTGTTGCTGATTATAGAAGCTTGCTGAGTCAGGTGAGAGAGAGAGAGTCAGATTGAATGGTAGAGAGGTTGGCAGATTGAATGGATTCCAGAGTCGTGATTAGCTCCCGAGATTGAGAACTTGATCAGTAGTTGTTATTCCGTGATTAGATTTGTGATTCGGAATTTTTGATTAGCCAGAAAGAAGGAAAGCAGTCGGTTTAAGTAAAACCGACGTCGGTGATCCCACCAGCGTCGGTCGACAGTTGACCGACGTCGACAGGTTTAGAACATGTAAAAGGCCAGCAAGCTCGTTCTTCATCCGCCAAGTGCACTTATCCATTGGAAAAGTGGTCAAAGATAAGGATAAATACGCACGCGAGATGGTTAGGCGATTGGAAGGAGTAAGAATAGGTCTAGGGTGAGTCATAAGGTAGGAAATAGTCCAAGGTGAGGTGTCCAGGCGAGGTGTCATAGGTGAGGTGTCAAAGGAGGCGGGGTTTAATTCAAAATAAGTTTATTTATTTTAAATTAGTAATTGCATGGGTTAGGAAAGGGTTAGGAATGGATCAAGGGGGGAAAGAAGACCAAAGTTAGACACGATTTCGGTGTCTACAATTTATACATTGAATTTATCCTAAAAATAACTACTCAATCCCCTTCCCAAGCATGATCAGATGCAACCACCTCCAAAGTTAGGCTACCATATTAAATAAATATTTGAAATTTTTGTTGAATCAACCATCCTTGACCAAATCCAAACTATTGTTGGTCCACCTTTATTTGATGAAGTATCTCTATGTAATGAAGGACCCATATTTGATGAGCTTATCTTTGAAAATTCCATTATTATTGAGCAATATCCAATTATTCATCCATTTCAAACATTCCCCACTTTAGAAAACTCATTTGTCCCAAAGCTTTCATTTCCAAGTGACAAGTGAAAAAGGTACTTGTGGACAACACAATTCAACATAACTTTTTTTGAATACATTTAGATAAAAAATAAGTTACCCTTTAGATCCAAAATTTTTATCAGCATTAGCATTAACATCAATATCTAAATCAGAATCAAGTTTTATCTTAGAACCAATATGAGAATGGGGTTCCATTCTAGAAGCAATATCAAATTTAGCATTATAAATAGTATCAATGTTGGTCTCAACAACAGGTTTAGATCCTCTTGAATCAAAATTAACTTTATAATAAACATATATTAGTGTATATTACAACATTTTTTATACACTTCTATCAAATCCCCTTGAGTCTGCATGAACTTTTTAATCAACATACCTTAATAGATGTTATGACATCGACAACATACTTCTTGTAAATTTGATTGAATATATATTTTTATACTCATATGGTTTTTGAATAAATTTACTTAGATATCAATTTAAGTTATCCTAGTAGACTCTATGATGATTGTGCTACTTGTTACCCTTCCATTGTAACTACACATGCCTTTCACATTAACCAACCTAGCCATTATATTGACATCCATCCACCCACAACTATCAATTGGGATTGATAGAATCACACATTTACAAACTCTTTATATGGTGACATCTCAATGGTATAATTTTTGGGATCTAAGAAAACATTCAAGCAGAAGAGCAATCTCCTAGTAAAACCTTGATCGAGGTGCTAAGGGATAATCAAAGTCTAAAATTAGTAACTCCTAGTGAAACCCTATTTGAGGTGCTAGACAATAATCAAAATAAAAAACTAGAATACTTTAGTGAAACCTTTTTTAAGGTGTTAAGGTAAAATTAAAATGAATTATCAACATCCCTTAGTCAATATTTTCCCTTTCACAACCAAAATCAAGTCAAATCTTGAATCAATAATAATGTGTGTGATTCAAAATCCCAATATTCATGTATCCTTCAACCAATATATATTTCATTATTATCATATTATTCATTCACCTCATATATTACATTACCAAATCAAATAATTCATCTAATACATGTCCTTATTTCCTATCCCTGACAATACTCTCTTTTTTAGAGAATATGAAGACATCTTGTCTAGAGGTTTAAAGGAAGTAAAACCAACAACCAACGAAGATCAAAATAACAATGGTATATTTCAAATCAATAGTAAGATACAAATAGAGTTACTATTTTTAGAGGGTATTGGTTAGACCAAAAAAGGGGCCACATTATGCATCCCATAATCCTCCATTGAGTTGAGATGCTAATGAGTCAAAAAAATAAAAAAAATAAAAGTGTAGATGCTAGTTTTATACACCCTTGTGTATTAACTTATGCATCATCATATTATTATATTATTTCTAACATAGTGGCCCCCCATGAGTAAATATTTTAAATAATTACATTTACTTTCCCCTTTACCTTTCATCGCATAGGTTAAATGGGTTAATTACTACTGTTAAATAGTAATTAACTTTATTTTATCATCCTTAACCATAAAATCCATAAAAATCAAATAAAAACCATAAAATCCATAGAAAAAAAAATACACAACCTCATAACAAACTTATCCCATGGTTAAAATAACCTAGCAACCTCAAAAATTATTTTAATCATTAGCCAACCCATTAGAATGGCATTTGATTCAACTTTACCCATTTTAGGTGGATTGACGTCGATCAGTTAGGATCGACATTGATTCATAAATATACAACAAACCTACTTCGCTTAAGAGGAATGAACATGAAAGGAAGGAAGCCAATTTGATCCTGAAACTCTATCCAAACTAGTCTTGAATCTACGTATAGAAATTACTAGCATCTTGCTACTTTGAAGAACACTTGATTGGTGATGTTATCAGGTGATTTTGAAAGGCAATCTACTTTTTTTGACATCTCTTTATCTGCACATTTTCAACCATATAAGGTCAATATTTTATCATGTTTAAGTTTTAATTGTCTTCTTCAATATTTATGTTTTATTTACATTTAATTTTAATTGTTTTATCAAAATTTTAGGTCATCATTCTAGTCTATTTTATAGTTCAATACTTTTACATAGAATTGACATCGATTCATCTGAATCGATGTTGATCCTATAGAATCAACATCAATCCTATAAGATCATCATCGATCCTTGTTAAACTATAAAAATAGATTTAAACATTCTATTTTGTGTTTTTAGTATCTGTTAAATCTATATTCTGGTTTGCTAAAAATCTATATTTTCATGTAGATGATCCTACCTAGATTAGTACATGATTCTGTTAGCATCTTTGATCTTCCCATAGTCCCTCAAACTCTATTTACTAATCAAAGTGACATTGATTTTGAGCTAGAACTTTTCATTATGGATTTTATATGTAATTTTAAATATATTAATGAATAATTAGTTGTAATCCAAGAGGATGTTGATATAGCTACAAAATTCTGGGATGCTTACTTTAATCGCATAAATCCTGTTATTGATTAATTATCTTTGGCATTGTCTATTTATATCTCATCCATATATATATTTTTAAATTCATGTTTATTTATAAACCTAAATGTTAAATGTGGGATGACATCCATCTAAGGAAGCATATTAGTTCTTGGAACTGGTTTCTTACCAAGTAACCCACTTATATCTCTATTAATCCATTTTTTGTGAGTTAATGTGATTTACAGGTCATTCATCCCCAGCTAAAGAGGAGTTCTCACAAGCTTGATCAATGGTGTGTAACCAACCTTCATCACCAGGTAACTCTAAACCCTATATTTACTTTGTTTTTAGTAGCTAATTAGACCACATTGAAAAAGCAAAAAAAATTACTAAAACATTTTGACATGCCTGGTGGGACATATAAGTCTCATTTTTCTTTGTTAAATTCAAATTTTGAATTTCACTCTTTCTCTTTCTTTGTTTGTTGCATTCATCCAAAGATAATATTAGGACTGCATTTTATTTTATTTTCTTAAAAAGTTAAAATAAATTGCATCCATCTTTCCTATTTATATTCTTTCACATAGAATAATTTAAGTAGAAATCTATCATAGCCATCAATTTTTTCACACAAAAACCAAATCACAATATTAATAAACACATCTAAACACCTAACATAAGGAAACTAATGGGGTTTTCATCACCTTGTGATAACCTTTTACCTAATAATCCTACTTGGATTTCACCACCAAGGGGAAGACCAACTCAATTCTCTGGCTAAGTATAATCTCTGGACCATTGGTATATTTTGGCTAAGCACCCACACTAGCTATGGGATTATGATGTGAGGGGATCAAGCCCCAAGTATCAAGCCATGTATCGATATCAATATAGATTTACTTTGAGTTCCAAAATAAAAACACCTAAAACCATCTTTAGATTACCATTTCTTAGGAACCTCATTATCCTTTTTCATTTTTTTCTCACATCTCAAAGTTAAAATAGATGAAAATGTTTTAGAACAACTTTAGTGTGTGTGTCTTTTCCATAATTAAAAAAAGATAATTCAAAAAGAAATTTTTGTTTTATTTTTTTGTTTTAATTTTGCTTTTATTTTTGATCTTATGGTTTTAACTAGGTAGCAATCAAAGAATGAATCCGAAGTAGGTGTTATGTCCACTCCTATGGAACATACACCTAGCTCTTCCTCTTCCCCTGAGTCCTTTGAAAATATTAAACTCCCACAATTTTATCCTCAAGGATATCCTTCCTTTATAGAAATACTAGACAATAACCCCATTTCTCTTAGTTACTATCTTAATAGTTGAGAAATACACATTTCTCCTTCCCCCCATGCCCCATATTCTCAATATAAATATGAGATGCCATTTGAAGGAAATGAGAAAACCAAAGAATTTACCATGACTATGGTAACTTTTTCCACTAAATCTCCTCCACTTGGTTCTAATGTCTAGGTGACACAACCTTTAGAAAACCAACCACCCATAGTATCTACCAACTCTCCAACCCCTGTTACTTAGATTCAAAATACTACTCAACCCATATCCACTATACCTCCCTAGATGTAGTGGTGTAAATTCTTTTAAGTCTCCCTACCATTAGAATGACTTTACCATATGGTTCACAACAAATCCCTCACACATAACATATCCCTCTGACACAACCTCCCTAATAGTATGTCTCCTTAATTGCCTAGTACATGGTTTTGTCAGAACTAGTGATAACCACTTACAGTCCTTCCCACAATAAAATATTATGCTATAAGTCCCACAATATGTGGTGGCTTCTCAACCTATTATGTCTAATACAACTGGATAACTTCCCTCATAACCTATGTCTACCCCTTTACTAGGTTATCAACCCCTTCAACAAGGTGTTTTAGGGAATGTGCCTTAGAGTAATACTCAGACATACCTCATAAACATCCTTATGAATAGGATGGCTAGTTTGGAATCCTTCACCTCTAGGCATAATATGATGCTCACATATGAGAAAATTTATAATAAGCCAATCAATCCCTCTATAATTATTCAACCATATCCATCACAATGGAAATTTCCTAAGTTGACTAAATTTTAAAAAAAGAAGATCCCTAGAAACACCTTAGAGCCTTTTGACATGCGTGCTATCTTATAGCACATGACAATGCCTTCCTGATTAGGACATTTACCATATCATTAGTAGGATCTACATTATATTGTTAGAATTCCATTCCCTCACATTCTCTTTTTTTTGGATATTTGGCCCAAATTTTCTTAGAACACTTCTCGATCAATATTGTTTGAAAAGTGACCATCACAAATCTTTATGCTATTAGATAGTTTGATGATGAATCTATATTAGATTTTTTGGCTCGATGGCATAACTTAATTAACCAACATTTTCCTTACCAAAAACATAATTAATTGAATTATTTTCATGTTCTTGTGTAAAACATATATCGTCTATGTTACAAATTCAAACTTTTAAAACTTTTGACAAAGCCTTTACCATGGCTCATAAGCTTGAAATCCATGGAATTAAAGAGGGAAAAGTTAAATAATGTAATAAAAACTTCAAATCTGACCCTTCTAAAAGCAATATCAATAATCCTATACCAAAAAGGGTAGAAAATACAGCTACTATAAGAACTTTTTCCCTTCCAACACCTGACTAATCGGGGTCTTCTACTTCTTAAACGTAGCAAACTAGGGGCCTTACTCATTTTCCCCTTAAGAAATATATCCCTATAGGAGATATTTATACTTCGATATTAGATAAAATCCTACAAGCAAATGTTATTAAACTCACTTTGATTAGACCAATCTATGATACACATCCTAAACCCACTTGGTATAAAGAAGATGATTTTTGTGCTTATCATAGGATAATAGGACATGACATAGAACAATGTCAATCCTTTAAATGATTGGTACAAAAACTCATTGATAAGAGGGACCTTCAGTTGGATAATTAAAACACTCCTCCTAATAAATCTTTAGATATTTTTAGATAGCCATTTCCAAATCATCCATCCACATCAAACGTAGTCCAATCCAACCCTGGAGAAACACAAAATTAGGCTACACATATGATTAATACAATCTATGATCATTTATTGCCAAAATAAGTTCCAAAAAAATGTCCAATATTGGATCTCCTTACGGGGGATGATCTTTATATGAGTCAACTTGAGATCGTTAAAATCAGTCCTAAAATCCCCATAGAGCTCCCTGATCTCATTACATGGGATCATTCACATGAAACTTCACCTTCTCATAGTGAACCTCCTAAAGGGGAAAATGAAACTAGTCCTTAGGATTTTATAGATAAATGTCTTGATACTTCTAGAGCTAGACATTACACCCCTTTGATCCCTGGTGAACATTTTCATGGTAAGCATATAATGAGATCATATCCTTTTATCCAAAACCTTGACCCTTCAAAACCATCTTCTACCATAGCACCTCCTTACCCCAAAGATATTAAGGGAAAGAGTAAATCTCCTATCATCAATAATTGGGACAATTATCTTGGTATTCCACCAAAGAAAACCTTAGCTCATCCTTAGTTTAAAGTTGATATTTTATAAATGTCAAAAGATAAAAATATTAGTCCAAGTCCCCCTCTTTTGTTAACACATGAAAGAACAAAGGGCCTATCCCTTTTATACCATCTTTGTCATCTATTTTAGGTCCCCACCCATATTTTGTACCTATTATAGGTTCTTCCATTCAAACACATGGGTAAATGCCAAGTTTCCCTCCATTATTAGTCATACCTCCATCTTGATATCCACTTTCCTCTATTAAGGGACCATTAGAGAAACCTGAAGAAAAAAGCTTAAAGTTGTCTCTCCTATAAAGGCTAAGCAAAAAATCCAAATGAGTAATACTTTTCCAAAAGAGCCTATTATCAAAACCCTTGTATAACCATAGTATGACCCTTTGAAGGGATATTATGCTGTAATCTTAAAACAATTGTTGGATACATCCCTCATTACGTTACCACATATAAGATCTATTAACTTTAACCCCCAAAGACCTACTTGGTATAGAAATTAGGAAATATGTGCATACATATAGTACCTAGACATGATACAGAAAATTGCAAAGCCCTTAAGGCTATAATCCAATAGTTAGTCCAAGATGATGACCTATTAATTGATGATCTTGATGATGACCTATTAATTGATGATCTTAATGATGAGACTCCTAAGTAAAAGGTCACTATTCCATCCATTCCACCTACCCATAATCCTACTAGTCCCATAAGAGATAAGGAGTTAGTAGCCTCTTCAGATCCAACTTTATTACACATTAATGTTGTCCATGTAACCACCCATTCTCAAAACCAAAATCCTAATAAAGCTAAGGTTTCAATTATAGGAGCCTCTACTCCTAATATGCCTAAACCATCTAGACAAAAGTCTAAAGTTTTTATTACAAGAACTACCCTAGCCAAATCCAAGGAGTTGGTACAAATTTCTATACTAAATCAACTCCACCAAATGCCTATAAAAATGTCATTATATGAACTTATTGAATTATCCACACCATAGGTAAGCAATGATAGAATCTCTTCAAGCTATTGAGGTCTGACTAGATGAGCCTCAACCTTTTTTAGATTTTATCAGAGCCCCTAAAATGGTGTTGGTAGTTAGTTTCACTAATCCAAAGTTGTTCCTTTGTCACCTGAAGATCAAGATCTCACCCTTTTTATCACAGATCAAATAAATCAAACTCAAATTGAAAGAGTTATGATTGATAATGGGGCTAGTATTAATATTATTTCCTCACATGATTTTTTATAGGAACATTTTCTCTCCTGATTCATGTAGGTTCTTGCACCATCCATGAAATCTTTTATGTAATAGAAGGAACTTTCCAATATAACATTTTATTAGGACATCTATGGATTCATGTAATGCAATGTATAACCTACATAATCCATTAATGCCTTAAATATGAACATGAAGGCTAGGTACACATCATCCCTTTAAATAATGCAAATTCAACTTTAGGCCAAGTGATGTCATAATACCCTCGCCTGACATAATCTCATCTTCATCTTCTAATCAAGCCTCAAATATAATGACTATCCCTACTTCAAAGTTACCTAATATAAAGTCCATTGACTCCTTGATGAATTAGTTTTTGATGGGGGAATATTAGTTATTAACCCTTCGCACCTTACCCATTTTTAGAGAGTATGCCCATCCTGACAAACAACCCATGTATTCACCCAACTTAGGTGAGATCATTCCTTTTGGACCACCTTTCTTGCATACTCACTTAATATATGGTGGGATTAGTCAAGATACCTAAGAACTTGATTATAGTGCTTGTTCTAAACCATTTACATCCAATTTCTTCTTTCTTAGTAATCCCTAGTTTGTTCAAACCTACTTTTATAGATGTGCCTAGAAAGGCTTTGGCATGTGTATATATGAGCAAGGTTCTCATGATATCACATTAGGAGATTTCAAAAAACCACATGAAAAACATGGCTTAGGCTTTGAGAAAGATTATAAATCTTCTCCCAAACCTATTCTTCTACCATCTTTGGAAGAAGAAGAACCATCTTCCTCATCCGACACTGCTTCCTCAACTAACAATACCGTATCCATCCCTCCTAACTTGTTTTTAGTCAATATGATCTCTTTAGAACACCTCATCTTCCATTGCAATGGTGAAATTCAAACCATTCCCTTAGTATATCCTAACTTAATATGACATGAAATTCCACCCATTCTTATTTTTCAATGTCAAGATGATGAGTCAATCTTGACTCATTTAGGCACTAAAAAATCTTATTTACATAATTATCTTCCATCCAAAATGTCTAGTTTATAAAATGAAGCCACTATTGATATTAATATAGAATCTCAATAAACCCCAAGGATTATTAAAATTATCAAAGCCTTAACCCCCCAAGAAAATTAGGATTTTACCACTTTTCTATCAGACTGTAGTAAGGCCTTTGCTTGGTCTTATAGTGATATGCCTGGTATTGACCCCAAAATTGTTATTTATAATATTTTCACCTTTCTTGATGCTAAAATGGTGAATCAAAAACTCCATAAAATTCATCCTCACATCACACTTCTATTAAAAGAGGAACTACAACACCTTCTATCTGATAACTTTATTCAACCCATCGATTATCCTTAGTGGATGTCCAACATCATTCTAGTTACTAAGTCTTTAGGAGGACTTTGTATTTGTACTGACTTTCATGATTTAAATATTACTTGTCTAAAAGATGATTTCCCTCTCCCTAACATTAATTAATTAGTGGATTTGGTAGTTGGTCATGAAATGTTGTCCCTTATGGATGGTTTCTCTAGTTACAATCAAATACTTGTTATACTACATTTATTACTCCCTAGGGGACCTTTTGCTACCATGTTATGCCTTTTGGCCTAAATAATGTAGGATCAACTTATCAGTGGGATATGACTTATATATTTCATGAGATATTCCACAAAATTGTTTAAGACTATGTAGATGACCTTCTTGGGAAGTCAAAGCTCCATAAAGATCACCTATCTATAATTAAGATTATTTTTGATCATTTGCTCCAGTATCATGTGCATCTAAATCTAGAAAAGTGCATTATTAGCATCTTTAGGGGTAAACTCCTAGGTTTCATTATTTTTATTCATAGAATAGAAGTAGATCCCATTAAAATTGAGGTTATTTTAGAAATGCCTCCTTCATCCAACCTTAAGTATCTTCATAGTTTACAAGGCAAGCTCCTATCTATTCATCATTTTATTTCCTAGATATCCAATTAGTGTCAACCTTTCCACCATTTATTAAATAAGGATAGTCACTTTATATGGGATTCTCATTTTCAAGAATCCTTTAATTCACTCAAAGACTATCTTTTATCACCTCATATCCTCACTCCACCTAAGGAAGGGTAGCATTAAAAAGAGCAAGCTATTTATTATATAAGTCATACCCTCGTAGAATATGACACATATTATTTGCATACTAAAAAACTATGCCTATCATTGGTCCCTATAGCCTCTAAGCTTTGTCATTACCTGCTTAACCATAAGACACACATAATTATGAGTACTGATTCCATTAATTTTATGCATTCTAAGCCTTACCATAATCAATAAATGGCCGGATGGATTATGCTTCTAGTTGAGTTTGATCTGGAATTTCTCCACCAAAAATTTGTTAAAGGGAAAATTATTGGTGATCAATTGGTTGAAGCACCTCTTAGTGATAACTGACTAATCAACTATGAATTTCTTGATGAATCTATCGCTTCCACTTCTCAGTTGGTCCTAGAATATCAAATGACTTTGTTCTTTGATGGATCTAAATGTGCATGTGGAGGTGGGGAAGAAATTATATTAATCCATCCTCAAAGTATTCCCATGCCCTTGTCTTTTAAGTTAAACTTTTATTACACCAACAACATGACTGAGTATGAATCATTAATCATAGGCCTCCAAATTGCCCTTGTATTAGCAATTAGGTCCATTAATATCTATGGTGATTCTCAGCTAGTGGTCAATCAAATCAATGGTTTATATCAATGCAAGAAAACTATTCTCTAGTGATATAAAATGTTAGCTGATCAACGCTTATCTGCCTTCAAATGTTATGCCATCTAGGCTACCCCTAGATCAACTAATAAGTTCACTAATACTATGGTGTCTCTTACTTCTTTTATCCCATCCTCATCTCAGGAATCCAAATTATTTGTCCATATCCATTGAGATAATCAGCCTTCTTACACAAGGATTGATCTTCCATCCATCATTAATATTGATGAAAACCTAGAGGAACCATGGTATGCACAAATATTTATTATTTATCTATAGTATTATCTCCTCATGTATCTAAAGGTGTCATGTGTATTTTCTAACAAAAATATTCCTATTATATTATACTGGGGGCGTTATCTATAAGCAAGGATTCAATGGCATTATTCTCCATTATCTCTAAAAGCATGGAGCTACCTTATCTATTCAGGAGGTCCATGATGGGTCATGCGATGGATATTTTAATGGTTGTGTAATCACTAAGAAGATATTACATCTTCATTACTATTACCCTACCTTAAATCAAGATTGTTGTGCATATGTTAAGAGGTGCATAAAATGTCAGTAGCATGTAAACCTATCTCATGTCCTTAGTAAAGCCTTGCAAGCAACAAGAGGCTTTTGGCCATTTTCCTAGTGGGGGCTTGATATTATAGAGAAAATTAATCCTAAATCCTTCTAGTGTTATGGATTTATTATCACCACTATAGAATACTTCACTAAGTGGGTGGAAGTTGTGTCGCTTATCTCAACCAAGGTAAAAAAATATTATGGAATTTATCCACTAGCACATTATTTATCATTTTTAGGTTCCATATAAAATAATAACAGATAATGGAAAGTATTTTAAAAATAAAAAAGTCCAAGCATTATGTGATTCATTTAAAATTAAATTGAGTTTTTCCTCTCCTTATTATCCTCAAGCTAATGGTCAAGCAAAAACATCTAATAAAACTCTACTCAAAATCCTAACTAAAGTTGATAATGAAGTTAGAAAACATTGGCATTTTTGTATCCCTTTTGCCTTATGGGCATATCGAACTAGTATTCAAACCCCTACAGGTGTTACTCCTTTTTCTTTAGTCCATGGTTTAGAATTTTTAATTCCATTGGAATTCCAAATCCCTTTCCTTTGTATCTCCCTCAAAGATATTATTTTTTATGAAGATTTCCATCAGGAGCATTTATCCTAGCTTGAACTCTTAGATGAGCAATGTGCAATAGCCCTTGATCACCTTTGTATATATCAAGAATGATTAAACTGAGCATATAATCAACATGTAAGAGAGAAATAATTTAATATTGGAGAACTTATACTTAAATAAAATCAACATGTCACTAATATGGAATGAAGTAAAATGGGTAAATTTTCTCTTAATTGGCTTGGACCATACATCATAACCTATAAATATGAATCTGGGGCATATCATTTGGATTTTATTGATGGTAAACAAGAATGAGAACCTCTTAATTCATTACATCTACATCCTTACTATAGTTGATAAATCTTGGCTCATTTTAGTTAGCTTATCTTGCATCTTGTCATATTCCCTTATCTCAAAATACCAAAGAATGATATGAGAGTTATGTGGTTATTTGGTAGTCACCATAACCTCAACCTTGAAAATGTATAGTCTGACTCTATACATAGAATCCTCTCATGGATAAGTTTCACCTATAATAGGAGAAACCCAAAATCACTATTTCCCTTATTTATTAAAACCCCATTAATTTCCTAAGATAACACAATCATCTCACGTGATGAATTCATGGAAACTATCCTAAGGGACCTTTTTATTGCATTTTACAATATATTATTTAGGATCCAAAAACCAAGTAGTAAAAATAAAAAAAACATCTAAATGGACTAAATAAATAGATTGATCCCTTGAGGGATAGTTATAATTAAATAAAAAGGCAAAATAACAGATCGATCCCTTGAAGGACAGTTGTGCAAAAATGTTAAAATGTAGATCACTCTCTTGAAAGATGGTACCATGTTGAAAACTTCCTACATTGATTAGTTTTCAAAATTATGCCACTTAAAATCCCTAAAAAAAATAAAAAATAAAATATCAAAAGTAATATCCCAAGAAAGCTTCCCATATTGATCAACTTTCTAATTGTAGACTTCCTAAATTGATTAGTTTACCCATTGGCATAAAAATGATCCCTAAAGGATAACTCTTAATTTTGAAATATGAGGTGAAAATGAATTATCTCTAAATTAATCCATTACCTATTCCATTAAAATCATATAATCCTGATAAATGACCAAGGTCAAAGCTTTAGTTAACCTAGGTAGTGTCATAATCTATTATCATATAGTAAAAACTGCATAGGCCATGCATGTGAAAGGTTCTCTTTTGGTTATGGTCCAGGTCAATGTTGAGAAAATCCATAATATATAATCAATAAAATCCATAAATCCACAATCATTAAAACATTAAAATCCATCTATAATCTATAATCATAATCCATTTAGAAAAAAACACATCTCATGCTATAACATAATCCATAATCATAAGTAAAAACACAACTCATGATATAACATTCATAATCCATGACATGTAAAATCTATAATTAATAAGCCATAAACATCCACAACATATATAATAAGAACTAATCAAAATTAAAAACATAATGTTTAAAATCCATAATCCATCACATCCATAATATAGAATCCATCCATGATAGCAATGATCAACATTAAAATGCATAACATTTAATCCATAATCTAAAATCCATCCATAAATCCATAAAATCATAACATCTATAAACATCAATAAATCCATAAATAAGTTTACATGTGATCCATTCAATAAAACATAAATGTGTCTACACACACACACGCACACACACACACACACATACACACACACACATAAAGTCTGTACAAATGCCAAAATATAAATACAATGGTGCTCTCAGCCCATACAATGAGCTTTACTCTATGAATTCTATCTTATTGAGGTGAATACTATCACCTCCCTCATCATATCCTCCTTGGCTCATAAAAATCCCTCTACTAACAGATCCCCTAGGAGTCCTTTGTGATCTACTATGGTTGGCTACATATGAAACAAAATTTGGCTCATCTAGTATCTAGATCTGTATGGTCCTCTCATAATAGGACATCTCTATATGCAAATCCCTATACTGCTAAAGTGGTACTATGTCTGGAGGTGTAGCACTAGATCCTACAATGTTTGACATGGGTCTCTCTACTAAGATTGACCTCATCTTCTCAAACTCTACTCTATATCCATCATGATCCTATATAGCATGGTCCTTAAGACCCCTCATGCTCTCTAAATCACTTTGTAATGTGGCCATATAACTCTATAATGTGATGTAGGCTACTTGTGTTTCCTATAGCTACACTCTTAGAGTATCCCTCTCAAACATAATTTTATCTATATCCATCAGCTCTTGGGATAGGTCATCTTGTACTAGTACCTCTTGCGTATGTACATCTAGAGCCTCCTACTCCACCTCTCCCCTCTCTACATCATGTACCACCTCTTATCGAGGCCTCATTGTTCTCTCCTACCTCCTCACCATCTCCCTTACAAACCATGATGTATATTCATCCATGTACCCAATGTCATCTATATCTATCATTATAGGCTCCTCTTATGGCCCCATAAAAATCACCAAAGTATAAGGTGCTGACTAGTCTAGCTTTGTATCCTCCTACCTATATAAACATGGGGCTAGTGGAATATCTTATAATAGTCTTAACTACTGATGGACCTTGTCAAAATAGAATATCTCAAGGTGATTTGGCCATTGTCTATGGACCCATATCTCTCAAGACACATCACCTATCTCTATCATAATGCAAGGCCATGTTGGGAAGTCTACATAGGGCCTCTAAATGATGTCCCATATTTGTAACTTATTGAAGACCTATTTGTAGTGTGATAGATACCACACTACCCTATCTGCATGTGGTACAATGAGGTCTTCCTTCCATTGAAGGAATCCTACACTTTACACCATCTCCTTAAAACTAGTCCATGAGGTCCCTTTGGGGTGAATCACATGGATGTACTCATATCCCTAGCAATGTAATAAATGTAATGTCTAAACCTAATCAACATCCATTATGCTAGTTCCATAGCTCACTGTATATCTACCCTAATAATGTGGGTGCCCAAGAAAACACTGTCTAATACTCTACCATGTCTACTATCACACTTGAGAGGCTTCATGATAGTCATCCTCACCTAGAGTTAGATAATATGTAGTAAGTTAGTGCCAAAATCATCATGGTCAGCACTAGTCTCTCTACAAGATGTTGATCATATAGTGGCTAGAAGGAGAACCCCCTAACAAATAACTTAATGTCTCCTATGTTTTCATCATATAAGAATGTTAATAATGCCACTCACCTAGCCTCATCAATTATATATATTGAAGCACATAGAATTAGTAATCATAAGATGTGGTAGATGTCCTCTATGGTGATGGTTATCTCATTGATCAAAAGCCAAAAGGTGTTGGTGGTATAATCCCACCACTCCAATAATGTAACCATCATGCTGATATCTTGATGGAAACATTGATAGTGATAAATCCCTCTGAATCTGACTACTTCAAGGTGTGTTTAGTCCTCGTTACTCATGAACTCATAAATTTGTGCAAATAGTAGAGGGAATCCATCCCTCATCGTTAGTAACTCTCGAGCCTATAAAAATTATCTTTTTAGTTAATTAAAAACTTAAGTTTTAAGTTTTCTATCGATACTCTAAGCATCAATGTTGATTTGATATGAATTGACATCGATCTTATGGATCATGGTCAATCCCATTCTAATTTTGGTTAATCCATTATAGATCATGGTCGATCATTTTGGATCAACATCGATTTGGACTACCCTAAACTTTCCCCCCATAAGCTATACATTCCTAAAAAAAATTAAAAAATAATAAAAATAAAAATTCCCTTCCCCCCACCCAATTTCCTAAAAGCTAATTTCTTTTGCCAAAATAAAATATAAAAAACAAACTAAATAAACAAAAATAAATAAATTACTAAATTTTTGCTAAAAATTCATAATGCTTACCTCGTATTGAAGTCACCATCATCATCGTCTACTCCTGCTCACCTCCATAGTGTCTCATGTTCATTTGCAAGGTTGACACATGTCAATTTTGGGCTCTTGGATTTTGTTTTGATTAATAGCCAAATGAGCCTTTATAGCTTTTCTCATGATTGATGTCAATCACCAAAATTGATGTCAATTCTCTAAATCAACATCAACCCTTTGTAAAATAATGTCAAGCTTTTGAATCAACATCAATCCTTCATAGATCAACATCGATAGTCTTGGCTAGTTAAATTTTTGCACTTATGGATTATTTTTCATGCTTTCAATTTTGTTCCTAAGCCCCATCTTGTTATTTTTTCTTCAGTTATTCCTCTTTTGTCTTTTATTACCTTTTATATTTGAGAATTTTGACCCTTTGTTAGTTCCCCAATATCTTTAAAGGCATACCCTTTTTTTGACATCTTGCCCCTTATAAATTTCTTAGGGTATATTTTATCTTGTGAACTTTTATTTATAAGCAACACATATACCATACACACACTAGATGCTTTGGTTCATTATTATTATCTTTTATTTTCTTGATATCCTTTACTTGTGCTCACCTATTTTAGCTATGGTGTTTTGTTACTTGATTTGGTCTTTGGGGCATTGCTAGTTGCATTAATTTTTATTCCATTAAGTGTAACCTTAGTATTACATTGTAGTCATCTGCATTTTTTTGTGTGTCTTTGGCCATCATTCACTAGTCCATTTCTCCTCACCCATATTTTTTATCCATTTCATCTTGTTCAAACCCGTCATCCATTCCATTTTACTTCTTGATGCTCAGTTTGAGGGGGGATACCTTCTCAAAATAAAATTGGGGCATTAGGCATCTTATAGTTTTTGTCTCGTGGTCCACTATTACATACCACTTCACAAAAAAGGGCCAATGTAGATGTTAGTTTTATACACCCTTATGTATTAACTTATGTGTTGTCATATTATTATATTATTTCTAACATAACGGCCCTCCATGAGTAATTATTTTACATAATTACATTTATTTTCCCCTTTACCTTTTACCGTATAGGTTAAATGAGTTAATTACTACTGTTAAATAGTAATTAACTCTATTTTACCATCCTTAACCATAAAATCCATAAAAATAAAATAAAAATAAATTACCCAACCTCTTAAAAAAAACTTATCCCATGGTTAAAATAACTTAACAACCTCAGAGATTGTTTTAATCATCATCCAACTTGTTGGAATGACATTTGGTTCAACTTTACCCATTTTGGGTAGATCCACGTTGATTCTTCATGATCGATGTTGATCGATGTTGATCCATAAATATAAAAGAAACCTAATTTTCTTGAGAGGATTGAAAGTGAAAATAAGGAATCCATTTTGATCGTGAAACTCTATCCAAACCAGTCTCAAATCTATGTATATACATTACTAGCATCTTGCTACTTTGAAGAACACTTGATTGATGACATTATCAGGTGATTTTGGAAGGTAATATACTTTGTTTTGACATCTCTTTGTTTGCATATTTTCAACCATCTAAGGTCAGTATTTTATTATATTTAAGTTTTATTTATCTTTTACAATGTCTATGTTTTATTTACATTCAATTTTAATTATTTTATCAATTTTCTAGGCCCTCATTATAGCCTATTTTATAGTTTAATACTTTTACATAGAATTGACATCAATTTATCTGAATCAACATCGATCCTATGGAATTGATGTTGATCATGTAGGATCATCATCAATCCATATTAAACTATAAAAATAGCTTTAAACAGTTTGTTTTGCATCTTTAGTATCTGTTAAATCTGTATTCTAGTTTGCTAAAAATATGTATTTTCATGTAGTTAACCCTGCCTAGATTAGTATATGATTCTGTTAGCATCTTTGATATTCCCATAGTCCCTCAACCTCTATTTGTTGTTCAGAGTGACATTTCATTTGAGCTAGGACTTTGCATTGTCACTTTTATACGTGATTTTGAATATATTAATGAATAATTGGTTGTAATCTAAGAGGATGTTGGTATAGCTACATAATTCTAGGATGCTTACTTTAATTGTATAAATCCTATTATTGATTAATTATCTTTGGCATTGTCTATTTATATCTCATCTATATATATCTTTGTAATTTCATGTTTATTTATAAACTTGAATGTTAAACATGGGCTGGCATCCATCTAAGGAAGTGTATCACTTCTTGGAACTGGTTTCTTACTAATCAACCCAATTATATCTTTATTAATCCATTTTTTATGAGTTAATATGACTTGTAGGTCATTCCTCCCTAGCCAAAGAGGAGTTCTCACAAGCTTGATCAATGGTGCACAACCAACCTTCATCACTCGATAACTCTAAACCCTGCATTTAATTTATTTTTAGTAGCTAATTAGTCCACATTGAAAAAGCAAAAAAAAATACTAAAACATAAAGTCAAAAGGGAAAGAGAGATAAATAATTCCTCCAATGGTGAAAACCATGTTTATGACACCTTGTGAAAGTACCATGATGAAAACCATATTTATAACATCATGCATAAATACTTTATTTTCTAAAAGTACCTTGATACTTGGGAGCAACCCTATATGTATTATAGACCATTCTATTCAAGCCAATTTGGCTATTACATACCATCCAATTTCCATTCCATCCATTTTATCCTATTTAGCCTAACCCATATTGACCTTTTTATAAAAGTGGAAGGTATATAGAAACTTATTTTGGGAAACATTTTAACCTATTACCCACACAACACTTTGACAATTGTATACATTTGGTTCTCACATAACATGGTCCTTGGAGACTCCTATTCCTTTCCCTCATTATCATCCTTTATTACCCAACATTATCCATTTATCCTCCATCCATAATTATCTTTCACTTTAGGGAAGAACTAACGTGGCTTGACATTTGTTTGGATTATGTAGGCAACACTCAATTTTTGAGGTTAGCTCGACCACCCTTATTCCATGCTCCTTCCATTTTTTTAGAATCATAAGCTACAATATCATAATTTTATGAGTTAATTTTCCCATTTTATCATCATTTTATACATTAAAAAATTCTTCATATATTAATCCTCCATTTAGTTGAGATGCAAAAAGATCAAAAAACATTCAAAATAGTCCAAAAGACCTAAAAAATAGAATAAATCTTACAATCCCTACGATATAATTTTAGCCAAACAAGACCTAAAAATTTTAGAACAAGGATCACAATCTCCATGAGAGATATAAATCTAGAATAGTTCAAAAACATTTGTCTTAAATATAGTCATTATCCTTGATTTATCATTGAGCCAGTCATGTTAAAAACCATTGGGATGTGTTTTTATTAAATATCCTCTATTAGGGAATATTCATTATTGATTCAATTATTTTAGTCACCTTGGGATGTGTCCTTCCCTTAAATGTATCTTTGTTTGAGGGCACTATTTCGTTATCATTATCATTGAGCCTATCCAGTGGATTTTGACTTGGTTAAATGATGAGATGTTTTATGTTACTTTTCTTTTTGGTTTGTGTTTTCTTGCTTGTTTTTTCCTTTTATTATTGTTTCCTTGACTCAGTCCATTATGATAATGAGTTCATTATCATGGTTCTCCATTTCTTGTAATTAGACTTGATCGCATCCATTGACATACATAAACATTATCATTATGGTTTTTTCATTGGTGTTTTATTGCCATTGATCTATTAGATCAGGAGTCAATCTTTATGCATAATATGACTAGGTCATCATGGTGTTTTGTATCATGATGCATATCATCACGTGCTACATTAAAAATCAGGGGCTCAAGGTTTATATATGATATCATGTTATGTTGGTATTTTATCCCCTTATAAGATCATTCATGGTTTAATCAAATCATTTTGGTCATTTTTGACCACATCACATCATCACATTTTCCTTGACCAAATCAACACAATTGAACATTTTGGATATATATATATGTTCATCAATAAGTGCATCTCTAAATTAACATGTAAAAATAAGAGTTATACACATTGGTAATCATTATTTTCAATTTTAACATGATCATTTTATGTTAAAATAATTAATTTATCCTAACCTATATGCAATAGATGTCTCATGGTGTAGTTACACATTTGATTGACATGTATAGGTTAGTTAGATGTGGTATTTATTATGTGTGATTAGTTACATTGTGATTCTTAATACCCTATATATTAAGATATTTAATCTCACTTATTGATGTATAAATAAGCACCCCTTGTAGTGATTTAATTAATGTAATTCCATTCCATATTTAATTTGGTATTAGAGTAGGTAATCTTGATGAGGTTTCAAAGTGGTGAAGATAAGTTAGAGATAGAAAGATAAGTTCATGATATCCTTGATAGCAAAATGCTTCTCTAATTTATGCCACCCCATGTTAAAACTATGACAAATTACAAAAGAAAAAAATTTTCATGCAAGTTTGGGAACCCATAAGCTCAACCACAATATAGGACCAACAACAACCCATCTAAATTAACGGCCTAGACAATTAGTTATTGATAGATTCAATTGATTCTACATCCCACATAGGTCCATGCCTTCCTCTCATCATAGATACATGGCCCATCAAATGAGTTATAATGGCCAGATCTAACCATTGAGGTGCCCATAGTGTAGAATGGCCTCCATCACCATCCATACTCAGTAGCAGCCATCATATCAATTTTTTAAGGTGCTCAAAGGAGATATCACATCTCAATCAATCTTTAAAGAGATATCACTGACCTCCTCCAAGATCTCATGTAGCCTTAAAAATACTCTATGGTGTAAATCAAGATCAGAAAAGTCTCTTGAGTCTGCAGTATTGCCAAAAGATTTACATGGCTAACATTGAGTGCTTATTCACTCCAAGAGAAAACCATGGCCTTTATAAGCCTTAAACACTGTTTCACATCTTCCAACACATCTGATTTGACTTTTAGTCCTACATTGACCCTTTGTAGTCTCATATTGATGCCAAGATAGCCATTATTCTTTATTGGCCACCACACATCCATTCACATGGATAGAGAAAAATTAGGTCATGGTATGTTTTTTTAGAACTATTTTGATTATTATTGTTTAAATAAAAACAACATTATAATAATCAAATTATGGGTGGTGGGTGTTTATTAAATCCAAATGTAATTTTTTTAATAAAAGGGATATTTTTTCAAATATGGTGAACACATATTATCCTAGAAGGGGATATTTAATGTGTTCGTTTTTCTATTTTAATTTTTTTTAAAAAAATAATACTCTTTTAAAGCATGGATAACCCATAAAAATTGGTTTTATCACACCTAGGAGGACACAAATTTTGATTAGCATGTGTTGTCAATTCATTGGTGCAATTGTTTGACTCACAAAGAGTCGTAACCTTTATATTTGTATAAGCCAATAAGTTATTTTTTATCTCACATTTGCAAAGACTATCAAATGGGGGCATATTATCACACCTTAACTTAAATCATATTACAATTGGAACATCAATTTTTAAACTCATCAGATGCATTTTTAGTTGAAATCAACGTCTAATTTCCTCAATTTTCCATTACTTTTTTGGAAGCATTTTTTATAGAGTCTATCATCCTTTTGTGTGTTTGTGTGTGAGTTTCTCTCTTTGTGTATGCATTTTTGCATTTTTTGTAACTTACATTTTATAATTCAAACACACATTTCATTTATGCACATTTTAATTTCACACTTAAAACACACTTATACTTGCTTGTCATACATAACTTGAATTTCACAATGTCTGATTTTAGACCTCATTTTGTCCTCCTTGACACAAAATTTCTTTTCAATGACAACTACACTACTTGGAAAACAAAATTACAAACACATCTAGAGTTTAAATATATTTGGTCAGTGGTAGAAGGCACATGGGTCAGACATATAACAGATGTTGATCAATAATAGAAATATGACAAAGCTAATACAAAGCTAAGTTAATAATCATGTTTGGAGTTTTGGATGAGATACAAACTCATATCAGAAGTGATACAACTACAAAATATGCTTGGGGTAATCTTAAAATTGTATATGAAGTAAAGAAGTAGAATCAAATCTTATATCTTTAGAGCCAATTACGCACTCTCAAGCTCAAATCAGATGAAAAAGTAGAAGCATTCCTTAGAAGGGTTTTAACTTTGTGGTCTTCATTTCAATCTTTGGGAGAACTGATGACAGAGGATTCTTTGGTCTTTATAATCCTTAGAGCATTTCCCCCCACATACAAGATCTTTATGACCACTTTAAATGTCATAGGATAAAAACCAACCTTTGAAGTATTGGTAAATTTATTTCAACAAGAGGAAGCTTTGCATAATTCATAGGAATCAGATGAGGATCATGCACTAACATCAAATCAAAAGGGGAAGAAAACCATGAAGGGTACAAAATAATCTCTAATGAAGAATAATCAACAAAACCAGCAAGGGAATAAATCACATTCTTCTAAAGCATGTCAAATTTGTGTAAAATAAGGACATGACTTAAACCATTATTGGTACAACACATTTCAAAAGGGTTCATTAAGTAAGAATCCCTCTTTTAACAATTCACCACAAATAGAAAAGAAGCAATCACAATAAAAAAATAGGTAGAAACAAAAAAACTCCAAGCCTAAACAACATGGAAATATTGCTAAAGAACATAATTTTTCAAAAGAGAAATATGGTTTAGCTACTCAAACACCCGAGTCTACCAATCATCTAAATGCAATTTGGTATGTTGAGTCAGGAGAAACCAAACACATGATAGGGAGAAAATAATGGTTTTTTACATTGACCAAGACAATATCAAAGGGAAATGTATCACTTGGAGATGATACCTCATATACAGTACAAGGTAGTGGTGACATTCAAATTCAACTTGGAAATAGAAATTGAAACATTTGAAATGTTCTCTATGTTTTAAGACTTATAAAAAATATGGTATCTATTAATCAACTACTTGACCATAACCTCATGGTTGAATTTGATCACCAAAATGGTCAAATTTTTTACCACATCAAAGACAAATCTAGGCACTTCAAATTAATTTCCAAGGCTTCTAACATTGGTAAAATGTTTTATCTTGATTTTATTCAAAATGATCATCAAGATCTTGTGGTCAAAGATACAGTTGTAGTCAATTTATGGTATAGAAGACATGGTCACTTGATTTATGGTTATTTGGTTGAATTGAGAAAATAGTATATGGTTTGTGGTCTTCCCAAACTCAAGAAATATTTTGATATATGCACCAATTACTTAGTAGGAAAAAAATAAGAGATCCCTTTAGAAATACTCATTATCAATCACTTATTAGGTTAGAATTAGTACACACTAATCTATGCAAACATTTTGCTCCCAGGCTTAGATGATACAAATACTTTCATCTTTTTATTGATGATTACTCATAAAAAATGTGGTTATATTTATTAAAGATTAAGGATCAATATTTTTAATTCTTCAAATAATTCAAGGCCATGATTTAAAATGAAACTAGTAGGAAAATCAAGACCCTTCACTTAGATCATGGGGGGAGGAATACACCAGTAAATAATTCTTAACCTATTTCAGTGTGAATAGAATTAGTTGATAATTGATAGATCCACATTCACCTCAGCATAATGGAGTTCAAGAATGACATAATAGATTCATTACAAATTTTTTTTACAACATGGTTGAGGATTTAAAATTTCCTAATACATATTGGGAAAAAGCTTGTCACAATGTAGTTTACTTGTTGAACAAGTCACCCACCCAAGCTCTTGATGGAATCACACCACATGAAGTTTGGACAGGGAATAAACTAAAGGTTACTCACCTTCAATTTTTTGGTTTCAAGGCATAAATGCATGTTCCTAAGAAGAAAAGGAAGAATTTGGATAAGAAAACATTTTTTTTTTTAAAAGGATATAGTACACAATCAAAGGCATAAAAGCTCATTGATCAAGAAATAAAGAAGGTACTAATCAATAGAGATGTAGTTTTTGATGAAAAGAGTGGAATTAATCCACCTTCTATATAGGGAAATGATATAGGAAAAATTCTTGTAATATTTTCAAATAGTGATGGTGAAGGTGAAAAGGAAGATAATCAAACACCACCACCTACAACTTACCATATTCCCAAGTGGTATATCAGTACTATATGAGATGATAACTTGAATGGAGTACTAGATAAATCTAATTAAAGACTGAGGAATCAAAGAATGGCTCAAGAAGAGGTTAATATGGTCCTTATGCATATTTTTCAAAAACATATGAGACCTCAACAGTAACAAAAACCCTATAGTCAAAACCTTAAAAAGATGCCATGGATAAAAAATATCAATCACTAATAAAAAATAACACTTGGTAGCTTGTTGATCTACCACTAGGGAATAAGCCTATAGGATGTAAAAGGGTTTTTAAGACCAAGTACAAAGAAGATGGTAGTATTGATAAGGACAAGGCAAGGTTTGTTGTAAACTTATATGCTCAGAAAGAAGGCATTGACTATGAGGAAACTTTTTCTCCTACAACTAAGATAAAGACTATCAGGATGGATTTTGCTATAAATACATGGTTTTGATGGAAAGTCCATCAAATAGACATAAAAAGTTCCTTTCTCAATGGATATTTTCAAGAGGAATTCTACATGACTCAAATTAAAGGATTTTTCATACATGATCAGGAATAAAAAGTGTGTAGGCTTATCAAGTCTCTCTATAGGCTAAAAGAGGCTCCCTAAGCCTAGTATATCAAGATTGATGAGCATATCATAAAACATGGATTCAATAAGAGTCCATATGATCCTAAATCTCTACATCAAATAACATGGTGGGTATGTTGTTATAGTGATTGTTTATTTTGATGATCTAGTCATCATTTGTAGCATAGTAAAGATGATCAATACAACTAAGAATGATCTCAAGTGATCATTTGACATGATAGATCTTGATATTCTAAACTATTGTCTTAGTTTGGGGTATGGAATAAGAAACACCACTTTTTTTCATATTTGAAGTATACCAAGACATTAATTTATAAATTTAAGATGATGGACTATAAGCCTATTGAAACACCTATGGAGACAAGACTCTAGTTTTCTTATATAGATCCATCACCAAAAGTAAATGAAACTCTCTATTGTTAGTTGATTGGGAGTCTCATTTAATTGACATATACTAGGTTATATATTATCTATCATGTTAGCTATCTTTAATGGTTCATGCAAGAACTAAAGGTGACACATTGGAAAGTAGCAAAGTGGGTATTGAGATACATTAGAGGTACAATTAAGTATGGCCTAGAGTAAAAGAATAATGATAGGTTATTCTTGATAGGATACATGAATGTAGATCATGTAACTCCAATTGATGATAGTAAATCTAATTTTGAATTTGTGTTTTTTCAAGGATCTGGTCCAATTTCATGGGGAAGTAAGAATAAAAATTATGTTTCTAGATATTACATAGAGTAAAAATATTTCATTGCAATAGGAGATATCTACAAAGCAATATGGATACATTACATTATTTTAGGACATGGATTTTTATAGACTTAGCCTACATTTCTATATTATGACTATCAGGGTGTTCTACATCTTGTTCACAATCCATTATTTCATGAGAGAACCAAGCACATAGAGGTTAGGATTCATTGCATATGAAAACATGTGAAATAACACAATATACAGCTCCAATATTACCCCACTTAGGACCAATGCATAGATCTCTTCATAAAGTCACTTACACATGATAAGTTTGAGGCATTCAAAAATTTTCTCCTTTTCTCTTCAAGGTATAATCAATTAAGGGTGGAATGTTAGAATAATTAATTTATCCTAGCTTATATGTAATAAATGTCTCATGGTGTAGTTACACCTTTGATTGATATATAACATAGGTTAGTTAGATGTGGTATTTCTTATGTGCAACTAATTACATTATGAGTCTTAATCCCCTATATATTAGGAGATTTAATCTCACTTGTTGATGTATAAACAAGTACCTCTTGTAGTTCTTTATCTAATATAATTCCATTCCATGTTTCATTTGGTATCATGTCCCATTACAATTTAAAATAATATAAAAATAAACACATTAAATATCCCCTCTTAGGATAATATGTGTTCACCACTTTTGAAAAAATAACTATTTTATTGAAAAAATTTAGTTGGATTTAATAACCCCCCCACAATTGATTATTATAATGATTTCATTTAAACAATAATAATCAAAATATCCTTAAAAAAAGATTCCATGACCTAATTTTTCTTTATCCATATGAATGTATGTGTGACAGCCAGGAAAGAATAATGGCTATTTTGGCATTGATATGAGATTGTAAAGGGTCAATGTAGGACTATAGGTAAATATAAACTCTATGTGGGCTCTTGTCATGGACATAATGGATAATATTAGGCCATGGATGGGATGTTGGAGGTTGGACAACTTATATGCTTTGATTTATGGAATTCCAGTTGAATCAAATGTGTAAGAGGATGTCAAGAAATGTGGAAGAATTATGACTGCCATGGGTTTCTCTTAAAGTAAGTGGGTACTCAATTTTGGTTGTGTAAGTGTTTTTGCATCAATAAAGACTCGAGAGACTTTTTAGATCTTGATTTCCACCACAGAGTATTTGCTGGGCTATGTGAAATCTTGGAAGAGGTTAGTGATATCTCTTTTAGGATTGATTGAGTTGTGATATCTCCTTTGGACACCTTATAAATTAGATCTGATGGCTAAAACTAAGTATTGATGGTGAAGGATGTCATTTTATACTGTGGGCACCTCAATGGTTAGATCTAACCATTATAACTCCTTTGATGGGCTATGTATCTATGATAAGAGGATGGTATGGACTTGTGTGGGAATAATAATTAGTTGAATCTATAAATTACTGATTAGATAGGGCATTAATTTAGATGGGGCATTATTGGTTTTGTACTGTGGTTAAGCTGATGGGCTCCCAAACTTGCATGACAACTTTTTTCTTCCATAATTTGTCAGAGTTTTAACATATGATGGCATAAATTTGAATAGTGTGATTCTATCAAGGATAGCATGAACTTATCTCTCAATCTCTACCTTATCTTCACCACTTTGAAACCTCCTCAGGATTACTTTCTTTGATACCAAATAACCATAACTCAAGTGACCATATCTTTTATACCATAAATTTCCTAGTTCTATATCTTTGACCATAAGGGCTTGATGATCATTTCAAACAAAATCAAGATGAAATATTTTTATCGTGTTAAAATACTTTAAAATTAATTTATATTACTTGTATTTATCTTTGATGAGTCAAAACTTTTGACCATTTTGGTGATCAAATTCAACCATGAGGTTGTGGTCAAGTAGCTGATTAATAGATAACAAATTTTTATAAATCTTAAAACATAAATAAAATTTAAAATGTTGGAATTTATATTTCCAAGTTGAAGTTTGATGTCACTACTAACTTGTAATGTATATGAGGTATCATCTTCAAGTGATATATTTCCATTTGATTCTATTCTGGTCAATGTAGAAAGCCATTCTTTTCTCCCTATCACGTGTCTAGTTGCTCCTAAATCAACATACCAAATTACACTTGGATGATTTGTAGAATAATGTGTTTGAGTATCTAAACCATATTCCTCATTTGAAGAATCATATTCTTCAGCAACATTTCCATGTTGTTTAGGCTTGTAATTTTATATTTCTACCTATTTTTTATTGTGGTTGCTTCTTTTCTATTTGTGGTGAATTGGTAAAAGAGGGATTCTTGATTGATGACCCCTTTTAAAATGCGTTGTATCAAAAATAGTTTAAGTCATGTCCTTGTCTTCCAAAAAATTTACATGCTTTATAAGAATGTGATTTGTTCACTTGTTAGTTTTATTGATTATTCTACTTTGGAGTTTGTTTTTTACCCTACATGGGTTTCTTCCTCTTTTGGTGTGATGTGAGCGCATGCTCCTCATCTACTTCATCTAAATTATTCAAATATTCATCTTGTTGAAAAAAATTTACCAACACTTCAAAGGTTGGTTTTTATCTTGTGACATTCAAAATGGTCATAAATATCGTATATGTGGGGGAGACTGCTCTAAGGACTATAGGGACCAAAGAATTATCTATCACTAGTTTTCCCAAAGATTTAAGTAAAGCCTAAAAAGTTGTAACCATTTTAAGGAATAATTCTACTTTTTCATCTTATTTGAGCTTGAGAGTGTGCAATTGGCTCTGAAGATGAAAGATTCAATTCTGATTCATTGCTTCATATATAATTTTAATCTTATCCCAGGCATATTTTGTAGTTTTAGCACTTTGGATATGAGGTTTTACCTCATTTGAAATTACAAACATGATTATTAAATTAGAATTTTTATTATTTTTGTCATATTTTTTCTATTCATCAACATCTATTTCATGTCTAACCCATGTGCCTTCTACCACTGACCAAATATCTTCAAACTCTAGATGTGTTTGTACTTTTATTTACCTAGCAGTGTAGTTGTCACCACAAAGTAATTGTGTGTTGAGGAAGACAAAATGAGGTCTAGAACCAAACATCAAAAAATTCAAGTTGTGTATGACAAAAAAGTACAAGTGTGTTTTAAGTGTGAAATAAAAATGTGCAAAAATGAAATCTACATTTGAATTGTAAAATGTAAGTTACAAAAAATGCAAAAAAGCATACATAAAAAGAAAAACTTGCAAACCAACACACAAAAGGATGTTAGACTCTATCAAAAATGTGTCCAAGATAGTAATGGAAAAGCAAAGAAATTGGATGTTAGTTTTAACTAAAAATGCATCTAAGGAGTTTACAACTTGATGTTCTTATTGCAATATTATTTAAGGTAAGGTGGGACAATATCCCCCCTTTGATGATCTTTGCAATTATGGGATAAAATATAAATTATTGGTTTGTAAAAATATAAAGGTTACAAATCTTTGTGAGTCAAGTAATTACACCAATAGATTGACAACACATGCCAATCAAAAGTTTCATCCTCCTAGGTGTGAGAGAAACAAGTTTTTGGGCTCTCCATGATCTACAAGATTATTATTTTTAATTAAAAAAACCCATGAGGTGTCATTGAGCCAATCATGTTAGCAACTATTAGGATGTGTCCTTCCCAAATCTTCTCTATTGGGGCATATTCATTATTGGTTTCAATTATTTCAGTTACCTTGGGATGTCTCCATCCTTTACATGTATCCTTATTTGAGGGCACTATTTCATTATCATTATGATTGAATCTATCTAATGGATTTTGATTTGGTTAAATGATAAGATGTTTTCTATTGATTTTATTTTTTGTTTGTGTTTTATTGATTTTTTTTTACTTTTATTATTATTACTTTGACTCAGTCCACTGTGCTAATGAGTTCATCATCATGGTGCCCATTTTCATGTAAATAGACTTGATTCCATCCATTTAAATACATAAACATTATCATTGTAGTTTTTATCATTGGTGTGTTATTTCCATTTGTCAGATCAAGAGTCAGTCCTTATACACAATATGACTAGGTCATTATGGTGTTTTATATCATGATGTATATCATCAAGTGCTACATTAAAAGTTAGGTGATCAAGGTTTATATATGATGTCATTCTCTGATGGTAGTTTATCCCCTTACAAGATCATTCATTATCTAATCAGATTATTACATTTATATTTGACCACATCACATCCTCACATTTTCCTTGATCAAATCAACACAACTAAACATTCTTGATATATAGATGTTCATCAAGAAGTGCATATCTAAATAAACATGTTAAAAATAGAGTCATACACACTGGTAATCATTATTTTCAATTTTATCATGATCATTTTCCTCATCCATTTTCTCCCATCTTGGGAGAACTACATTGGCATGAGGTCCATTTGGACTATGTAGGCAATGCTCAATACCAACTAGTCTCTAAGGTAAGGTGAGATTGACCACCCTTATTTCATTCTTATTAACATCTATATTATTCTAATCTAATAACATCATTATTAAATCATTATTGTATTCTTCCAATCATCTCATTTATTAACTTTAGGTATCCTCATGTGCCTAGGATTTTTGTGGCTTCTTCATTCTTTGAAAAGTCATTCTACCATTGAACTTAAATTTTCATAATTCATCTCATTTTTATTCTATGTAATAGGTTACATCCTTTAATTATGCTTTCCAATCAATCAATAAAATCAATCAGACACTTCAATGATCAAAACTACCCTACTAGGGAAAATCATTAGTCAATTAGTCCATCTTTATTCTAATTCCAAGCTCTATAGCTCTTTCCTTCTTTGGGAAAATCAAAGTGTGAAAATTATTTTGGGATTGATCATCCCCTAAGCCCATATCTTTCACCCTATTTGGGTTATGTTAAAGTGTGTCACTTATTTTGGGATGCATCCTTCTTAGTTTCCCCCATCTTGGGGATAATTCAATTTTAGTCTATTAATTATTGGAAGTAAAGATGTGCAAGCACTGGATCATACTAATTAATCTCATATATGGGTTAATTTTAAGTTTATTATTGTCTATTTTATGATTTTTGTGGTCTTATTCATCAATATTATTTTTTGGCCAATTCTTTTAGGGGGAATCATGAGAATTCTCAAACATTGTTTGGGCTTCCTTGTGGACTCATTTTTAGTAAATTAAATAATATTCAAAAATATGTGAACACACCATTCTTTAAACATTTTCAAATCATTCTAAATGAATTTTTAATTATTTAAAAATTCATTGCTTCGCTTGTGTCTTTCAAGGCCTTCTCAAATAGGGGAAAAATATATACACTTAATTCTCACCATTCTTACATAAAAATTGTAATTAGAATAATTTGTATCAATAACACACAAATAAATGAAACACCCAAATTATTCTATGTAATTAGTGTGCATATTCTTAAATGTATTGGTGCATCCCTGATTAGGGAAATCCATCATACACAATTTTCAGCTTCATTTAATTCATCCCAAGTCAAATTATGATTGTGCATGAGACATTTTTGGATTAATTATGTCGAATATTTCTTTGAATTTAAAAATTCACACCCCTTTTCATTAACTTTCCTAAACTCAATTAATTATCCTAATCTTTTATTAATAGGAAATTCCATTGATTTTCAAATTTACTATTTTCTAAATTCATTAATTGGAATTATTACTCAACTATCATGACAAGTGGCCAAGTGGATCATGACATAATCATTATATCATAAAAAATATTAGGTATAATGACATCATCAAAAATTTGTCAAGCATTAACAATGAATATAAACAAATATCATAATTTGGAAAGCCATGCCTAATCAATGCCAAATATTAATTGTATTTTGCCCACCAAAGTTGACTAACTCTCATCTACCCATCTTGATTTCCATCCAATGGTCAATATTATTTTGATTAATATATAAATACAAAGGATATTTACCATTATTCACAAGCCTTGGAACATGACAAAGTTTTACCATTTTGGATAGCCATTCTCATTCATTAAGTGTCACATTTCTTCTCAATTATTCAATAATGATATGTAGTCAATGAGAGATATTTATCATGTGATGTGATGTATTCATTTGCTTAAAAAGGGAATGATAATCAATTATTTTATGTATTCCATACCAATTAATAAAGTTATAAGAGTTTGACATGATTTAACCTTTAAAATGGTAGTTGTAGAAATTATGGTAGAGCAAAGAGTTTTTTAGTTGCCTTATATGGGGGAGACATGTGTGAATCCAAGGATGGAAGCAGAGGTTAAATTGTGATAGCATGCCCTTATTTTAATTTTATCATGGTCCATGCACATGGACAAATATTTTAACTACTAAAATGTTCCCATTGATGACATCACACAACTTTTCTCCCCTTGAGTGTGCACATGAATAGAATTTTAAGTACACCCCTATATTTTTTGGTGTTGGGGCCCTATATTTTTTTATCTATATTTTGTTTATAGTATATGAGTTAAAAATATAGAGTTCATGTATATGTAGGAAAAAATGTCCCCTAATTGTGCTCAAGGGAACAAGTGAGTCCATCTATACAAACCTCATTATAATAGTGAGTATTGCCTAAGACCAACGAAGGCTCACCTACTTTCTAATTATTTTAAAATCAAATAATGCCACATAAAAATAATTTATACACCTACTATATGTTTCCATGGGTACTAAATTGGCATTGATTTAATGATGTATTAAACTATAAATTTGGTTTAAAATACATGTGCATAGGTAGGTGGAACATGCATGCTCATATACTCTATTATACTCACCTCAAGCATGCTTACCTTAGTGTTTCATTTTCATGTGCACTCACATATAGTTAACATTTTGAATAATGTGATATTTTAATTTCATATTTCATATGATGCATGGAAAATCATTTTTGATTAATTATTGATTATGAAATTGACCATGGAATGTGCATTCATACAATGAGCCCTAGGTTGGACTCAATAACAACAAATCATGCTATAGTACCTTATATGGTGGGACCCAAAGTACCATCAAATGCACTCACCTATGTTTTTGGTCTTCATGTGCACATGTCTTCACTATTTACTATATTCAAACAACAATGTCATATGAAGAATAAATTAGGGTTGTACTACCAAAATTTAAAATGATTACTATAAATGAATATTTAAGTAATCCTTGAGTAAATAACCATCACAAGAATTGTAACCCTAACAAGTAGCTTTACAAAAATATATCATATACAAATATATTTAATAATTATATATTTGTAAGGTGGGGAACTTCCAAGTAAAAAATCAAATTTTAAAGTTTAGTGAAAGTACAAAAACATCAATATAAAAAATGCTAATTAAAAAATATAATCAAATTTATTTTTTCATTAAAATATGGACAATAGTACTATTATAATCACCGAACTAAATTAATGGATACAACTCATTGCAACTAATGCTACTTTAGAAAATAAATATTCTAAAAATCTAAAAAATGAACCACTCTAAATGAGCTTTGCAGTAAATTAAAAATAATCATTATGCTGAAAAACTAATAAAGCTAGAATGAGAAGGGCACCTTTCATTATCCAAGTGTGGAATTTCAAATTAACCATGCCTGGCAAATAATTTTTTTTACTAGCTAACTATTTAAGGAAACTATCAAATATAATGTTTTGTACTCAAAATTTTCATGTTTTTTAATCTCTTATTTTTTTCTTGGTAATGAGGGTTGATGGGCACCTCACCATTTTATTAAATGAAAACCAAGATTATAACATGACCATAACCAACCAAGGTTGCATGAAAACTAGCTTGGAATAAATTTTGAAGCACCGACCAAAGTTGCCAATAAAAAGGATAAAAATCAAAGGATTGAAACAACCATGACATGACCCAAATAGAAGCCTAGCACTAGATGAGTAGACAAGCATAACCTAACCAAGCCTACCAATAATCCATAATGATTCCCTTATGAATATTGATCCAAGCTACCACATACACTACCAACACTAACCATAGTTGTGTCATCGATACCATCTAAACCCTCTAACCTATATTACATGGGGGCATCCATATAACCATTCATAGACTCCTTCACTACCTTAAACAATGTATCCAACCATTTTTCATACCCAAAATCCAATTTCATAGGAAACACCTATGAGATTAGGTGTACAAAAGAGATGTGGGTGATAATAAGGGAATTTCGTCCTATCATTTTAGGATTGATTCAAGATAAATATAGGGCAAAATATGTAGGTATTGGGATCCATTATATATTCTGATTGAAATAGATATCTGAGACATGTAGTGCTACTACTAGGGATTCAATACTCAGTTTGGTAGAGAAGTTATAATTCATGGTTTAATCTAGTTCAACCAATTTCAATCTTAGAGTGTTAATAGAATTTAGTTCAACAATTTATAATTAAGAATAAAGATTGTTTGTTTTCAAAATAAACATAAAATAAAAGGTAAGGTAAGGTAGAAAAGAGATTCCTAGTTTGTAAAAGATGTCAGTGTTTAAAGAACAAGCATGTGTTTAGTCATAGTTATATAACTATGCACCCTGTTTCATAAGGAGATAAAAATTATCATGACATAGGTAATGAGTCTAAGGGTGAAAAGAGAATGTTTGATCTATGAATTATCTAATAAATATAAACACATAAGAGGGGCTTATATCAAATTACACACATGGCCCTTAAATTTATTCTATAGCATCAAACACAAAAACTAATAAGTGTTTCCAAGAAATTAAAAGAGTTCATAAATTAATTAGAATAGAGAGGTAAATTCTAATCACTACATTCATCATATGTAAAAAACACATTATCAATTATTTAAAAGTAACATGCATTCAAAAAACACTAGAATTAGTGGACAACATCTTTTGAAGAGAGAAAAACCATTGAGAAAAGAAATAAAATTTATATTAATTTCAATAGAGTTTTGTTACATGTAGAATGATGACCCTCTTTTAAATACACAATGGGATGGAATATATAAATAAAAAAATTGGGCACATATCCAAGTAACACATGCTCCACCCTGGGCCATCATGGCCTGAAATGGTTAAAATTGAATTATACCAAAAATATCCCATATCCTAGAAAATATGGAATAGAGCCCCTAAGGCCCACCAAAAAAGAGTTAAGAGGAGGTTTTAGGTGGACCAATCCCCAAATTATTTGGACATACCTCCTTATTTTCCAGTGCAACTATGACCAAGTTGAACTCCTAGTCTAATTTGGTGAGGTTCATAGGAGGCTCTTAAAAGATCACTCTAGCCTGGGCTAGTAACCACTTGTGAACTTGGAGTGGGACATCAAGGGATACCTTTACCTCATCTATTTGGATAATTATTGATATCAACTAGGTTGATAGTTTTAGAAAAACTTGGGCTCTATCTCTATTGGCCTTTTCTAGTTTTATTATCATGACTTGGTTAAATTGGGCCAAGTGGAATTCAAATTATCCTCTATCTAAGAAGGTGTTATCTAGGTGGAGTAGCATGGTGATGTTGAATTATTTGAAATAGGTCAACATATTCTCCTTACCCTTCTTTAGAGGCTTGATAACTATCTATGCCAATGTCAACCACTCCTAAATTGAGGTCTTCATGTTCCCAACATAATTTTATTAGAGGTTCAAGTTTGTTAGTGTCATGATTTTAAGCTCCAAGAACATGTACTTTTGAAGAACCACAACTAGCCTTTTCACATTTTTTCCATGTGGTAACTCTCTCTAAGTATGCCTTAATGTATTGAAGATGATTTTTTCTTGTATTTAGGTATTTGATTACTTCTTTGAGAGCTATGAAAAGTTTCACAAGGGCCTCCTTAACTTGGCCAATAATTTTTTACTAAGAAACTATTCCTCACCTGTGATCTAAGTACCCACACTTGCTCATTGATATCTTATATGAGATTCTCAGTGAGGTAATTATTAGCTTAGAGTACTAACACCAATTCCTTAGCCAATTTATCTCCCCCACTAGGTGTCCATATTTTATTGAGGGAGAAGAGATCCTACTCAATATTTTAGACCATAGGTTCCCATCTTGAGTGAAGGTTTGTGTGAGCATCCTCTTCATACTCTTGGAGGCCATATTAAATTAACACTAAACATATAGATCCCCATGGTAGACCATATTTTATCTTTATACACCTAATAAATCAATGAGCCCATCCCAAATTGGTTCTAAAAATGTCCCTAAGGTGTTAGAATATGGAATATGAGGGGTCAAAGCCACTAAAGTGGAAGGTGGAGGCTTAGGAAGAGGAAGAGAGATGAAGTGGAGGGAGAGATAAAGAAAAGGAATAAATGTGGAGGGGAATGGGAGTGAAAGGAGGGATCATATATAAATAACCCTAGGGGAATAATTAGGCTCACCATTAATTATGGGTCATGTGGATGTGGGAACTAATATCACCCGAGAGAAGGGTATTCAATAATAATGAGGAAATCAACTAGTTAAATCTTAATCCTTAGGTATTTGGGGTAATGTAAAATGAGGATTGAGGAGTAAGGGGAGAGGAAAATATAATAGAGGGTAGAGAAGGAGAAATATAAACTTGAATAGGGGCTTGTGAGGGAATTACTTTTGGCTTCTTCTTGGGCCTCTTACTCATACTATTGGAGTTTTGGATATAATTGGAATAATAGAGGTAGTAGTTGTAGCCTACACCATGGGTAGTATAGAAGTCACCATCTTCAATACTTTGAACATTATGGTCAATATAACCTTAGTAGTAGTGATTTAATGAAATTAATTAGAAACTATTACCGAAGTATCCTAAAGAACTAAGAAGAGTGATATAGGGGCAACAAAGTTGGGGGTGTGTGAATTATGCTCATGAGTGCACTTGCCACCAGGGTGGATATTTGAATTATCATGATGGGGATAATGGGAGGTGTATATGCTATAGGTGGATTCAATGGATCTATTTTCATAGTAAAACCATGAGACACTAGGGTTTGAAAACTCATTGGAGTTATAGAAGTGACCTAAATAGGGCTTGACACTAGAGTAGATGCATGCCATGCTACATAGGCACTTAGAAACCAAAAGGGTATATGGTAAATCTTATGGGTAGAACAAGATTATTTGGGGGAGTGATAATGTTAAACATGGATAAATCTAAGGGCACTAGAGTGAATTTGGGAGTGTTTATAATAAGATCTAGGGGAGGCCTTATTATAACAAGTCTAATGTGAATAGGGAAACTTGAGGGTGGTCCCATAGGATTTTAAGGGATGATGTCAGTGAGGGAATGGATCTCCAACAACACCTACTATTGGTCCCACTATAGTCTTGCCTCAAGGCTACTATCTATGTTGAATTATATAATTTATGCCACCTATGGTTGGGTGACTTATGGATGTGGAGGTGATGGTGCCAAAGTAAGAACTTGGGGAGGTGGATCTTGTGGAAAAGAAGGTGGTGAAATCCCTTGTATGATTATTTTAGAGATATAAGGTGTCATTTCTTAGATGTCTCCTCCCAATTGAGCTAGTTTAGACCTTAGGGATAGATGTGGTAAAGGTGAAGACATTGGTGGAGCTTATGGAGGTGGTACAGGTATTTCTATAACACTTGACCAATGATGAGGACATCCAAGACCAAAGACTATAGAGTGAAAACATATAATTATTGAAGTAAGCAATCAAAAATTGAGCATAACTATAATATATGTATGCATATAAATGAGTTGGATTGCATATACAAAGGTTCAAATACCAAATCTCTCACAACTCTTAAAACTATCACAAATCATATTTAATTATCTCACCATAATCCACAAGACTCCAAATATTCCATGTGTGTAGATTACAATATAATAGGTACTTATCTATGAGAAAAGGTAGATAAGACACAACATCCTCATGTATTTACGACTAACTTCTCCAAAAAATGTGTAAGATAGGCATGACCCAACATCCTTAGGCATGTGGGACTAACTTTATAAATGACCAAATAAAACACCTAAGCAAGCTAACTAGACTATGTAGGTAAAACCATAGATGGGAAAAATCCTACACTATTACCCACCTTTAAGCGTAGCTTTGATGGGTAGAAAAAATAGGTCCCAAAAATAAGGCTTGATGAGGTACCCAACTACATAACAAATAGAGAAATAAGAAATATCCATAGAATATGTCTAAGTAATGTGCAGTAGAGATTGAAAAATGATTAAGGTTGATAATGAGATCCTCTACCTAAATATTGAAGAATATCCATCCACATTGAACAATGTTTCTTCCCTTTGTCAAATAAATAACATGATGTGTGTATCGAATGTCTTCACACTCCATAATATAAGATGAAGGAAACATCATGAAGATATATTAATATGATCTAAATATGAAACGTGGCATAGGTTATGGAAAGATTGTGCATAAGAACTAAATGTAATGCCAATAAAGTAAAACTATTAGAATAAGGACATGAAACATTCACTAAAATATTGCCTGTGTGAAGTGTGGAACATGACTCAACAAATATTTAAAATGAATAAGAGACTATAAATTAAGCACACATATCCATAGAATGAATGTCTACATGAAGATATGAGTCATCAATGCTCTCAATAAGTGTACTCTCACTGAAAATAGTAGTCCTTTGAAATAAGAAGAGAGAGAATAATAGTCTCCAAAGAGATAATAAGAAGAGGAGTGATTAATACTAGTAATATCTCTAAAAAGAGAATAAATAGTGATCTAAATAGTGGAGGCATGTACTCCACATGATTGTGTATATCCCATGAAATGTGCATCAATAAGTGACCATAGACATAGTCACAAGAGTTATCCCAGTCAATGTATTGACAAGGGTCAATGGGAATAATAATATGTCAAATAAAAACTAAATAAGGTCATGTTATATGAGTAAGTGTTCAATGTACATCCACCATGAAGCATAATTTTTATTTCTAAGAAGAACCACTAGTATAAAATCAACTATCCTCTTTCATTGGTATATCTGAAGTGGAGTCAACATGAATGAGAGAAGACACCAAATAAGTGCAATGAGAAAACACTACATAAGTGATAATTCATACTTAATGAGTGGACATCAAGATCAATTGATAATGCATACAATAATACAAGATAAATTGATGTAATGCTCATAAAAGTGGCACACAAGTTTTGGAAATCTATGTTCATGCAAGAGAGAATGTAGGGCCCACAAAAACCCCCATTGAGATAATAGATAATGATCCACCCACCCTATATTTTTCAAGTACACAACACACTCAATTTTGGACATTAGACTCAATAGAGAATGCATCCATAATAAATCAGTGCTTGTGATGTGAGACTGAGCAACACACATCATACAACTGAAACAAGCCAAGATGGGCATCAAGATCTATGGATAATGCATTCAAAAGGAAAGATAAGAAAGATGTGGAACAAGAAACAAGAAGAAGAAAGTTGTTTTATTTGTGATGCAGTTAAGCCACCTACCAAACTAGGCCTCACCTTCTATCTTTCATTGGAAAATAAATGAGGTATGACCAAAAAATAATTTTTTTATAATCTCATTAATATCTCTATTCATGATGTTTTCCCAATAATGCTTATATTTTTATAAAAAAAAAAAAAAAAATCCATCGTAAGATAATATTTCCACATGTAATCATCTCCCCTTTAATAAAACTTAAAATCCCCCTATGCCCCCTCCCCTCACTAATAAAATGTTTACCCATTCGTTAAAAGAGCCCTGGCTTTTTAATAAAGTCAACCTCCTCAAAATACCATCCCCACAATATTAAAATATTTTCCTACCATTGAACTTAAAAAAAATTACAAATTTAAATGGACATAAGTAAATAAACTTTTTGAAAAGACCAAAAATGGCCATGGTTTAAAGCAATAGTGGTTTTGAAAACCACATGCTTTGTTGGTGGAAGATGGCCAAGACCAATAGGCTATGGGAGTGCCAAAAAGGTAAGAAGAGACCAAAGAAGGAAAAATGTAGGTTATTTGAATAAATAACCATTCACTTGGTGAATTTGTGGTGACAATCAAGCCAAATATTGAGATGTAGTGGGTGCCAAGGATAACGAGAGTGAATTTGAGCCAAGAGGGTTTCAGGATGGTGGAAAATAGTCTTCTTGGAATAGAACCCTACAACAAGTCATATGAACAAGCATACAAGGGTTAATGAATGGAGATTACCAGAGTAGTGCCAATGATGGATGGATTTTTTAGGGGCTATGAGGTAAGAGTGAACCATCTGTAAAAGAGATGGGTGTTTCAATGAAGAAGGTTGTGACTATGGACTAGATGTTATGGAAATCGGTTGTAATGTACTCTAGAAAAACTCCACCTCCACTCAACTTGTCATGGAAGGCTTATTTAGAAATGAATAGTTTATTAATGATACGTAGAGGTTAATTTTGAGGAGACTATTGTCACTTGGATTTGTACCCTTTGAGGATATGCCTAGATCTCCTCATCTAAGTGGCACAATGGAGACATCTCTCTTGTTGTGGTTAACAATTTATTTAGATGAATCTCTAGAAGGGCTAGTTACCTTGATGCATTATTTTAAGTAATTTATTGCCTATAAATTTTGGATAAAAAAGGGTTAATAAAATAAATAAGAAAGATAAAAAGGTGATGCACCAATATTGTATTTCCTCTTATGAAGTGAACTTATTCTACTTAGAGCTAAATGAGGCTTCTTTCATACAAAATTCATGCTAGGTTCAAGAAGGTATTTGATACTTAGGAAAGAAATTAATTATTCCTTGAGAGAATATAGTAATATACCAATTATAAGACACTCCTCCACTTGAAAATAACACTAACAAAGACCTATTACAATCACACTTATGCACACTTGGTGAATAATCAAGAATAACATGCTAAAAAATATCATCTTCCACTAGACAAGACCAACAAGATTGTAATAACACGCAATTTTACAGAATTTAAGTAGGAAAAATCACTTATTTATTTCTTCAAGAGTAATTCAAGTATAAATTTGGCTAGGATTTCACCATCAACCAATGAAATCTGCTAAAAAGAGCCAAAAGAGTCAATATTTATAGCTTTTGAGAGAGAAACAAGACAAGGGAAGTCCAAAGGTCACTTGGACACTTGTAAATCTAATAAAATGGGTTAAAATTTCATGATAAAAAAATATGGGACAAACCATAAAATGTCAAGAGGTACAAATGTCCATACAAGTCATAAAATTTATGAAAAATGGCATGAAACTCCCAATTTTGGCTTAGAAAATTGTCTTCATAATTTGAACCTATTTGAACATCCCACTACTAACTAAGGACAATTTTTATGATTGGGATAAGAAGGAAGGCCTTCAGGCATACATATTCATGCATTGGTTGCATTCTTACTCATCTGGAAACTCCTGGAAGGAAGCCATCACTATCTGTAGTCTTAAAAACTCATCTTTTTTGTCACCCCTCACACTTAGCCTCAAAATTTGCTTCATTTTACAATGAAAATACATGTAAATGAGTGAATGAAACTTTGAAATACTATCCATATCCTTATATTACTTAGGTACACTTTAAAATGTCTCACATTTAGAGTTTTCACCATTCTCACCCTTATGTCCACTATGCCAATTTTGACTAGCTAAAAGGAGAGCTATTTTTTGAATGCTTATAAGTTTTTACATATAATAAAATTATCATAGGGAGTTATAATAAGTATTTATCCTCCATCCAAACTTTATTATATCTTTTATAACCTCCTAGAATCTATAAAAGATAAAAAATGGTGAGAAAAAACCCTATTTTGCATGTTGTCCATACAATTCCCCACAAATAATTTACATTTGGGGGAGCCTGAGGGAGTCTTATCCATGGTAAAATATATTTAATTTCTAAATTATTCCATTTGGGTGTCACTCCAAGCTTGTTTTATTCATCAGATTCCTCTAAGGGTTTTACAAGGGTTTTAGATAGTTTTACCCTCTTAGCCATTGTTCATAGAGATTGCAAATTCAAGTTTAAATCCAATGCCATAAATTGGTTGATATGGAAATACTATAACTCTTATGAAACTATTTAGTTCCCATGAAGATCCTCCAAGGAGATGTGAGCTCCAAAAGTTATCTTATTGAGCTTGCTCTTCCAATTTTGCATAAGGGTGAGTGGTTTTGAGCTCAAGGATGGAACTCCTGATATCTCCTTTACACTCCAAAAGTTATCCCACCTATATTTTTACCTCAAAATTATACCTCAATCATCTTGATAGTCTACCAAGAGTCAGAAGTGAAGATGGACTACCATTTGGCATTAGGCCTTCTCAAAACCTAATAGGTCTACTAGGCACCTTGATGAATTTAGATGTTAGGACTATTAACTCATAGTTTTATTAGTTTATTATGTATTTTTACACCCCATTTGAGCTCATAAGACTGATACATACCCTTCCAAGCACTTTTATTCATCAACTTCTCTCATTCACCAACTAGAGTTAGTGGAAACTTGCCTAGTTGGTTTGTGTGCAAGGGGAAATTGGGAATTTTGAGGAGACTAAGATTTATATATTACTTATTAACCATTATTTTCCTTTTATAAAAATCATCATAGTTTTATTTATTTCACAAATTCTTCACATTAATTCTCTTGCCCATTCTACACTCATTAGGTCACTTTGCCAAATTTTGATTTTCCTAGACTCACTAACCTCTAAGACAAAATAAAGAGGTATATCCCTTATTTCCAAGGAAAAATGAATATTTTTTTATCTTTTCCAATTAATGAGGATGATTTTACTATAATTTTTGGTCTGATTCGATGATTTAGGTGTTCAACCATCTCTAAATGTCTAAAAAAGACCTCAAAAAACCTTATTTTCTTGTATTCTCCTCAAACTCTCCTAAGAGTCACTCTTTCACGATAAACCCATGATCATAGGCTTAGTAAAAATTCTTATAATATCCAATTCATTATCATGAATCTTTTTCTTCATCCAGAAACACTCCCCTTTTTATATGTCTCATATTTATCTTTTGAGCAAAGAGGATTCCTAGCCCTCTGTATGGACCGTTGCCCATTTACTAAGTAGGGAAGGAAGATGATCATCTTGGTAGGGTATTGAACATGTAAGATCACCATTTTATCAATAATAAACTATTTTTCCTTGTTTTTAATCTTTTTCCATCTCCCCTTGACAAGTTCATGTTCTACCTTACCCTTACTAGCTTGTCCCCTTCTTGTAGGTGCATCTAGGAGTTTAGATGGATTATGTATGCTGATTTTTCCTTTGGAATGGTCTTATGAAATCAAAAAAATATCTATTTAGGTGGTCATACATGATTTCATAAATTTTGAGCTATCATTTTGATCTCATTTTAAGTTTGAAATCACCAAACTAAGCCCTTTATCCATAGGACTGAGTAACCCTACATGACTATTGTAGATGTGTGTGTGTACTATTTAGACTTGGGGTTTTATGTGAATAGTTAATTTTAATTCACCATAATGTTTCCAAATCATCTATTTGATATGGTATTATTCCTTGGAACTTTCAAAACAATTCCTTGCATCAACATTTTATATCACTGTCTATTGACTGAGATATACACCCTCTACCCTTGTAAGTGCCTATTTTATCACTTGAGCCTCATTCATGGTGAGTGAGGAAGTGAATTAAACTATTAAAAATATAATTAAAATATCTATAATTATACCAATCACCTTAACTCTACCCAAAACCTCAACTAGAGCTTGCTTTCAACTTGGTGAACTGTTGACTGAGATACCTTACTTCTCATTGATTCTTGTAGCATTTATTGCTTCAAATGGGTTCACTCAAGATGATAAATAATATATATTGAACCCTCTTTTCTCAAAAAATGCAAACCTGATCCTACACTCACTTTTTTAAGACCCCAAAGCATCAAAATGGCATAAGGATGGGGTCATTGATCTAACCCTACTATAGGTGTGTGTCCTCCATACAAGGGACACTTGTAGATAGTCATGGGGTTATATATATTTATCATAACCATTTAATATTAGTGTTAAAGTCATTTGACCTAATTTCAATAGTTTAGGACCCTTATTCATAACCATTTCTCAATGTTTCTCTCTTGAATTCGTAAAAGGGTCATTTGCATCTACAGGCTTGTAGATGTTATTAAAACTTTTTAGTATGTTTTGGGGCATATTTGAGACCTTTAAAAACCTACCTTACCTTACTATCTAACCGTCATTCATGGTAGACATCTTGTTTTTGCTAGGGGATATACATTCACCTCATCTTAGGCCTTTAAACCTCTTGAAAGTGTGTCATAAGGGGTCTACAAAATGCTCTTTGGTATTTATTTTGGCCCTTTTAGGGAAAACTTCCATAAACCTAGTCATGACCTTCACATATGATTTCATGATTCTTTTTTTCTCAATTTGTACTTTCATTGGTCTATCAAGGCTTTATATCCATCCCACAACCTTAATTGCATGTCAATTTACCTCACCCACTCCATCTAAGCATTTAAGCACCCTGTTTAGCCACTTGTATGTGGATATTTTAGTGCATAGGTAGTGAATTACAGTATGAGAAATATGGAGACTATCATGAATATTAACGTTTATGATTTCCTCAATAATTCCAATACACTTGTAATAGTCTTAGGAGTTTGAAACATGCATTTACCTTTGCACACATTAGTATGATGTCAACATGACCTTATAGGTGAATGTTTTGACTATGTTATGCAAGAAGGGTATGAAATGTAATAAACCATGGTATTTAATAGCTTGAAGACAAATTAAATTTATTCATAGTACTAAAATTCATGATATTCAATCTTGGACTCCTTGACACTAGTTCCAAACCATCCTCTTCAACTTGAAAACACTTGCATACATGTGAAAAGAGTAGACAAAGGCATAAAATGACCACCTTGGCATGGAATATGAGTATATGGTGAAATTTACACCTCTACAAGAATAAAAAATAACTTCATTAAACTTTTAAATTATTGGATAAGCCAATATACCTCTATTACCACTACATAGATAGGATGGGAAAGCTTATGTGTTGATTGCAACTAAAATTGTGCAAAGAGTTGACAATGAAAGGAAAAAATCTTGGGAGAAAACCAAGAGGTAACATGGTGAAACCAAAACATTAAAATAGGTGGTAATATGGCTCAAAGACTTATGAAGCACCATTTACTAGTTGTATGATACCTTGACAAAAGAGAGAGACTCAGCAAATAGAAGTACTCCAACTAAAACTGCACATAGTGAGACCTTCTTGCATTATGGACTAATTTTCTTATACAAAAATTATGAAACATGAAAATAAGAATGGATAAAATTTGAGAAGGAATCCAACATCCTCTAGATCTAACATCACCAATTGGTTTGTATAGATTTGCTGAGAATGGAGCAAACCATATAGGGTGCGCAAAATAGTTAGAAAAATAACACAATCAACTTAATAACAATGGTTCATAAAGCATAGTTGATCAATATTTTCATTTTTATTATTTAATAAAGGTATATAAGTGTGCTATAATCTCATAAAATCATCTATCTTTAAATTGCTTTTATTGTCTGTACCAAGCAAAAACCTAAAGGTCACTTTAGTCTATCCAAAAAAATAAGAAATGAGTAAAATGGTTTTGGCCTCAAAATGGCACTTCTAGATAAAAAAAAGTGTAAATATGAGTATTTGGAAGGTGGAGAGGCCCCCCAAGATCTTTTTGAATGTGGGACACTTCCCTATGTGTCATACAAGTGCCATTTTATCCCTTTTCAATTGGTTTCTACAATTTCAGTTGATCAACCTAAAATATTCTAAGGTAATTAACATTCCTTTGAGTTAAACTTACTTCTTGGATGTTTTCCATGAAAATAGGACACCTAGGTACCTTGGTAACCATGCCACTTGCATTTATGACTCTTAAAAGCACATTTAATGACTCAAAATGATAAATAAACCTATAGACCATGAATAAGGATAGAAATGGACTAGATAAAAATAAATTAAATGTAATATCCCCTATGAAAATATATTTATACCCTTATATCATATAAGAAAACATGTTTTTACTGATAGGGGTCTAAGTTTGACCTAAAAGTCAAACTTGGTCAACAAAATGGTAACTCATAGGGGTAGTATGCCTATTATACTAATGAAAATTAGCCTTATCATATCAAGGGCCAATGGATTCAATGAATTATTGAAGACAAATAGAAATTAATTTCATAAAAGACACACCAAATAAACACAACACACCAAAATAGTTGATCACTAGCACAAGACAAATCAAAACACCAAACCAAATCACACATATGCACAAGTACTTAGGGAAAAAAAGGAAACAAAAAACTATGTAGAAGGAGAGAGGATAACTTTAGTAGAAATGTTTGAGATACATCCCATCAACTAGGATATGAAGCTCCTCTCCATCCAACTTTGAGAGTTGGAAAGCATTGTGTTGATTACATTGAGCGATAACATCAGGGCCACTCCAAAAAGCATCAAAATTTATGTGGTTTCCAAGCTTATCCCTATTTTCATCCCACTTTAGAATAATTTCTCCCTCTTTAAAACTTCTTGGCATGGATTTCTTGTCAAATTATGTCTTTGTGTGGTCTTGGTGAGCTCTCATAGTTTGCATAACTTGATCTCTTCTCTCTTCAAGTTCCATTAACACACATAAATTGAATTTCATGATTTAATTTTCCATAAAATCTAGTTGATAAGTGATATCTAAGGCTGGTAACTCAAGTTAAATAGTTATTTTATATTCTCTACCATAAACAAGTGTGTATGGTGAGTTTCCAATGGCTCTTTTTAGGGTGGTCTTATCATCCCAAAGAGTTATTTTCAACTTGGAATGCCAAGTCCTTTGGTTCTCATCCATTATTATATTTATGATCAAAATTAGATTCTTATTTATGGACTTAGATATCCCATTCCCTTGTGGATAATATTTGTATTAGGTACTGAGATAGATGACATGTTTCAAATCCCACTCACTTGTCTTAGTTCCAAGAAAAACTAATGCATTGTCTAAAATTATTATTGAGGGAGCCCCAAACCTTGTCACTATGCCTTCATAGAAGGCTAGAACTAAAATTTAATTTGATTCCTTGAGATAAATATCTTCCACCCATCTTGTAAAGTAATCTATAGCAGTCAACACCCACTTGTGGCCAACACTAGAAGGTGGGTTGATTAGGCCTATGAAATGTAGACCCCATTGCTAAAGGGTTGGTAAAATTGAATTGGATGAATAGGTAAGGAAATAATATTTTATTTACCATCAAATAGATCACACTTTTGACTCTTCCTCACCCAAGCATGGGTGTATTTGAACAAAATAGGTCAAAAATATCCATCTCTCATAATCCTAGCAACTGTAGTTCTTAGAGCAAAGTGACCACCAATTATCCATAAAGAAAATCAAACAATATTTTCTCAATTTTATTTGATTAAACACACCTCAATAATATACCTAAAAATTCCTACCAAAAAACATTCCATCAACAATCACACAAGGAATTGATTGTAATCTAAAGTACCTTCTTTTGTCTCTATCTAGACCTTGTAGACACTCACCGGTTTGAAGAAAATGGATCATATATTATGTCTAACTCCTCATGGATGAAGGTATAGCTGTCATAAGGTAATCATGAAGTTTTAAATTTTTTTTTTTTTTATTCTTTCAAATCTGAATCAAGATGCTCACACAACCCCTTTCCTTTCACTAGCTTGGTTGTGTTGATTTCAACATCATACTCCATCACTTTGGTGATCCAACCAACCCTTTTTTCATTAAAATATATTCTCAAAAATAAGTATTTGAAACTAGGATTAGGTACAAATATATCAATATTATTTTTAGATAACATGTGCCTAAACTTCCTTAGACTTCTAAAAACTAAAATTCCTTGCTTCTCAACATAGGTGTACCTTACCTCATAGCCTTCTAAACATTGACTAAATAAGGAAATAAGCTGATGAAAATTATCTTCATTTGATTGAGTGAGAATGGAATAAATTACCTCATAATTTTCAAAGATATATAATTTGAATTCCTTTGAGAAATTAGTACTTTCAAGAGTTGGATCTTGGGTAATAACTTGTTTAATCTATTCAAAACTCTCATTCCTTCTTCTTGTCCAAGTGAACACTTCATCCTTCCTTAGAATAGATTTTACAGGTTTGAATAAATTATAAAAATCAAGGATTAATATCCTTATTAAATAAATTATTCCAAATAAACTTTGAAAACTTTTCTAGTGTTTGGGTAAATCCAATGCCAAGATTGTACTCACCCTTTCAGGATCTATGGACAAGCCCTTCATTAAGATAATGTGCCCTATAAGTCTTACTTCATGGATATAAAACACACACTTATTTGGGTTGAGAGAGACTATAAACTCTCTACATCTCTCAAAAATATACCTAAGGTGATTAAAGTGATCCTTTGCAACCTTAGAAAAAACTGTGGCATCATCAAGATACACCAACACAGTGCCATTTATTAGTCCTTGAAAGCCATATCCATTGCAAGTTGAAATGTAGATCCAAAATTATACAATATAAAAGGAATTTTCATATAATAATATGTACCCCATTTATTAGTAAATTCTATCTTATATTGTTCACATTCTTTCACCAAAATTTGATTATACCCAAAATACCCATCAGGGAGAGAAAACATTTCACTACCTGTCACAACTTGCAAATTTTGTTCCATAGAAGGAAGAGGATAATTTTTATTCAATAAAAATATATTAAAGTCCCTAAAATCAACACACAATATGATTTCCCCATTATTTTTCCTACTAGGGACTAAGTTTGCCAACCAAGATGAATGCTTAATAGGAAAGATGATTTTGGACTCAATCAACTTAGTAAGTTCTTTCTTCATGAGAGGATCAATATTAGTATTAATTGGAATTTGTATTTTCTTGATGGAATTATCATTATCATATATATATATGTTATTTTGAGCTAATTTTTGATCAAATCCCTTAAAATCATTATATTCCTATGCAAAGACATCAAAAAACTCTTTGCATAACTCAATGAAAGCACATTTCTCTTCACTAGTACATACCTTCCCAAGTGCAAGCAAATTATCCTTGAATATTTATACTTTTTCATAGTTTTATTTATTAGTATACATGATTTAATTTTCTTTATTTAACTATTCATCATCATTGAAGATACTTTCAAGTGTGACTAGGCCTTTAGAGAGATGTTTGACTTCAATTGTACAATATGCCCTCCATATTGCTACTATAGTTTGGAATAATTTTTGGAATAAAACTCATTTAATCTTTTATAAAAAGTTATATTTATTGGTCACTATAAAACACTTTCCAATTAGTGACTTTATCTGGTATGGAGTGTCTTACAATCACCTTGAGATGTGGTTGGTTTCTATCCCCTCCCATTCCCTTTACAACATCAAATTGAGCTCCAACTATTAGAAACTTATTGTCATGTTTGTTGTATTCTCTTGGGATAGATGTAATTTTTAAATATTGGAAATCATAAAAAATATCCTACACTTTCTTATAAGACTTGATCAAAGAGTTCTTAGTCACATTTTATCCTCTTACTTGATTTACAATCATCTCACTATCACCATACACTTGCAACTCTTTCACACCTCTTTTCCTAGCCCAATCAAGGCCATGGATGAGGGAATCATATTATACCATATTATAATTAAAATATAATTGAAATTTTAAAGTGGAATAGTACCTTTATTTGGAAGGAGAAACCAACATTGCTCCTCTACCTACCCCAACCTTAATTTTAGAGCCATCAGAGAATAGCTACCATAGACCATCCATGTCCTCACTTGGTTTGACCAAGTTTGGTATAAAAGAGTCCTCTTCATGAATATAGTACAATCCAAGACCAGCCTCTTCTATGAATTTATAATGATCATGCTCATAATGTTCATCTCCCCAATCATCTAAGTACAAATAAAAAACTCTTTCAAGAGAAGATGTTGGAGATTGATCTATGTGAAGTTCATCCTCATCAATAATGGAATAAGTAGCATTTTCCAATTTATGAATGTAAGGATGCAAGTGATTGTGATGGATAGGTTTTGATTAAATCTTCACCTTAGTACCATACTTTTTCCTAAAAACCATGTAGGACCAATTGGCTATGAAGTATCCACCTATCTTAGTTGTAAACTCTCTTGACAAACAAAGAGTAAATTATGGAGGTAATTTACCACAAAAACATCATGATAAATGGAAAAATTAGGAAAATCATGTAAAATAAAGTTCAAGTCCTTGACTAATCCCAAGGTTTTTGATAGTGATCCATCTAATTGTAAAAACCCTTTAGCCATTGGCTCATACTAAGGCCTAGATTATCCGCTATACACTTGGGCATAATTGAATTACTAACCCCACTATCTATGATGCAATTGTGAACTAGGAAATCACCAATAATCAAGGCTAGGTAAAAAGGAGGAGTCTTATTAGTCTTCATCACTTTTCCATCAATGGGTTGGGTTTCATTAACTAAGACAATATTATCATTCCTAGCTAATACAAGTTTCTTACCAAATCCTTAAAATTACTTTTGAAGCATATATTTTTGTCCAGTTATTGTTAATGAATACCATAATTAAATATTCATGTGAAACTTATTCATTTTATCCACAAAATTATTATAAGTATTAGTACCTTGTGGTGTAGCTTGTGGAGGTAGATGTGTAGGAGCAAGCCTTACATTCTAAAACTTTGGATTTTTATACACCTTAGGAGATGAATTATTTCCACCCACCATTCTAGATTTTTTATGAGTCAAAATAGGTCCTTTATTATCCCATTGTGTCTCTTCAATATCCCTCTTCTTAGACCTAGTGTTAGAAGACACACTGGCATTCACATTACTTGAATTCCCCAAATGATTGATAGCACAAAACTTTCCATCCAAATGATTTATGAGATTAGAATAAGATTATGTTTGTCCAATCTCCATTTTAATTTGAATTATATTTTGCATTGACATCTCAAAAGTGGGAACTTGAGATGCTTTATTTCCTTGCATTGTCATGTCTTGAATAGGCATTTCATTGGCATATGCTCATAGGAGGGATATCATGGTTTTTTAAAAAAAATGTTATTTTGAGTGGGAACAAGATATTTGGAAAAATATGAATAATTAGGATTATAACTTTGGTAAGTTATAGCTTGAGTGATTTGACCTTGTCCTTGAGCATTATCTTGAAAAGGAGGTTCCTTTCCTTATCCAAACTAATTATAGAGCTGATAAGGTCTATGTATTTGAGATTGTTTCATTTTGAGGGAAAGAAATTCATTAGTGAAACTTTAGATCAAACACTTGACTTCATGAATCTCATGTATAGGGGTAATGGTAGACCTTTCATGACTAGGCAAAGGAGCCAAGGTAGGTAATGTAACTTGACTACGAGGCTGTAAATTAGGGAATAATTGCATTATGGGCCTAGGGGAAATATTACCTAATTAAAAAATAAAATTATCAACATTGATGGATATCTCATCAACATGGAGTGTATTCCCACCCATTGATTGGATCATCATGGCTATATCACTATTCAATGATTTTAGATAGTACAAGAAGGCATAGTTTGGAATAGGTCTCACAAGGACTGGGACTTTATCCCATGTTTCTTGAAATATAGTATTAAAATATTTCATAAAATATTGTGGTTCCCTCTTAATAGTGGTCAATTTCTCAGCTAGTGATAGATGATCAATTTTCTCTCCAAACCTCTTAGTTAATAAATCTCCTAGTTCATCCCATGAACCAATATAATTTTGAGGTAGAGTCTCATACCAATCTAAAGCTTTCCCTTTGAAAGATAATTCCAACAACTAATAGACACATTATATTGAATGATATTATGGCTATTAAAAATGTTTTCTATGTTTCTAATGTGTTCAATGGTAGTAATAGGACCTTCTCCACTAAAATATGGAACACTCTTAAGGGTTGATCTTGGAATTTGGTCATGTTGGGTAAAATTCAAAGGAGATGATTTGGTAAAGGCTACAAAAAGGTTGGTTTTTAGCCATCTTGGGATGTGAACTATGAGTATTAAGGGTTTAACTAAACAATAACTTAGACTCACTAAACACCAATTCTCTTGAATAATGATGGGTATTCGCAAACCTAAACCTTTTGATTGAATACAAAGGAAATTAAAAAAATTAAAGGGTATACCTTTAGAAAAAGACCTAGTTGTCATGTTTTTCATGGAAAATAGGGACTAATTATAAACTAAAGAGTTAAAACTTCAAAGGAGTTTCTAGGTACTGAATGTAAATGTTCTTGTAGTTGTAAATGTACCAAGACCAATACCAAACTTGGACAATCTTCTATGACTTAGAATCCCATCAGGCATGCCAAAAAATATTGGTATTTGGATTTTCACCCTTTTAGGATATTCCTATTTATCCTCATCCAAGTGGCACAATGGAGAAATCTCTCTTGTTGTGGGTAATAATTTGATGAGATGAATCTCTAGAAGGGCTAGTTCCCATGATGCATTCTTTGAAGTACTTTCTTGCCTATTAATTTTGGATGAAAAGGGTTGTGAAAATAACTAAGAAATCTTAAAAATTTGATTCACCAATATTTTATTTCCTCCTATGAACTTAAAATATGCTACTTACAGATAAACAAGGCTTCTTTCACACAAAACTCACAATTCAAGTTGCATTGTCACATCGGTGTTTCATAAACTAGGTTCAAGAATGTATTTGATACTTAGGAGAGAAATGAATGATTAATTAAGAGAATAAAATAATAGATAAATTATAAGGAACTCCTTAAATTTAAAATAACACTAACAAATACCTATAACAATAACTCCTTTGTACACTTGGTGAACAATCAAGAATAATATTCTAGAAAAGATCGTTTTCCACTAGACAAGACCAATAAGATTACAATAACACCCAATTATATAGAATTTAAGTAGGAAAAAAAAATTATTTATTCATAATTCATTCAAGTCCAAATTTGGCTAGGGTTTCACCATCAACCAATAGAGGCTACTAAAAAGAGCCAAAAGAATCAATATTTATAACTTTTGAGAGAGAAACAAGACAAGGGAAGTTCAAAGGTCACTTGGAAACTTTTAAATATTATAAAATGGGTTAAAATTATGTTATAAAGAGATATGGGATGAAACATGCAATGCTATGAGGTAAAATGTCCATACAAGTCATGAAATTTATGAAAAATGGCATGGAACTCCCAATTTTGGCTTAGAAAATTGCCTTCATAATTTGAAATTATTTGAACATCCCACCACTAACCAGGGATAAGTATGATGATTTGGATAATAGGGAAGGTATTAATACATGAATATCTATGCATTAGATGCATTCATACTCATTTGAAAACTCTTAGAAAGAAGTGATCACTCTCTGTAGTCTTAAAAACTCCTCTTTTTTTTCATCCCTCATGATTGGCCTCAAAATTGGCTTGAGTTTACCATGAAAATATATGGGAAGGAGTTAATTACACTTTTAAATACTATCCATATCATTATATTACTCAATTACACTTTAAAAGGTCTCACATTTAGAGTGTTCACCCTTCTCACCCTTATGTTCACTATGCTAGTTTTGACTGGCTAAAAGGAGAGTTATTTTTTGGAAACTTATAATTATTTACATAGAATAAAATTATCATAGGGTGTTATGATAAGTCTTTATACTCCCTCTAAATTTTATTATATCTTTTGAAACCTCCTAGAATATACAAAACATAAAACATGATGATAAAAACCCTATTTTGTATGTTGTTCATACAATTCCATACAACTAATTTGCATGGGGGGGTGTATATTGAGGGATATTATACATGGTCCAATATATTTCATTGCCAAACTATTCCATTTAGGTGGCTCTCCAAGATTGTTTTCTTCATCAGATTCTTTCAATGGTTTTAGATAGTTTTACCCTCTTAGCCATTGTTTATAGAGATTACATGTTCAAGTTTAAATACAATTAAAAAAATTGATTTATAGGTACCTAATATAACTCCTATAAACTTTTTTAGTTCCCATGTAGATCCAACAAGGAGAAGTGAGCTCCAAAAGTTATCCTACCAAGCTTGCTCTTCTAAGTTTACATAAGGGTGAGTGGTTTGGAGCTCAAATATGGATCTCTTGATATATCCTATAAAATCCACAAGTTATCACACATATATTGTGAGCTAAAAATCATACCTCAATCATTTTGATAGTCTTCCAAGTGTTAGAAGTGAATATGGAGTACCATTTGGCATTAGGCCTTCTCAAAAACCAATAAATCTACTAGGAACCTTGATGAATTTGGTTTTTAAGACTATTAATTCATATTTTTAGTGGTGTATTAGGTATTTTTACACCCCATTTTATCTCATAATACTGATACATGTTAGGTTGTGGAGCTAAAAGCTTCACTAATGCAAACATGGAGGAGGTTGTTGAGTTACAAAGAAACCAACCTCGACTGCACAATCGACATCGATCATCTTCAGTGTTCACAATAACCAACATCGGTTATGGGTCGGCCGACATCGGTCAGATAGGCACCGATGTCGATAGCCTGTGTGTGCATGCGTTTGCATGCGCTTCCAGAACTGGTCTTATTTTAGATGAACAGTTTGTTTGCATGTAAAAGACTAATTTTAGTCTTGAGTCTATGTTTCTAATTAGTGTAATTAGAAGTCTAATTATTGTTTGCATGGGATATATATAATAGACTCATGGGGCTGTATTGTAATCAAGGACAAGGAAGAGATCCTTCCAATTGTAAGATCTAGGTTTGCAGGTGTGCAAGATCAGGTAGAAGATATACATGGTAAGTAAGATCATTTAATTTGTAGGTGTGCAAGATCAGGGAGATCTACTTGGAGTACTTGTGTACTGGTAGTATTGTTACTGACTGGTGGAGGGTACAACTCTATGTTTGAGTTGTGGTTGTAATTGGTTGTGAGAGAGAGAAATATTGAGGGAGAATTACTGGTACATCCAAGAGGTGTGGGAAGAGTGTAATTTATTCATTTTATTTCCTTCTGGATGAGTTGAATACAATTGTGTATTGTCTCTCAAATTCTATGTTGTTTCTGATTCTAGTTACTTATTACTTCTGGTTTAATTCCATATTTAGTTGCTTATACAAGGTAATCAATTGTGCTCCTAATCCTAACAAAGTGGTATCAGAGCCAGGTTGTAGGTTCACAGAGCCTGGTTCAGAGTAGGTTAGTGTTTGATTATAGGTCACTCTCAGGGGTTTATGATTGAGTGGGAGTAAAGTAATGGTAGAAGAAAGTAAGCTAAGAATGGATAAATTCAATGGCAAGAATTATCAATTATGGAGGATGCAGATAGAAGATTATCTATATCAGAAAGATCTATACTTACCATTGGGTGGGGTTGCAAGCAAGCCCATGGATATGAAAGATGAAGAATGGAATGTTCTTGATCAGAAGGTTCTGGGATCTATAAGGTTGAGCCTAGCATCGTCTATGATTTCCAACTTATCACAGGCTAAGACGATGGTAGAGTTAATGGAATCTTTGGCAAATTTATATGAAAAATCCTCAGCTTCGAATAAGGTATTTCTTACGAAGTAATTATTTAATTTGCAAATGCAGGAAGGTGGATCAGTACATAGTCATCTTAGTGATTTCCATGGATTAGTAAATCAGTTAGTTTCAGTCAATATTGATTTTGATGATGAAATTAAGGCTCTCTTAATCTTATGTTCATTACCTAGAAGTTGGGATAGTTTGGTAATGGCAGTTAGTAATATTGTGTCTGCTTCAAATATCTTGAAAGTTGATGATGTTGTTAGTGTAATCTTGAATGAAGAAATTCATAGGAAAAGCACAGGTGAATCATCAGGGAATGCTTTAAGTGTTGAAAGTACGGGAAGGCAAAGAGAGAAGATCGAGTAAGGGAAATCAAAGTCAAAGATAGGTAGGAGATCTAGATCCAGGCATGGCAAGAAAATCTACTAGAATTGTGGAAAGAAAGGGCATGTAAAGAAAAATTGTTGGTTGGTTGAAGATCAACATGAAGGAAATGAAGAAGCAGATGTTGCAAGTATTGTTGCACATGATGCTCTTGTATGTTCCTTGGATAAAGTGGAATCTTGGGTTTTAGATTCTGGTGCCTCTTTCCATGCAACCCCAAATAGAGAATTTTTCCTTGATTATGTCCAGGGAGACTTTGGAGAGATTTATTTAGGGGATGGTAAGCCTTGTCAAATGGTTGGCAAAGGGAAAGTGCAACTGAAATTGTAGATAGGAAACACATGGGTGTTGAAGGAGGTCATGCATGTCCCAGTCCTAAAGCAAAACTTGATTTCTATAGGAAAATTGGGTGATGAGGGATGCACAGTAACTCTCATAGCAAAATCTTGGAAAGTTTCCAAGGGTGCACTTTTTTTAGTGAGAGGTAAGAAAGTAGGTACTCTTTATCTATCTACTTGTATTACTGATTCTCCTTCTGGTTTATCTACTTCAGATGTAGATGTGAAGATGTGGCTCCGTAGGCTTGGTCACATGAATAAGAAGGGGATGCATGTTCTTGAGTCAAAAGGTAAGAGTTCAGATTTAGAAAGAATATATTGAGATTTTTGTAGGAAACAAAACAAAGTGAGGTTTTTCGATACTGATGTTACAAGAAAGGATCGTGTTTATTGCAAAAATAGGAAATATGATGTTTTTGACAACAACAGGAAAGCCTTGGTTTTCAAGGAGAAGATGACGGATAAAGATCAGCTCAAGGGGCTGAATAATTTTGAGCAGGGCAGTTTGGACAAGGTTATGATTCAAAGTAAGCTCGCAGGTAAAAAGTCATCACTCACATGAAAACATAGTTACCGACGTCGGTCAGAAGGAATCGACGTTAAACAGGTAGGTACCGATGTCGGTCATGTGCAGACCAGAGTCAGTGGTGTCAGGTAGGTGGATACCGACGTCGGTCAGAGAACCGATGTCGGCAACCAGGTGGACACCAACGTTGGTTAGGGAAATGGCGTCGGTGATCAGGAGGATTCGACATTAGTCGGGTGCAGACCAAGGTCAACAAGAAAATGGATTTTGGGTGGATAACAAGCTGTCAAAGAGTCTCAAATGCCCATGAGGAAGACTAAAAGGGTATGTAAGCCTCAAATTCATTATTCTCCTTCTTTACACTACTTGTTGCTCACTGATGGTTAAGAACTAGGAAGTTTTAAAGAGGTAGAGCAGGTAGAATCTAGGAAATAGTGGGAGCATGGCATGAATGAGGAAGTTGATTCCTTGGAAGAGAACCGAACAAAAGATTTGGTAGAGTTGCTAGCCAGAAATAAAGCACTGAAAGATGAATGGATTCCCAATTTAAAGAAGAGAGAGAATGGACACATGAGATGGAAGGGCAGGGTATATGGTCTTGAGCAAGCTATAGGACAATGGAGGTTTGACAGGTGTATGACAAAGCATGGCTTTAGTCAATGTCAATGTAACCATTGTGTTTCCTTTACCAGGTTGGATAATATTAGCTACATTATCCTGTTACTATATGTTGTGTGTATGCTTGTTTTAGGGTCACACATGCAGGGAGTTGCTGAGTTAAAGGTAAGGTTAGTTCAGAGGTGTGTCATGAAGAATTTGGAAGCAGTGAAATTATTTGGCATGAGTATTCCTAGAGATAGGGAAGATCATAGGTTGATGTTGTCTCAAGATGATTGTGTGAATAAGGTAGTGGCAAGGTTCAATATGCAGGATGCAGAACTGGTTAGCACACCTATGGATGGACAGTTCATAGAATAGTGTCCCAATTGACATGATGAGGTTAAGTACATGTGTACTAGACCTGATGTTGCCCAAGTAGTGGGTGTTGTCAGCAAGCTTGTGACCAATCTAGGAAAGAAGCACTGGAAAGTAGTTTAGTGGATTCTCAGGTATCTGAGAGGGACTAGCAGTAGGTATATATGTGATGCAGGGTCAAGCACTTCTCTACATGGGTATGTAGATTCAGATGTGGTAGGGGACTTGGATGACAGGTGTAGCACCATAAGATGTGTGTTGGTTGGTCTTCAAGATTGAACTTGAAGAGGGATACAAGCCAAGAAATAAAATTAGATGATGTATAGGTACAGGTATAGGTGCAGCTATTTATCTCCAAGTGGGAGATTGTTAGGTTGTGGAGCTAAAATATTCACTAATGCAAACATGGAGGAGGTTGCTGAGTTACAGATAAATTGATGTTGGTAGTGCAACCAATTTCAGTCATCTTCAGTGTTCACAATAACTGACGTCAGTTATGGGTTGATCGACATCGGTCAGATAGGCACTGACGTCGACAACCTGTGTGTGCATGCGTTTGCATGCACTTCCAGAATTGGTCTTATTTTAGATAGATAGTTTGTTTGCATGTAAAAGACTAATTTTAGTCTTGAGTCTGTGTTTCTAATTATTATAATTATAAGTCTAATTATTGTTTGCATGGGATCTATATAATAGACTCATGGGGCTGTATTGTAATCAAGGACAAGGAAGAGATCCTTCTGATTGTAAGATCTAGGTTTACAGGTGTGCAAGACCAGGTTGATCTGTAGGTTGTGCAAGATCAGGTAGAAGATCTACATGGTAAGTAAGATCATTTGATTTTCATGTGTGAAAGATCAGGGAGATCTACTTGGAGTACTTTGAGTACTTATGTACTGGCAGTATTGTTACTGACTGGTGGAGGGTACAACTCTGTGTTTGAGTTGTGGTTGTAATTGGTTGTGAGAGAGATAAATCTTAAGGGAGAATTACTGGTACATCCAAGAGGTGTGGGAAGAGTGTAATTTCTTCATTGTATTTCCTTCTGGATGAGTTGAATATAATTGTGTATTGTCTCTCAAATTCTATGTTGTTTCTGATTCTAGTTACTTATTAATTCTAGTTTAATTCCATGTTTAGTTGCTTATACAAGGTAATCAATTGTGCTCCTAATCCTAACAATACATACCCTTCCAATAACTTTTCTTCATCAACTTCTCTCATTCACCAACTAGACTTAGTGAAAACATGCCTAGTTGGTCTATGTACAAGGGGAAATTAGGAATTTTGAGGAGTCTAAGGTTGATATATTGATTATTAAACCTTATTTTCATTATATTCACCTCATAAAATTTTTATTTATGTCCCAAAATCTTCACATCAAGTCTCTTGCTCATTCTACCCTCATTAGGTCACTTTGCCAAAGTCTAATTTTCCTAGACTGGCTGACCTTTGAGACAAAATATAGAGGTATATCCCTTATTTAAAAGGTAAAATAAATAATTTTAGATATTTTAAAATTCATTATGATTAATTTTTACCAAATGGTTTTGTCTTATTCCATGATTTAGGTGTTCAACCATCTCTAAATGCCCAAAAATGACCTAAAAAAACCTTGTTTTTTAGCATTCTCCTCAAAATCTTCTAAGAGTCACTCTTTCATGATAAAACCATGATCATATGCTTATTAAAAATTCTTCTCATATCCAATTTATTCTCATGAATATTTTTATTCATCCAAAAATACTCCCCTTTCTTGAATTTCTCATATTTGTCTTTTGAGAAACGAGGTTTCCTAGCCTTTTGTATGAACTATTGCCCATTTGCTAAGTAGGGAAGGATGATGATCATATTGGTAGGGTATTGAATATATAGGAGCACCATTTTATCAATAATAAACTATTTTTCCTTGTTTTTAATATTTTTCCATCTCCCCTTTACATGTTTATGTTCTACCTTATCCTTACTAGCTTGCCCCCTACCTGTAGGTGCATCTAGGAATTTAGAGGGATTGTGTAGGATGTTTTCTCCTTTGGAATGGTCTTATGAAATCGCCAAAATCTGCACTTAGGTTTTTATACATTATTTTATCAAGGCTGATCTCTCATTTGTAGTTTGAAATGACCAAACTGAGCCATAGGACTGAATAACCCTACTTGACTACTGTAAATGTGTATGTACTCTTTAGACTTAAGTTTTTATGTGAATAGGTCCTTTTAATCCACCCTAAGTTTTCAAAATAATATATTTGATCTAGTATTATTCCTTGGAAATTTCAAAACACTACCTTGCATCAAAATTTTAGATCGCTATCTATTAACTGAGATATACACCCTCTACCCTTGTAGGTGCCTATTTTCTCACTAGAGCCTTGTTCATGGTGAGTGAGGAAGTGAATGAAATGATTAAAATTGTAATTAAAACATATCAAATTATACCAAGCACCTTAAATCTTCCCAGAACCTTAACTAAACCTTGCTTTCAACTTGGTGAACTATTGACTGAGATACCTTACTTCTTATTGATTATTATAGCATTTATTGCTTAAAGTGGGTCTGGTCAAGATACTAAAGAATCTCCCTTGAACCCTATTTTCTCACAAAATTCAAACTTGATCCTAAACTCACTTTTTTAAGACCCCAAAGCATCAAAAAGGCATAAATTTGGGGTCATTATAACCCTATTTTAGGTGTGTGTCTTCCATACAAGGGACACTTGTAGATAGTCATGGGTGTATAGAGCTTTGTCATAACCCTTTCCTATTAGGCTTCAAGTCATTTGACTTGATTTCACTAGTTGAGGACCCATAACAACCATTTCTCAATGTTTCTCTCTTGAATTGGTAAAAGGTCATTTGCATCTACATGCTTGTAGATGTTATTGAAAAAATTTAGTGTGTTTTGGAGCATATTTGAGACCTTAAAAAACCTACCTTCCCTTATTGTCTGACCCTCATTCCTAGTAGATATTGTTTTTGATAGGGTATATACATTCACCTCATCTTAGGCCTTGAAACCTCTTTCAAGTGTGTCATAAGTGGTCTACAAAAAGTTCTTTGGTCTCTATGTTAGACCTTTTAGGGAAAACTTACCTAAACCCAATCATGGCCTTCACATATGATTTCATCCTTCTTTTTTGCTCAACTGACACTTATATTAGTATGTCAAGGCTTTATTATATATCCCATAACCTTAAGTGGGTGTCAAGTTACCTCACCCACTCCATCTAAGCATTTAAGCACCCTACTTAGCCACCTGTAGGTGGATATTTTGGTGTATAGGCAATGAATTATAGTATGAGTAATATGGAGACTATCATGAATATGAACCTTGATGCTTTCCTCTATCATGCCAATACACTAGTATTAGTCTTAGGATTTTGAAACATGCATTCACCTTTACACACATTGGTATGATGTTAGTAGGACCTTGTAGGTGTATGTTTTGACTATGTTATGCAGGAAAGGTATGAAATGTAGAAAAACATGGTGTTGAATAACTTCAAGAAAACTTAAATGCACTTAAAATATTCAAATTCATGATTTTCATTCCTAGACACCTTGACACTAGTTCCAAACCAACCTCTTCAACTTTAAAACACTTGTATACAAGTGAAAAGAGTAGACAAAGGCATCAAATGATTGCCTTGACATGGAATATGAGCATATGGTCAAATTTACACCTCCTAAAGCATAAAAAATAAATTCATTCAACTCCAAAAGTTTTGGATAAGCCAATACACCTATATTACCACTTCATAGATAGGATGGGAAATCTTATGCATGGGATTACAACTAAAATTATGCAAATAGTTGATAATGAAAGGAAAAATCTTGGGAGTAAACCATGAGGTAACATGGTGAAACCCAAAAATTAAAGGAGGCTTTAATATGGCTCATATACTTGTGGAAAACCATTTTATAGATATATGAGACCTCTATAGGAGAGACACACTCAACAAACAAAAGTACTCCAATTGAAACTATACATGGTGACACCTTCTTGCATTATGGACTAATTTGCTCATACAAAAATTTATTAAACCTAAAAGTAATAATGGAGAAAATATGATGAGGAATTAGACATCCTTTAGAGCCAACATCACCAACTGGTTTGTATAGATTGTGGTAATAATGGAGCAAAACCTATAGGGTGTACGAAATAGCTAGCAAAATAACATAGTCAACTTGTTAGTTATGGTTCATAAAGCATTGTTGATCAATATTTTCATTATTATTATGAAAATTAAGGTATTTTAGTGTACTATAATCTATCAAAATCATTTATCCTAAAACAACTTGTGTTGTTCATATGGAGTAAAAACTTAAATGTCACTTTAATTTGTCCAGAAAAAGAAGAAATGAGCAAGATGGTTTTGGCCTCAAAATGGCACTTATAGAATAAAAAAGCATATATATATGAGTATTTTAAATGTGGATAGGCCCATAATATATTTATCCATGTGGCACACTTCCCTTTGTGTCATATAAGTGCCATTTTCTCCCTTTTTTAGTTAGTTTCTACAATTTTAGTTTAATAACCTATAATATTTTGAGGTAACTAACATTCCTATCAATTAAACTAACTTATTTGACATTTTCCATGAAAATAAGGCACTTAGGCACCTTGGAAACCATGCCACTTGAAGTTATGACTCTTAAAATCACATTTAATGACTCAAAATGATAAATAAAACTATCAGATCATGACTAAGGCTAGAAATGGACTAGATAACATTAAATGACATGTAATACCCCCTATGACAATATATTTAGACCCATATATCATATAAGATTTTTTTTTACCTTTATGGGTCCAAGTTTGACCTAAGTCAAACTTGGTCAATAGAGACCAAGAGCTGTATTAACCTTAAATAAGCTATAACATGGTCAAAACCACCTTAGCTCACTACCACCAAATCATCTATTTCTATAAATGATGATATGCTTGCTAGAGATCTCATATTGAAGCTATAAGGCAGTGCCAATACAATACCAACATGAAAGGAGAGACATGCTCAAAATAAGACACAACCAATGTCTTCTTCACTTTACAACCACACAATTAATTAATATACGTTGTAATCAAACAAGATTATACCACTTTAACTATTAGAAGATAATAAACATTAGATGAAACACTCAAATCTACAAGTTTCCTCGTAAGAGATTTTTTAAAGAATAGATTGTAGAAAAACTACTCAAAGATTTCATACTAATAATATCAGAAGATTACAATGGTCATTATACTAGTACTCTCACTAATACCATGAAATATTCATCCAATGATAAGGATGACCGAGATCAAAAACTATAGAGTGAACACACACAACTACTGAAGTAAGCAATCAAAAAATAATCAAAACTAAAATAGATTACTTTTCCACTTAAAGGTCAAAAATTTACACACAAATTTCAACTAAAGGTCAAAAATCATGAAATCACATTTTCCTCTATTATTTTTCTTGTAAATATGGTGCATTACTTTTCCACCATGAAATGTTAACTACTATTACCAAAATGAACTAGACAATAAATAAAAAATGTGATAATCACTAAAACATCCCAATCATGCTCCTAGATATATTTTCCTAACATTATCAATACCTATGTTTTTCCTTGCAATGTTTTGTCCTCACGATGTTTTTGTCATACTACTTTTTTTTATCATACTACATTTTAAATGCTACATTTGTTACTACTATGTTTTTGGCCATTATGTTATCACATAGAGCCATATAAAGGAGATGGATTTCATATACAAAGTCTAAAATATCACAACTCTCATAGGTCTCAAATCTATCACAACTCACAACTAAGTAATTCATCATAATCTATAAGACTCCAAATATTCCATGTGTGTAGCTGAAATATAAGAGGTACATATATAGGAGAAAGGTAGATAAGACACCACAACCTCATGCATGTGGGAATAACTACTCCAAAATAGGTTGAAGATAGGCATGACCTAACATTCTTAGGAATATATAACTAAATTTCTCAATGACCAAATAAAACACCTAAACAAGCTAAATAGACCATGTAGGTAAAACCACATAATGGGAAAAAGCCAACACTAACAGTGCCATTCAAACAAACCCTAATTATAAATATTTAATTTCTTATGGCTGTAAATTTTTATATAATAGTTTCCTAATTCATTACCTCTACTTGACTTAAGCTATAACAACATTATTTTACCCATTATGAGACCTAGGTTGTCTTTCTTAGACTAATTTAATTTTTCTAGCTTGGGACTACAATACTCTAGGGAGACACTACCTTCATATTTATGTTCAATTCATTTTTAATATATCTTCTTATAAATATTAATATTTACTATATTTTTATATATTTAAATAAACATTATAAAAATATATAGTCTATATTTTTTAGCCTGGTATAATAGAATTTTTACCAATTATATAAAACCTAAAATAAAACTGAAAAAAGAGGATATAGCCCATCAATTTCAAGGCCTTTTCATCCATTATAATGTATGTAATAATTATATACATATTTTTTACTCAAATCCATCCATTTTTTGACTGCTACATGTTTACCATAATAATTGAAACATGTCATTTTTATGATAAGTGTGCTTTATCAAAATGGATATTAACTTGATGAAAGATATTAGGGTAAATATCTATGATAGTTATAAATACACCAATTAATGTTAAATTAATGAATTTTTAGTGAAATATTTACATTTTAGTTATAAATATACAATTAATACTAGTAGTTACATTGAAGGTGTAAATTACACTAGAAGGGATGTCATTGTTTTAAGTGTTTATGAATATGAAGTGGTGGAGCAGTTGTCATCATTGAAACAAATTTTTTGAAATTCATTTTTTTTTGGTTTATTGAGTAGCTTTACATTTTTTTAGATGATGTGGAAGAGTTATTACATTGAGTCTTGTTTAATTTGATTTTATAAGGTTTACATGTTTAATATGCCTCATTATTTAATAGTGGTCAAATGTAAATTTAGGGAGATATGTATGTCATACAGTGAACGTACTCTTGATATAGTAGTGAAATTCAACCCTTGATGATCAATGTTGCCAATATAAATTGCTTCCTTATTGAGAGTCATTCCTTGTGCTTTATGCATGGTCAAAGCCCATGCCATTTTGATAGGCATTTGGTGATGATTACCCTATGTAACATGAGTAATCAAAAGATGTGTTGGATTTAACATGTCCCATGGGAGACCAAAGTATTTTTTCAAGGTAATAATAACATACATGGGTAAGAACGGTAGTATTGAATCTATATTTTAGAAAATGTGAACAATTTACCTAATGGATCCATTAACTAACCTTGTTTTCACCCATAAACTAGATGTCAACATAATCTTTTATCCTTAACATAAAAGCATAATGGGATTGAGTGTTGACGTGGTTAGGTGTGTCTTGTTGTATAATATATTATTCTCTACATATTACAATTTTAATTTTTAATGATTTTAACATTTTCTTGTTATGTATTATAGCCAACTTGTTAGTTGCATACAAATGTGTCAATATTTTAAAATCTTATTATTATTCTATACATATGGATGACTCTATTATTAACATGATCATATTCTAATCATATTTTGTTAGGTCTGCATTTTTTGATGTTAGTTAATAAATTTCTCAATAGTAGTTGATTTTTTGCGTATCCTTGTTAATAGAAAGTGGTGTGTAATGTCACAAGTGTGTCAAATGTTTCCCATAGTGTGTGATCAAGTGACTCCCACCCATACATTGTTATGTCATTTATAGAGGGAATCTATCCTAGGTCTTCAACAAGTATAATTTAACAACCATTGAAATACTTGTTATTATTTTGAGGGAAATCCTTACATAATTGGATATTTATATTATTGATCATGTTTGGGCCTATGAATCTCATTTATTTAATGAGAACATATTCAATGCTTATCATTTATTCTTAGTAAATTGTTAGTGCTTATCCCTTTAAGTGCCTTCATTTCTTCAATAGGAATTTGAATCCCTAAATGTATTTTTGATGCATTTATGTTAAATGATTTAACCCCAATTAGAACAAGAAGTAGGGGAGAATTGATTCTACATGCAAGTCCATTCAAGTAAAATTTGATGCTATTAATTAAGTATGATTTCTTTGTACATTTTGTTCCTTGAATAATCATCTTAAGTGGTGGATATTATGTTATTTTTTGGGTATGGTGTAAATAATTATTAAGGTTATTGGTTGATTATTGTTGGAGGTAAAATATGACTGAGAGAGGGGGGAGGGGGGGGGCATGACTTAGTTATCTAATTTTTCTTTTATTTCACTTATCATTCATTCATGATTCATCATCACAAAGTATAAGCACTTGGACAAGCATCAAGGCAAAGATATCATATACAAAGCATGAACATGAGAAGAAAATCAACACATCATTTATGTGGGAAACCCTATATTAGAAGAAAACCCAATCTAAAGCATAAAACTAATGGAATACCTGTCCTATATGATATATAAGACAAGAGACTTTTAGACCAGAATCAACTGATCAAGGAGTACCCACTCCTTAATTTATTCTAGTACCTACTAGACTTTTAGCTAGCTCTAACTAGCAAGGATGATATAACCCCCTAGTTGATTAAGTAACCACTCAAACATATCAAATATAATTTCCACCACTACTCTAATGTCTAACACCTTCAAACCTGCTTCTCTTCTCTAGATAGGCACTCCTACCTCATTCATTCAACCAAGTCACCCTTTAGACTGTTAGGTCTAATGAATTTTTACCTCATAAACCTAATTATATAAAAATTATTGATCATATTCACCCTCTTAAGGTCCTAAATTACCTATATCTACTCTTTTAATTATCTCTTTTCTTTGTTTTTGTCCACACTCACTCTCATTATACAAATAGGCCAATTAGGCCTAATATATATACCATACTCTCATTCAACCCATCTTGGTCAGACAAGATGATTTACATGCTTGATATATATTTTAAATATATCCTTATACATGTTACATGTAAGATCCATACACTCTTTAGGTCATCCATTTCCCTTAAGACCCCAAAAAAGTTAATTAGGCCTAATAAAAACCTAAAGGAATTGGGCCTACAAACCAACATGTTACACCTTGGACTCTTTGGTCCACATTAAATATTCACAAAATATTAAAACACATAAGAAATACCTATAATATACCCTTTCACACTAACACAAATTTCCATACGACTTGGAACACAAACTCACCTCATGAACCAAGCCATTTTAACCTACTCGCCAAAAGGCCTAGAAACACAGAAAAGTTTATCATATAAAATTGAAGCATAATTATTATTTTATCAAAACATACACTGAAAAAATAATATATGTATAAAATATAGACCTATAAAACACCTCCATGTGATTTATACACTCCAACATAGGTCAACAGTCCTCAAACTACCTCTATCACAGGGTCACTCAAACTGTTCACATACTACCAAATTATAGTCATATAGAATCTCATATTTTATACTCGAAAGGATGATTTAAACACTTATAATATACATGAATATATTATATAATAACTCTATATAAACCTCAAAATGCTAGATCTCATGTTCTTGCAACATACATTGGTCTTACAAGCCAATCACTTAGGTTACTATCTCACAATTTTAGCATAGCCAGACAAGCTTATTTGTCATGCATGATTCATTAATATAACCTATATCTTCAGCTCAAAAAAATATTACATAGTATATTTAGGTCTTTAATAACATAATCATTCCCAATTTATGCATCATCACTTGTCCAAATATCTTAAACATATCACTTTCCTCTGAATGCCTATAACAGTCATCTTGACTTAAAACACAGTCATGATAAACATGACTCCTATCATCTATATAATCACTTATATTACCTATTTATGTATTCATGATATTATTAAATGACCTTATATAAAATTTAATCACAAAAAAATGAATGTCTAATATTAAATAAGAAACATATAGTTCATTCCATGAGACATACACCTTCACCATCCTCATTACATAGACAAGTCATCTTGAAGGAACCTTCTTGCCTATGTATGGTCATATAAATCACATAAAAATCAAGGAAAACTAATTCATAGATATTAAAAAAATACCCCAATACTCTATATTCATCCCTACTCACCTAGAACACTTCCTTAAACACATATTCACTATGCTTGGATATTTGTTCACTATTTTCACCATTTATATTTTAACAACTAGTCAACATGATTGACCAAAATAAGTGACATAGTGACTATTTATTGACAAAAAAACTCTATGGTATTTAATAACAAGTCTTGGCCTTCAATATCTAACAACTTTCATGCATTAACCTGGTCAACTTTGCCTGTAGTACCAAAATCTTTAGAAAAAATCAAATTTCTATACCTTCTACTCACTACCTTGACACACAAATACCACTTGGAGATGAATATAGGAGTCATATATAACTTAAAATAGTAAAAATTTGTCAAAAAATTCATTATGAGCCATATCCAACAAGCTTTCTCCAATCATGTCACTATAAGGGTTTCTAGGAGGGTTTTGACCAGTTTTCATTATCAATGAATGTTCATAAATATCTATCCCTAAATACACTAAAAAATAATTGGAAAGAATTATTATGTCCATGTGTTACCTCTCCAAAAATTCTTAGGTCACCATGCAAACCTACACATGCAAATAAGCACCACAAGTTTCTTCTCAGGCTAGGAAACCTCTATTTTGTCAGGGTGCGAAACACCGGAAGCATACAATTGATTACCAAAATACCAAGCAAATATAATATGCGGAAATAACCAGAATCAACAAGTAACTAGAATTTAGAATAACACAGAATATGAGAGACAATACACAACTTGTATTAATAACTCTTTCAGAAGGAAATACAACAAAGAATACTGCCACAGTTCTTCTTCCTTACACACCTCTAGGGCTGCCACACCTCTAGGACATAAACAGTAAATCTTCCCTCAAAGCTATCTCTACTAGGTCCCAACACCCAACTCAAACATAGAGTTGGTGTTCACCTTACACCTGTGCTCCATGCACTCCACAAGTGCTCCACGCACTCCACAAGTACTCAAAGTACTTCAAGTAGATCTCCCATGAACCTACAACAACCTGCTGTTCAACAGACCATACTTATGGAAGGAACTACCTTGCCTTCCTCTTAGCTCTCCATGTACTCCACGTACATACCAATGAGTACACACCGTACTCCAAGTAGATCCTGCCTGATACTGCTCCCTGTTGTGTTGCTGTCCTATCTAATCTCCAACCTACAGATCAATAAGTGGTTCTACATACCTGTGAACCTCGACCTTGCGCACACACACACCTGCAGATCAACGATCTTACTTACCATGTAGATCTCCTATAAGCCATGCTCACTTGATAACTAAGATCATACACTCCTAAAGAACCCAACTGGCTCTCCAATCCAGCACCAACACCCCTGGTACTGCTGTGGAACTAGGAGGAACACCCTTGCTCACCTCACACACAAAAGGAGCAAACTTTGCTCAACTCAAACTAGAACACCTGTCCAATACAACCATGAGTCTATTATATAGAACTCATCCAAACAATAATTAGACACTCAGTACAATAATTAGATCCACAGCTCTTAGTCTATAATTAGCACTAAGCATGCAAACACTTGGTTCGACACCCAACTACCCGTAATAAGCTCACAGTTGAACTACACAGGTGACCGACGCCGGTCCCTGTCCGCCTGGGGGTTGCCAACACCGACTGATCTCTGACCGACGTCGGTTGCTCTCCTGCCCTATCTTGTCGACGTCGGTTGGCCTGACCGACGCCAGTGTCTCTGGCACTCCAGCAACGCTTCTGCAACCTCCTCCATGTCTGCATCAGTGAAGCTTTTAGCTCCACAACCTAACAATCTCCCACTTGGAGATAAACAGCTGCACTATACCTGTACCTGTACCCCATCTAATCTATTTCCTGGTTTGTATCCCTCTTCAAGCTCAACCCTGAAGACAACCCACCACACATCCCGTGGTGTACCACCTGTCATCCGAGTACCCTGCCACATCCAAACCTACAAACACATGTAGTGAAGTCCTGACCCTGCATAGCATGAATCCCTGCTGCTGGTCCCTCTCAAATACTTGAGAACTCACTTCCCCAAATTGGCTCCTAACTCTCTGACAGCTCCCACTGCATGGGAATACTCAGGTCTATACCAGACCTCATGTGATTTCGGACACTGTACTTGTCCAGCCCTTAGTGTGCTCCGGCTCTATATCCTGAACCTCACCAACACCTGATTCACATCAGCTCCCACTGGAGACAAAAACTACCTGTGATCTCCATGTCTCCCATGTCAAAGAATTATACTGCTCCAAACTCCTCATGACATGCCACTAAACTAATCTTACCCTTAGCTCAGCAAAACCCTGTATGTACTAACCCTGCTAGCAAATATACCATCCACATACAGCAACAAAATGATGTCGCAACTCATCATCCACCTGGTAAGACAAACCACAGTAGTTACCCTGACATTGACTAAAGCCATGCTTCATCCTCCACCTATCAAAACCTGTACCACTGTCCTGTAGCTCATCAAGACCATATACCTAGTCTTCTATCTCACGTATCCATTCTCTCTATTCTTCTACTAAGGAATCCATTCGTCTCTGTGCTTTCGCACCAGCTGGCAACCCTACCAAAACTCCTGTTTGGTTCTGCATCATATCCCTGCCTAGCTCCCACCTGTTTCCTGGATCCTTCCTGCTCTATAATCAACAACAAGTATGAAGAAGAGGAACATGAATTTGAGGGCCTACTTACGTCTTCAGTCCTTCGTATGGGTGTTTGAGACTCCTTGACAACATGCTGTCCACCCAAAATTCGTTACAGTGACCGACCTCGGCCACTCCACAGTCTGCATCTGACCGACGTCGGTTCCCATGCGTCTGTCCCTGACTACCAACCTACTGTCGTTGGTGTCCCTATTGCCAACGTCGGTCCTACTGACTAACATCGGTCTTACCCTACCTGACACTACCAGCTTCGGTCTGCACATGACCGACATCGGCACCTGTCTATTCGATGCCGGTTCCTCCTGACCGACACCGGTATCTGTGTTCACCTGTGAGTGATGAATTTTTACCCGCAAGCTCCTTTGAATCAATCTCCATGTCCAAACTGCTCTTGCTCAGAAGTATCCAGCCCATCCACTGATTTATGTCTGCCATCTCCTCCAAGAACACCAAGGCTTTCCAGTTCTCGAGCTTGTCAAATACATCTGTCTTCCGCTTAAGAACATGCATCTCCTTCCTGCTCATGTGACCAAGCCTACGAAGCCACATCTCCGCTATAGAAGAAGAATCAGTAATATAAACAAGTAGATAAAGAGTACTTGTTTTCTTACCACCAGCTAATTCAAGTGCACCCGCTGTGAGAGTTCTTGTGCATCTCTCATCACCCAATCTTTCTGAAGAAATTAGCCATATCTCCAAACCTGGGACCTGCATGACCTTCATCAACACCTATGTGTTGGCCACCTACAATTTCAGCTTCACTTCCCCTTTGCCAATTCTTTGGCAAGGCTCACCAGCTCCTCTACCTGGGGCTGCATGGAAAGAGGCAACCGAATCTTTTATCCAAGATTCAACTTTATCCAAGAAACCTGCAAACACATCCTGTGCAATAACACCTGCTACATCTGTATCTTCAGTTTCTTCATGCTGATCTGCTACCAACCAACAATGTTCTTTTACCTGCTCTTTCTTTCCATGGGACCTTAAGTAACCATATGTGTTTTTCAACTCCTCCATTCTTAGCTTACTTTGATCTGCCGTTGCTCTACTCCCACTCAATCAGAAACCCCTGAGAGTGCCCTGTAACCAAAACACAAAACCTACTTCCTGCAACCTGGCTCTGATACCACTTGTCAGGGTGTAAAACATCGGAAGCATACAATTGATTACCAAAATACCAAGCAACTATAATATGCGGAAATAACCAGAATCAACAAGTAACTAGAATTCAGAATAACACAAAATATGAGAGACAATACACAACTTGTATTAATAACTCTTTCAGAAGGAAATACAACAAAGAAGACTGCCACAGTTCTTCTTCCTTACACACCTTTAGGGCTGCCACACCTCTAGGACATAAATAGTAAATCTTCCCTCAAAGCTCTCTCTACTAGGTCCCAACACCCAACTCAAACACAGAGTTGGTGTTCACCTTACACCTGTGCTCCACACACTCCACAAGTGCTCCACGCACTCCACAAGTACTCAAAATAATTCAAGTAGATCTCCCATGAACCTGCAACAACCTGCTGTTCAACAGACCATACTTATGGAAGGAACTGCCTTGCCTTCCTCTTAGCTCTCCATGTACTCCATGTACATACCAATGAGTACACACCATACTCCAAGTAGATCCTGCCTGATACTGCTCCCTGTTGTGTTGCTGTCCTATCTGATCTCCAACCTACAGATCAATAAGTGGTTCTGCACACCTGTGAACCTCGACCTTGTGCACACACACACCTACAGATCAATGATCTTACTTACCATGTAGATCTCCTATAAGCCATGCTCACCTGATGACTAAGATCATACACTCCTGAAGAACCCAGCTGGCTCTCCAATCCAGCACCAACACCCCTGGTACTGCTGTGGAACTAGGAGGAACACCCTTGCTCACCTCACACATAGAAGGAGCAAACTTTGCTCAACTCAAACTAGAACACCTGTCCAATACAACCATGAGTCTATTATATAGAACTCATCCAAACAATAATTAGACACTCAGTACAATAATTAGATCCACAGATCTTAGTCTATAATTAGCACTAAGCATGCAAACACTTGGTTCGACACCCAACTACGTGTAATAAGCTCGCAGTTGAACTACACAGGTGACCAACGCCGGTCCCTGTCCGCGTGGGGGTCACTGACGTCGGCCGATCTCTGACCGACGTCGGTTGCTCTCCTGCCCTATCCTACCGACGTCGGTTGGCCTGACCGATGCCAGTGTCTCTGGCACTCCAGTAACGCTTCTGCAACCTCCTCCATGTCTGCATCAGTGAAGCTTTTAGCTCCACAACCTAACATATTTTGCATGCAAAGAATACTTCCCAACATACAAGCTTTCTTTATCTTCCTCTTCAGGGATTGAAACTTGGTCAAAAACTTTTACCAACCATGTCATACCACAATAAATTCTTACATGAGCTTTACCAATTGGAATCTCTTCATGATTGCTCACAAGGACCTCATTAGCCCACCTTGCCTATTAGGCCTAGAACCACTAGGCCAACTTGCCTCTTGAAGGTACTTGTAAACTTATCCAATAAGCTCATATCACCTTATATATATTCAATCCACTCATTTAAATTACAATAACCAACAAAAAAGGATACAAAAGGCATATACCTCTTACCTCATTAGGCAACCTATCAAGGTCAAGCACATAAGGCATAAGATGGCTTGTACTCCACCTAAAGACCACCTAGAAGGACTTCAATTTCTCTCTCAACCACATGGAAATACCATGTAATCTCTCTTTATTCTCCATGACATCCTCACAAACCTCCATATGACCAACTGCTCCCACAATCTCTCACTAGTAACCAAGACTAAACTAAGCACTAAGATCATGCATATTAGACCAAGAACAATCTCATACCAATTTTTCATCACCAATTCCACTTGAAATCAATGAAAATACAACATTTAAACCAATATCAAAACATTATCCCCCTTTTTCATTGATGGAAACACCTCCTTTACTTTTCTCCCTTTTGCCAAAATGACAAAGTGGACTCTTCTACCAAACAGGATCTTCTATCTTTAATCAAGAAATTTAAGGAGATAAACCAAGAACACAAATAAGAGAACATATATTTCTCTCTCATGAATTAAAACCTAGAGCACACCAACTGTTAGCATCAGATCACAAAGCAACCATAGTGCTTCCCCTTAGACCAAGTTCTCTTCAAGAACCAACTCAGGTCATAGCTCCAAAAGACCTATAAGATCTTTTGGGCCTGACCACTAGAAAAGAAACAAAGCCACATCTCAAACCATTATCATTATATAATCATTTAACTTAGATCCCAATTTTTATATCATCAACTCATACAATAATATGAGCACTAAAGCATCATGTAAACTCACTTACCATTATACTTAAGGCACCATACAAAATAGCAGAGGCACTCTAACCATAGAAACATACTTGTAACATACTTATAATAGGCCAAAATATTCATCTAAAATAAAAAATTCCATACTTATTTGGAAATAAATCATAAAATTTCTCAATTTCTCCATGAGGCCTACTTAGACCCCTTGTAGCCTTATCTATCCACTATAGACCTCATAAATATCTACAATGATCACTTCAAGCCATGAAACTCTATATCTAAAGTCCATTACCATCCCCCCTCAAACATGCCAAGAATAAATCTCCAACTCATCCTCTTAGGATACTTCCTTCTTTAGTTTTTTAGCTAATTAGGTGTCCTAGAAGGCCAAAACTTGAATAACTTGAAATATGCTTACCTCAGACATTGTAAGACTTATTCCATCAACCCATTTGGCCCATTCAACTGATTTGAATCTTTTAGAACTTAACTCCAAATAATGACCACTTTTTCAATCATGCCTACATTATTAGGCCTTCAAAGTAAACCTTGGTCAAAGGTCATCCTCTAGTCAACACAGACACCTAAGATGGATTCCACACCTAGAGACCATAAAAAATCACTTCCATGCCAAATTTCAAGCCTCCACACCTTTTGGAACATTGACTTCCTCTAAACCTCCAAACACATGCTCTTGAGAAGAAGAACCAAAGACTACTCAAAATACTCCACCTAGTACAAAATCATTCATCAACCTATGAAACCACCTAGAGCATGTCTCAATCACATGTGAAGACCTTATTGAGCATAAAAAACTTCATGAAACTCTTCATTCTTTAAAAAACTCTTGAAACCAAGAAATCTATGCATACAGGCTTATTATCTACAATAGGCACCCTGACCAAATTGTCAAAATTATATTTGAGCACCTCATAAATGTAGACACCTATATCTAGCCACCAATAACCTCCAATCAAGATTTTGACTAATTTTCACCCAAAATTCACAATTTGGGATAAAAACACTAAAACATGCTAAGTGACGTGAAACTGACATATTCAAGTGCTACTTTTGGCCAGGGTATCCCTAAATGGGGCAATGCAATTTATGGGCCAGCTAGCTTTGATCAAATCATTCTGAGTAAAAATGCAAATTTTGCACCTAGGTGATCTTGATTTCTCTTTTCTATCAAATCTCTTACACAAGACACATGCCTTTGTTATTTGTTGTTGGTAACATTCTAATTGGGAGTACAGATCCAACACATCTAACATTGAATTCTAATTCCAATTTAGTCAAATTTTGGACTAATAACAAGGCATTTTGATCAATTTGGGTAATTTGTGCACAAAGTGCTTAAACATGCTTAAGAGCTAATTAACTCAAATTAAGGCCTAATTAATAATTCCTTGGAAACTTGTTGAATACATGTTTTTAGAAATGAATATTGAATATCTGCATCATCAGGGGACCTCATTTCTTGGGAAGACATCCATAGACTATAAATGCCATAAATATTAGGATTCATGCCTCCCATGCCTCATTAAAGCCCTCCATGCCTCTTAATTTCCCCTTGTTCCAATGTCATGATGAAGATAATTACAAACTTAATTCTAAAAATTGAATTAATCCTCAACCACACATCTCAATCTCAGGATGGATGATTCAGGTTGATTCTAGACATTTGCAAAAATCTATAAATAGGAGGCCTCACCATATGAATTTTAAAACTTGATTATGCAAAGTTATAATACACAAATGGTTCCAAAAGTTTTAAGCAATTAGTTTTATAATGCTAAATTGATTCCAAGCCAAGTAAATCCAAAGCCAAAGGTGCCAAGGAGAGATGGAGGTAGCCAAGCTTCCATTGCCAAGGACTTCATGAGCACACGCTAAGCAAGCCACTACTATAAAAGCATTTGGAGCATTCAAGGAAGGTGAAGGAATTCTTATATTTGATTCCTTGCTTTTTAGTTGTGTTTGTCATTAGATTTTGTTAACTAATCTCTCCCTAGTGCCTAGGCTTAGAGATGTTATGCTATTAGTGTGTTTATTTCACTTTGATTTCATTTTGGAACTAACACTATACTAACCATCCTATCTTAAGTCAAATTCCTAGATCACATTATGGTATGCCTGGTGGGACTAGATGCATCTCACACCTGAAAGAGATCATTTTTTAACTTTAAAATATTTATTTAAGCTTTTAAAACTCTTGTAAATTAATTTTCTATCTTTATTTTGCCATTTTTTTGCCACAGTTTTTACACAGTCACTAACATCGGTAGGTAAGATTGACATTGGTTTTGTAACATCGATTAGTAGAACTGACATCAGTTTTATACCTATCATCAGTCACATTGGTATAACTGACATTAGTTTTATAACTAACATCAGTTAGAAAATTTCACCATCGGTTGTATATAATTGATGTCAGTCACTGTGTTTTTCTAAAAACATAGACTTGAGACCTAATTTTTCAAATTTTATTGTTTCAAGCTAAAAAGAGCTTCAAAGCTAAAGGATATGCTAACATTTTTTTTGCAGGATCAAGCTTTAAATTTGCCAAAAACATGTTTAGATCAATTTTTTTTCATGCTTAAAATGAGTTAGGAACATTATTTTTGGTTCTTAAAGTAATATTTAGGTGCTTAAGTGAGTTTTTAGCATTAGTTTCAAAGTTACAACTAAGACCAAGGGGTCAAATGAACACCACCAAATCTTTCAATTTGGGTTTAAAATTGAACACACTTGTAAATTTTTTGTTTGCAATAGTTTTTTAGTTAAATTTTTGTTTGGTAAAAAGAGGAATGTTGCATGTATGTTCTTCCATTTATCCCCTATAGGGAACCCTTGAAATCACAAGCACCATTCCTATTACAAGCTAGCCTAGTCCAAGGCTTAGAAATAAAGTCATCTAGAGCACTCCCCAAAAACTCATCAAAGTTTGGGTGATCTTGAAAATGACCCTAAAGTCTTTCTACTTTCATTACTTATTTATTTTCATTGCATCTTGGCTTTTGAGGGGGACTTTATCACCTCCCACAAGTTCTTTATGGAAGCATTGACCTGGGGTTTCATTTCCCGACATTGACTTCATTTGGCTCCTTTGAAGTTACACATGAGACATAGTGGCACTTTGGACATTGCACTACACTAAGCAAACAATAGGATGTAGTGGTTTCAAAAAGGACTAGACCTTTTTGTAACAAGCCAAGTGATACTAACCCAAAATCCATGCTTTTATTTTGTATTGTTTGGCATGAAAGTCATTGTGCAATTGATTACCGTAGATCATTTGGAAACTCGTTAGATTTTAGACAAATCCTCACTTGTCATAGAAGTAATTTTGGTGCAAGGTGAACCTCAAGGTCCATGTCACAGTACTGTCATTTGAGAGAAGGGGGGTGTAAAAACCCTACTATATAATGTGCATTTACTTTTGGATGAACACTTAAAATTCTCTTAAATGATGTATATTGATGGATTATAACAATACCAAGCAACCTTGTTAGTTTAGGAGATAAGAGTGGTTAATTAGTTGGTCTTGTCCTAAATTAAGAGTATTTTTTGAAAAACTTGGTGTAAACAAATAATCTAAACCAAACACATAGTCCAATTTTTTCCTTTGGTTAAAGAGGCGTTATGTTGCCCATGTGAGATCATCAATTTACATTGTTCAAATTTTATCAAAAACTTGAGAGTCATATCATCCAGTTTGGTATAGTTATGCTACCCAATTGAGTCTAGACCTTGACCAAAGTTGTTTAAGTCCTTCACTTATAGCCTAAATTTAAAATTTCACCTTTATAAGTTCATAGAGTTGATGTGTTAAGTGGGTTCACCATTTACACTAAACATGAGGGAACATAAGCTCAATTTTCCATTTGGGTTGAGGGTCGTTTAAGACTTAAAATCATTGTCATCACTTGATAGACTCAATAAATTTTGTGCTAAACACTTGCACTTTGAGTCTGTGAACCATAGCATTTTGAGGCAAGAAAAGTAGGGTTATGCTATCAAAATTGTGGTAAAATGACTTTGCCTTAGAGAGTTTTTGAAGCAAACCTTTTATCACACCTTTTTGATAGTAAAGTGTCATTATGCTACCTAAATCATTTTGAATATTATTTCATAAACCCTCTTGCATATAGTTAGAAATTTGTTCCTATGTTTTCAGACTAATCTGAGTGTACTTTTTGAGATCTTTTATCCAAAATAGTTATACTATTCACTTTTATCTATCTTGTTGTCAAAAGAACCAAAGTTTTATACCATCTTTTATGAGAAAATAAACTATTTCAAAAGTGCCTTTTATTTCATACCTTATACCTAGTTGATCAAGTTCATGACTAAGAATCAGATGCCTAGTGTTTCTTAGAAGTGTTTCAAATCTTTTAGATTAAAACTTTCATCTTTTTCAAAGTCTAGATTTTGACGTCATTTGGCCAAGAGTCCTAGTGCATGACTTGTTTTGAGCCTAGCTTTTGATGCCACATTTGGTCAAAAGACCTAGCAAGTTTCAAATTCCTAGATTAGACTAATTTGAAACACTTCAACCTTAGAGTTTGGCATTTCAATTTTTGGTCCATTTACTTATTTATCTTTGTGTGAATAATAAAATGTTAGATACTTCATGCTAGCTTATTTCTTCACAAATCTTTGCACAAACCTTTTGATATTTTTGACAAATCTAGACCAAGTTGGAACATCATCTATTTTAGACATTATCTTTTTAGATTTTATAGAACTCTTTGACCCTTTTATCATAAAGCATTGACTATGAATCCCAAGATGCATTCCTACACTCATAGTGGACTCATGTACAATTTAGGCATTAGTAATGTAGTTTCATAGGAAGAAATGGTGAAAGACCCCTATACATGTAATAATTCTTATGAGATGGATTATTATCCTACTCAATCAGGAGCATAAAGTCAAGATCCATTGGCTAATTATTTGGTTAACACAGTGCCTTACTTAGAATAGGACCAAGAGCAAACCACATAATACCTAGCCATAATATGCACAGTGGATGAGCCATTTATTCAATAGTCATATTCTAATAATATGGCTTCCATATTTGATTCATTCTTATTTGAGTGATATTTATTAGATAACAAAGATGAGATTTTAGTTAGAGTCATAGAGGTGGGGGCCAAGTTTCCAGCGAACTTCCCTCATGAAAATTTATCAAGTTTGGTAAGAGTGCCCCACAATATCATTTACAATCAATAGGATTATTCTTACAATCCTATGGCTCTAGTGAAAATAACGTATTGAGACCCTAATATATATCATCAAGGTAAAAACATCATGAAATATCACTTTAACCAAATGTGGACAACATATCAAACCTACTTGAATTTAGCATGTGATTTCAATCAAATGAACATGGTGAGTAAGCCTCTTATTGACCTAGTTCCTTCAATAGGAGTGTTGATAGAGTCAACTGGACAAGATAATCTAAGTTCTAATCCATTCGTATAAATCACTTTGATAGATAACTTAATGCATATGCATGTCATTGAAGAAGTGTCTTAAACTTCTACACATGATAGTGAGCCAAATATAGTGGATAATGTGCAAACAACATCCAATCTCAATAAAAGTGGTACTAACACGCAAATAGATAACCAATAACATATGTTTATAGTTAATCTAGTGATTAGATCATCATACTAAGGAATGGGAGTTTATACACCCCAACCTCAACTAGATGCTTCCTCAAATGTGCAACCTATATGATTAGGAAATAAAATAATGGCTAACATCATGCCTCAATGACAGAATGTGATGAATCTTACTCCTCCTCAACAAGTAGCGAGTATTATTCCTCAACAACAGACATAATCTAGTATAGAAATGTAACAAAGGATAAATACATTACCACCTTAATTAGGGGCAACAAATATTCCACCTCACCAGGTAATGATGAGCATACCTCTTCAATCACATACTAATATGCCAATTCAAAACCAAGCAGTGACTAGTTAATAATGCATAAATATTGGTCAATGATAGCTACTAAGTTTGCAACATTTTTTAACTTCCTCATAAGGATTCATGCAACAAGGTCTCCATGTTTCTCAAGTACCTACTAGACAATCATTGGTTCCAAATATGTCACAAATCCAGAGACAAGGTCTTGGACCACAAGTTCCCATTCAATAATAAGGTATGATTAGTTGACAACATGTCTCTATTCAACCACAAAAGGCATAATATACTTATATCCCTCCATCCCAACCATAAAATCCTCCAAGTCAAACCTTTATTGCCAACCCAAATCAGAATATTGTGTAAACAAATGTATAATTTCAAGTACATCCTAATCTACATATGCATATTCTTGGTCCATTCCCAAACCAAAACAATATACCCCAACAAGTATCTGTATCATACCTCAGTCAAAGTGTCCCACTTGTGACCTCTCAACTATCTACCCAAACCAATGTTTTCCCTCAAACCAATGTCCCTTCCAATTTCTTATCCCAAGAATTGTAACATATGAAGGATGCAATTGATGTTATTCAGGCTGGGAAGTAGACTAAAAATTTCAAATTGGATGAAGTATATTCATATCCATTCAACATGGAGTATTTGTAGATAACATTTCCTCTTGGATACGAACCATTGAAATTTGATAAATATAAAGGGAAAGGTGACCCTAAGGTTCATTTGACCAAATTATTTGTCGCATATCAACTAGTGGCATATAGTAACATTTACCTTTTTATGTTGTTTCTAAGGATCCTGGATGGAAAAGCCTTGGAGTCATTTTTGAAGTTGACCAAAAATTTTGTAATAGATTTTGATGATCTTTTTGATAAGTTTGTGCAACATTTTTCTTATAATCTTGAGCATGAGATTTCATTAGTGGACTTACTGCAAGCAAATAAAAAAGATGGTGAGAGTTTTGTAAGTTATTTACAATGATAGAGAGCCCTTGCAAGCTATTTTACCCATAGTTTACTAGATAAATAATTATCCTTTGTGTTTACCAAAAATTTTCACAGTGAGATAACTTATCATTTAGAAATACAATGTGTTCATACATTCAAAGAGATCATTGATAAAGGTTTGTTGATTGAGTGGGTGCTCATCAATAAAGGAGTCATCAAGCTTAATTTAACTAATCAAAATCAAGTTACCAATTAGGGAAATAACTAACATCCTAATCAAGAACAAGCATCATAATTGGCATAGGCCAATAACCAAGAAAGACCAAAGAAATTCAACTATAATAGGAATGTTGTGGGAAATGGAGTAACTAAATCCCATCATGTACAAATGGTGCAAACATAATCTATACTACCTTTTCAACTCACTCCTACCCAAAAACCTCTCCAACCAATACTGCAAGTGCAATAATCAAGACCTACACAACAAATCTAGAAACTGTTACCATTGTAAACCCCTCCTCCTAGAAGAACCATGCCCACACATCATGTCTTTAGTGACCTAAGAGAACCTATTGAGTTTTTATTTCACATACTTTCTACTGCTAATCTTATTAGTTGGCCTATACCAAAGCATTATCCATAAGGCATTATTTTTCCTAATTGGTACCATGAAAATGAGTTTTGTGACTATCATCATGTCAACGGGCATAATCTGTGAAGATGTGTCCAAACTAAGCATTTAATTGAGAATATGTTGGAAAATGGGGAGATAACATTGGATAATGGTGCTTCCACTTCCAATAAAACTCTTGGGAATTATCAAAACCCCTTTCCTCAACATAACAATCAATAGTAAAAAAAATCAGTAGCAACAATAACGACCAATGCAGTAGCAAACCCAACATATCAAAATCAAAGGCCGAGCCAACGAATCAACAAAATTAGTAGCAAAACCCACAATTATAGAACAATGGACAAAACCAAGGTCAGAATGGTAACAACTAATAAACCTACCATGTAGTTTTACATGACTACAATAGGGTTGTAGGTCATATTATAGGGGGTAGCATTAGTACCATCTCTATTAATCCTAAACCAAACACTAATCATTCTAGACCATTGCTAAACAACAACATTCATCCAAATTACCTAGATAATCCTTATTTGACCTAGGAATTCATATAGGTAAACTATAAAATTAGGAATTCCCTTTTTGGACCTTATCTCAATAACTCATCCTTGCCATGTGACCACATGCAAGTGCATTGGCAACCAAAACTTGTTCTGTCTGGTCCCACACCATTCCCAACATTGGTTAGCAATAATGGTCTAATATTTAATCTTAATTGTGAAATCACAACTTAGAGGTTGAAGATTACTATCCCAAACCCATAACCATCTACCACTTTACATATCATCCAACCAACCATTTAGCTTCAGAATAAACCATTCACTACTGACCAAGCCAATAAATTTGATATTGTAGAATAATTATAGAAGACACTAGCACAAATTTATATTTTAGATTTTTTGTGAATGTTAATAATCCATAAGAACATCTTGAATGATTTTTTGACCTAATCCACTATTGCTAGTGACATATCCCCTGATAAATTCTAAGCTTTGGTTGGACACCTAGCTCCAGCTCAACAAGTCACATTCAACCAAAGTGATATGTCTTATCTTGCCCTGTTCCATAATAATATGTTATACATAAAAGTTTGTATAAAGTGGCATAAAGTGAAACATGTCCTTATAGACAATGAATCAAGCCTCAACATAGTGTCTTTAATGCTCATCAAGCTTCTTGGTTACATAATGGCAGATCTCTATGTAGAAATAATAACCATTAAAGCCTGTGATAATCAGGAAAGAGAATCACAAGGCACCATTAGTTTTCCAATTATCATTTGGCCTTTGACCCATGATACAATTTTCCATGTGCTAGATCTTGAGTTATCATATAATATGCTTCTAGGTAGGCCTTGGTTACATGAGATTCATGCAGTCCCATCAACATTGCATGAATGTATCAAGTTTTCCCACTCAGGGATGGAAGTGAATATTCTAGGAGATTTACATCCGTATGAACATTACAAGCATCTTGAGGCCAAATTTCAAAGCCATAATTATTAGTATGCCATGAATCCAAGTTCCAAATAGGATAAAGTAAAGGCTATACTTATTGATCCTTCACTAGATAATTGCATAGATCTAAATATCTTAGATTTCCTTTCCCACATGCTGCCTCCTGAAAATTCTAATCACTTCACCATTTCAGATAATAGACCTAGAGAGTATGTGACCCATGGTACATTTCATATTATCAATCTTAATCAAAATCCAAATACCTTTGGGCAACCTTAACTTAACCCATTTATGCATTGGCAACAAAAGAACAAAGATAAGGGAATTATCACATTTGTACCAACATCCAGCCTAGGACCTGACCCTCTTGAAGGAGATGAATCATGGTTATACAATGATGACCAAGATAATTGTTATAAAAATGCCAAGTATCCTATTCTTAATAGGATCATGGACCATCACAATTATGAAGGAAGAGGCCTCATACCAAATTAGAAAGGAACTATCAAGTCAATTTCCATGACTAATTATGAAAGACCTTATGGACTTGAATTTAAACCACCAGGGAGTGACTCCACATATCTTATTCAAACTCCATCACCAGTGACTAGTGATGATGATGTCGATAGTGAAGTAGAGTCTGATCATAGCCTCACCTTTGATAACCTAGTTAAAACCAACTTGTTTGATAACAATGCCATTTTTACCCTTACCTTCACCATTCTTCATAAACCATTGCCATTATATTATCCCCAACTAATATATTGAGACCAACAAGAATCTAGTCTGTCGATTGATGAGTTCCAAAATGATGAGGCATTCTATGACTTTTTAGGCCTTAGAGACAACATTGCATTGGGAGATCACAAATTAGGATTTTCAATCACATTAGATCTTGTATCCTATTTTAGAGAGTGAGTGAACACCCTAAAAAAAAACAAATAAATAAAACATTGGGTCCCAAAGTGAAAACCTCTTTGAGGCACTTTCAAACCAAGGAAAAAGTAAAGATAAAGGCCATTCTAGTGGTGAAAACCTATTTCAAGCACCATTAGATGGGGGTGTTCATTCTTATTCAAATTTAGACTAGGAGACCACCACTGATGAACTTGTCTATGGATTCAGGTTCAAATTCAAGAAACAACAAGTATTTGATCAAATTCTTCAAGAATTTTTGACTATTTTTGTCACATAGCTAGATATCCCATTAGAGGACTCAGATTCATCATGCCTAGGAGAAGTTGAAGAGCAAGTCCTAATAGAGGACCCTGACATACTTCAATAGTTCAAGTCATTACCTACTATCCTAATATATGGTTCAACCCTTCTAGTAGAAGATATAATAGTGGTAAATATCAAGACTCCATCAAACCTAAAATGGATAAAATTAGGTTCATCCCTCACTAAGGAAGATTGTGATGTCTTTATATCTCTATTAAGAGAATTTATAGATATATTTGCATGGGCCTATTCTAACATGCCAAGTTTAGACCCCACCTTGGTTCTGCACCACCTTGTGGTTAATCTTGACACTAAACTATTCAAACAAAATCTACGTAAGATGTATCCTTGCATTTTTGTATTTATAAAGAAAGAGTTAGAAAAACTCTTAGAATTAGAATCTATCTGATCCATTGATTACTTAGAATGGATCTCTAATGTGGTACTGTTAGTAAAAAGCCTGAAGGGATCAGAATTTGTACTAATTTTTGAGATATCAACAAAGCTTGTCCTAAAGATAATTTTCCCTTGTCTAATATTAACATGATCATCAATTCCATGGCTGGTTATGAAATGTTTTCACTCATGGATGGCTTTTTAGGATATAACAAATCAGAATAACACCAAAGGAACAACATAAAAGAACATTCACCACTCCATGGAGAACATTTTGTTATCAAGTACTACCATTTGGCCTTAAGAATGCTAGAGCTACATATCAAAGGGCCATGACTATCATATTTTATGATATGATGCATGATACTATTGAAGACTATGTTGATGACATATTAAGAAAATCTAAAACTAGGGCCAATCATCTAGTAGTGTTACATAAGATATTTGAAAGATTACTGGAGTACAAAGTCAGACTCAATCTAAAGAAGTATGTGTTTGATGTAAATTCAATCAAACTACTTAGCTTCATCGTGTCTCGTAGAGGTATTGAAGTTGATCTAGCTAAAGTCCATTCTATAACCAAGATGCCACCACTAACCAATTTAAAGCAAATCTATAACATGCAAGGTAAGATCCAATAAATCCAACACTTCATCTCTCAGCTAGTAGACAAGTGCCATCCATTTACACACCTTTTGAAGAAGGGAGTTACATTTCACTAGGATGATAATTTCCAAATAGATTTTCAATAGCTCAAAGATTATCTTGTTAATCCACTTGTTTTATAATTTCCTATGCCAAGAAAGACATTCTTTTTATACCTATCAGCTACTGACCATGCTTTGGGGGTACTCTTGGCTCAACATGATGATAGTGGAAAAGATCATGTTGTATACTACCTAATTCATACCTTGGTTACATATGAACATAACTATGCACCTATTGAAAAAGCTTATTTAGCCATGGTCTTTGTAGCTCAAAAACTATGCCATTACATGTTGAATAATAAGACCATGGTCATTTCAAAATTAGATACACTAAAGAATATGCTATCTAAAACATTTTTGCAAGGTAGAATGGATAAATGGATCATACTTCTCAGTGAGTTTAACATAGAGTATATCAATCAAAAGGCAATCAAGGGACAAGTTCTTATAGATCAACTTGTTTAATCACCTCTCATGGACACACAACCACTCACATTTCAATTTCCTAATGAATCCATAATGACCATTAACACACACCTTGAGGAGCAACCTTGAAATATGTATTTTGATGGTTCATTTACTGCACATGGATTAGGGGCAGGCCTATTGTTTATTACACCACAAGGAGATCTAATCCCTAAATCATTTAGAATGAGATTTCCTTACATAGACAACATGTTTAAATATAAATCACTTTTTTTAGGACTTTGACAAGTAGTGCAATGGAATATATCTCATCTTCAAGTTTATGGTGATTTTTAGTTAATCACTAATTAGGTCATAGATCATTTTTAGAGCAAAGATGACAAGCTAGTTCCATATAAAGCCATGGTCGACACTCTTAAGCAACAAATTACCAAAATTCATTTTGAACACATGCCAAGGGATAATAATAGAACTATAGATGCCATGGAAACCATTGTCTCTCTGATTCACCAAATAGATAAAGCTAGAGAGTATTAGTTCCTCATTAAGAATTTATTAGCACCAACTCATGAACCTTTAACCATTGCCATGATTTGTGATATTTTTGGTCCTAATTCTATCTAGTACTTAGACCTTTACAACTACCTTCATGACCAAGTTATATCACCTGACCTATCTTGAAAGCAAACCAAAGTCTTCATTCATCATTCCACTTGTTATACTCTACTTGGATCCACCCTTTATTTCCATAGTTTTGATGGAACTCTACTTCATTTTTTAACTTCAGTAGAGTCTACACTAGCATTAAGAGAAGTTCATGAAGGATTATGTGGTACTCATTCTAGTGGGCTAGTACTATCCAAAAATCTCTTATGTATTGGTTATTATTAGCTTACAATGGATGTAGATGCCACTGCATATGTAAAAAAGTGTGAAAAATGTCAACATCATGCTAATCTGATTCATGCCCTAGTAAAAAAATTGAAACTAATGTTGACACCATCGCTATTTTCTACATGGGGACTTGACCTCATTGGGAATATTAACCCCACTTCATTTGATGACCATAAACATATCCTTACCACCACCGAGTATTTTACTAAGTGGGTTGAAGTTATACCCCTCACTTACATGATTGGAAAGCAAATTTATAAATTTATATTCAACCATCTCATTGGCTACTATATTATCCCCTCTAAAATTATATCTGATAATGGAGGATCATTCAAGAATAAGGATGTAGACTAGTTATGTACTAAATACAACATCACATAACATTTTTCTATTGCATATTACCCTCAAGGTAATGGCCAAGTTGAGGCATGCAACAAAACCATTGTTAATATTCTTAAAAATATTGTCAATGATGTTGATCATGATTGAAACTTATATATATTCCATACCCTTTGGGCATACTGTACCAATCATCATACCCCCACATGAGCCACTCTATTCTCACTTGTTTATGGTACTGAAGCCATCCTTCCCATTGAGGTATAGTTACATTCACTGTGTATCTCTTTGAATCATGTTTTGGATGATAATGAATATTGAGTAACCCACCTACAAGAGCTATACCTACTTAATGAGAAATGCATAGCTATGTTCAACAATATTTAAGCATATCAGAACTGACTCAAAGGACACTATAATCAACATGTTAAGTATAGAACATTTAAACTTGGTGATCTTGTTCTTAAATAAAACCAAAAGAGTACCATGGTCGAGGAGAAGCATAAAGGAAAATTCAAACCAAATTGGATAGGGCCTTTCATCATTACCATAGATTATGGATCAGGAACATATAGGCTTGCCACACCAGATGGAGATGAACTTATAGAGATGATGAATATTATTCACCTCAAGAAGTACTATGCTTGAGCACTAAGATGTATTGTCTGTAAGGACCATTTCAGTTATGCCATTTTATCACTATTATTCTTTATATACAAGTACCACCCTTATCTATTTTCTTCATTGTATCCACTTTTTTCTCCCATTCTATTGACCTAGTGTGTTCTAGAGCCTACCCTATTTGACCTTGGTTTTTACCATTCATTACACAATTTTAGCATTAAGGTATCTAATCAATTTCATAAATTGGTTCAAGTACTTTAGACAAAGATCATATTTTAGGAAAATATGATATAAGTTTTGATAGTTTCATCCTTCATTTGTTATTCCTTTCTTATCATTAGTCTTGCCACTAATTATAAATGCCTTTAGGAAAGTTAGTACCATTGATCTATGTCATTGTGTCCTAGTTATAACCACCTATGGGAGAACTAAGGGAAACATTAAGCTTTGACATACCAACTTGACACTTCCTATACCATGTTGTACCTTTTTAACAACTATGCCTATTTTTATTTGAATTGACTGCTACACTAGTCAAATTCCTTTGCTGTAAAGGCAAAACTACAATGACTTGAGGTCCTACTTTGGGACTATGTAGGAAATGCTCAATACTTGTTGAGGTTATCTCAGTCACCCATTTCCTCACACTCTCTCCATTTTTTGAGTAACCTAAGCCATATTCTCACCATTTTTCAAGTAACCTAAGCCATGCTCTCACCATTTTGTAAGCAACCTAAGTTTGAACTCTCTCACTATTTTGTGAGCTTGACCCATTTGGTGTATAATCATTCTTGATTGAGTTAAGATACTCTAAAACAATTCCAAAAATATTTGAAAAATCATTAGAAAATAATAAAAACATTGACCACTTCTTTGCCTTAAGGATTCTAGGAACCCTCACTAATTTATAAGCAAATCACTTGTCATTTAGTTTCCCCATCCTTTTTGGAATTTTTCTCTCATGCACTTGCCATTTTTCAAGACCATTCATATTATTCTATCACATCCATTCTATTTGTTTTCTTTAGTTATCACATTCTTCCCATTCACTGGGAGAACTACATTTGGCCTAAAGTTTTTTATTGGATATTACATCAATGGAACTATGTAGGTAACATCCACTTGCCTAGTGCATATGGAGACAACTCAGCCACCCCTTTCCTTTTCTTCTATTCCTCCATTTTTTTGTTTGTTAAGTTGTCACCTATTTTCTAGGGGTAATGTTTGTAGGGTTTCTATTTCATTGTTTATTTATTTATTTCTACTTATTTTATTTTTGTGTCTATTTGTTTGTTTGCTTTCAACACTATTGCATTGATTCAACTCATGTGTGTTCATTAGGTGATTAATTTCCCACACTTATACTTGAATCCATCCATATTCATATGTTTACAATGTCATCATGGTTTCTATCATTGGTGCATTGTTTTCCATTGAGTATTGGATAATGGGAGTCAGTTCTCATGCAGATATTAGCCAAGTCCTCATGATGTTATACCATGATGCCTACCAACATGTGATATAATAAACCTTATCTTCAAGAATTATATTCAGCAATGGTGGTATCTCTTCAGCACCCACATCCTGATTCCATCCTAATCATATCCCAAACAGAGTAATTAACCATGAAAAAATTTCAACCTTTATTAGTTTGGATGAGCATCTCCCTACTAGTAGGTTGTTCCAATTCATCATTACCCTCTATGTTAAGTTATCATCATTCCCAACCAATTTTATCATGTTTTCCATAATTTGGGTCCAATGATTATAACCACCTATAGGAAAATGATTTCACACCATGCCACCTGCATTTATCAATGATTATAACTCCCTTTGGGAAAATCATTATGTTGTCACCACTTTATTTTTTCTATCTATATAGGGGCATGTTGTTATCTTGTTTGTCTATCCTAACTGGGGTAGCTCCATCTTCTCAATGATTATAACCAACTTTGAGAAAATCATTGTGTTATCATACCATGTTACCACTATTAAGGTACAATGCTTATAACCACCTTTGGGCAAATCATTTCACACCATCCCACTTTCATGTTCAATGTTTTTTACTACTCTTTCAAAATCATTGTGTTTTCACCCCATCATCTTTCCTTTATTTGGTCCCCTTATTTTACTTCTTTCATTTTGAGGGACCATTTGCAGACGTACTTGTGCCAACTATTCCCTCGATGGGGAATCATATAGTTAGTTTATCATCATTGTAGTTGTAGGCATACATGAACTTTTCATTTTTTAAGAAGACATTACTGTGCTTAAATCTTTTAATGCTTTTACAAATAGGGTCAAACTATAGACACCTAAATCTGGCCACCAATAACCTCCAATTATGTTTTTGACCAATTTTCACCCAAAATGCACAATTTGGCTTAAAAACACTAAAACATGCTAAGTGACATGAAAATAACATATTCAAGTGCTAATTTTGGTGAGGGTATCCTTAAATGGGGAAATTCAATTTATGGGCCAGCTAACTTTGATTAGATCATTCTGAGTCAAAATGCCAATTTTGAACCTAGGTGCTTTGGATTGCTCTTTTCTATCAAATCTCTTGCACAAGACACATGCCTTTGTTATTTATTTTTGGTAACATCCTAAATGAGAGTATGATTCAACACATTTGACATTACCTTTCAATTCTAATCTAGTCAAATTTTGTACTAATAACAAGGCATTATGATCAATTTGGGTAATTGTGCATAAAGTGTTTAAACATGCTTAAGAGCTAATTAATGCAAATCAAGGCCTAATTAATAATTCCATGGAAACTTGTTAAATACTTGTTTTTAGAAATTAATATTTAATATCTGCATCATCAGGTGACCTCATTTCTTGGGAGACATCCCTAGGCCATAAATGATACAAATATCAGGATTTATGCCTCCCATGCCTCATTAAAGCCCTCCATGCCTCTTAATTTCCCCTTATTCCAATGTCATGATGAGGATAATTACAAAATTAATTCTAAAAATTGAATTAATCCTCAACACACATCTTAATCTTAGGATGGGTAGTTCAAGTTGATTCTAAACATTTGCAAAAATCTATAAATAAAACACCTCACCATATGAATTTTAAGACTTGATTATGCAAAGTTATAATGCATAAATGGTTCAAAAAGCTTCAAGAAATTAGTGTTATAATTCCAAATTTATTCTAATCCAAGATAAGCCAAATCCAAATGTTCCAAGGAGAGATGGAGGTATCCAACTTCCATTGCCAAGGACTTCATGAGCACAAGCCAATCAAGCCACTACTACAAAAGCATTTGGAACATCCAAGGAAGGTGAAAGAATTCTTGTATTTTATTCCTTGATTTTAGTTGTGTTTTTCATTATATTTTTTTAACTAAGTTCTCCCTAGTTTCTAGGCCTAGATATGTTATGTTATTAGTTTGTTTATTTCAGTTTGATTTCATTTTGAAACTAATACTACACTGAGCATCCTCTCTTGAGTCAAATTATTAGATCACAATAAACATATCCAAGCCATCCTCCCTCTTTTTATACATCAAAAATTAACTTGAATCACTAATTTTCAAACTTATATCCACCTTAGAACATGATATTAGTAACTTGGGCACCTTCTAGGCAGTCATCACTATAAAAAATGGTCAACTCTAACTTTTGACAACAAAACTCACTTCTGAGCTCATCAAGAACTCAGAACACCTAGGAATGACTCATGAATATCTTATTCATGTTCTCATACAATCCATTACATCATCTATCTTCAAACCAACACCCATACCAAGCATCTAAAAATGATCAAAATGACACTTTAGGACCTGGAGACCTAAACATACCTCATGAAGAACTGACATGCTTCACCACCTACTGAAATCAAAAATCCTTTTCATGATATCAAAAAGATACCTTCATGAATAATTATTTCAACACTTATTAAATAAAATAAGAACCTTATGATGCTACAGGATAGTGATCACTATGAATAAGTCAACTTAGTTTGTCAATGTTTCTCAAGTTCCATTCCATGGTTTTGAATCTTGTACTTTAGACCCCTTCTTGAGCCAATTGTGAAAATAAAAACATTAAATAATGAAATACATTATCATTGGTTCATTATACTCCTCAAAAATATATCTTCATCTTCATGAGAAGGAACATAATCAACTTTGTCACCTCCAACTCTGTCTTCATGCAAACTTTGAATTTCTTCACATTCAAAATACTGAACTCCTTCATGGGATCTGTGGTATGGAAACAAGAACTATTATGACCATTTGACATCATCTTGATAGTAAATAACCATGACACCTCACAATACATCCTTTATAAACATTTTTATATAATTTGATTAGTCATCTTGAGAGTCTAAGGTCACCATTCAACTTAGTAAGTCACACTAATCTGTCAATCAAGAGACATGGAGAGACACAGTTAACTTCCATGGAGATTTTATTGTAAAAACACATACTTATAGATATATATTAATGAGTTAGACCTTGTAATATACTTTATTCCCATTTTATATGAGTCTTCTCCATGCATAGGTATTCAAAAACCATTCACTCTTACTCAGAAAGCTTCATTAGCTCTTGTACCCTCATTAAGTCTCATAGAGACCTAATACAAATAGGAATATATTTAAAATGTCTTCAAGGTCATTTTTTCTATCAACATAGGTTTTATCTTAGAATTAGCATCAACATAATCCTTATTCATTTCCATATGCCTTCTTTGACAAACCCTCATGCTTGAAGAACCATATGTAACAACAAACAACTCACCTTGGCTTGAGTGAAGAACAATCCCTACCTTGACATCCTTCTTCATATTAGAGTGACCTTAAAAATTCATCAATATTGAAAGCAAAACTCAAAAAACATGAATAAAAATGACATCAACTAGGTTACCATATAGATAACCTCCAAGCTGCTCAGGATCACCTGTAAGCTGTTAAGACTCCTTCAAAGGTCTAGCTCTGATACAAATTGTTAGAGGTACAAGATGATTGAGAGGGGGAATGAATCAGTTATTTAATTTTTATTTTATTTCACTTATCATTCATTCATGATTCATCATCACAAAGTATAAGCACTTGGATAAACATAAAGATAAAGAGATCATATATAAAGCATGAACATGAGAAGCAAATCAACACATCATTTATGTGGGAAACCCTCTAGGGGAAGAAAACCCACTCTCAAGAATGAAACTAATGTATTACCTATCCTATATGATATAGAAAATAAGATACCTTTATACTAGAATCAACTAATCAAGGAGCACCACTCCTCAATTTAGTCTAGTACCTACTAGACTTTTAGCTAGATCCAACTAGCAAGGAGGCTATAACCCCCTAGGTGATTAAGCACCCACTCAAACACCTCATCTCTGATATCCACCACTACTCTGATTTCTTATACATATGATGATCACCTTATCTTGTTCTAACAAATTCAAACCTGCTTCTCTTCTCTAGACAAACACTCCTACCTCATTTACTTAACCAAATCACCATTTAGATTGTTAGGTCTAATGACTTGTTAGCTCATGAAATTAATTAGGAAAATATGAATAATCCTATTCACCCTATAAATTTCCTCAATGACCTATATTTTCTCCTTTAATTATCTTTTTTCTTCACTTTTGTCCACACTCACTCTCATTATACAAATAGGCCAATTAGGCCTATTATATATACCATACTCTCATTCAACCCATCTTGGTTGGCCAAGATGATTTAAATGATTTATATATATTTGGAATAGATCATTATACATGTTAAATTTAATATCCTTACACTCCTTAGGTCATCCATTTCCCTTAATACCCAAAAAAAATTAGTTAGGCCTAATAAAAACCTAAAGGAATTAGGCCTACAAACCAACATGTTACACCGTAGACTGTTTGGTCCACCTTAAATATTCACCAATGCTTTAAAAACATAAAACATTCATCCAATATACCCTTTCATACTCCCACAAAGTTCCATGCCACTTGGAACACCAACTCACCTCATGAACCAAGCCATTTTATCCTACTTATCAAAAGGCCTAGAAACACAGAAAAGTATGTCATATAGAATTGAGACATACTATCAATTTTCTCAAAAAATCCACTGAAAAAATCATATATATATATATATATATATATAACCTAAAATACCTATGCAAAACCTCCATGTGCTTTAGACACTCCAACATAGGTCAACAATCCTCAAACTACCTCTCTCACAGGCTCACTCAAACTATTCACATACTACTTAATGATGAGTTCAAAACTTATAATCCACATTAATAGATTATTTTAGACCTATATATCAACCTCAAAAGGTTATATATCATTTTATTGTAACATACATTGGTCTTATAAACCAATCACTTAGGTAATTGTCTCATAGTTTTAGCATAGCCAAACAAGCTTATTTGTCATGCATGATTAATTCATATAACCTATCTCTTCAACTCCCACAAAGATTATATATTCTATTTAGGTATTTAATAACATCATCATGCCCAAATTATCCATCATCACTTTTCAAAATATCTTAAACATATCACTTTCCTTTGTATGCCTATAATAGTCATCTTGACTTAAAAAATAATCATGATAAACATGACTCCTATCATCTATAGAATCACTTCCTTGAACTATATATTTATTCATTATATTATTCAATAACCTTATATCAAATTTAATCACAAAAACATGGATTTATAATATTAAATAAGAAACATATAGTTAATTCTATGAGACATACACCTTCACCGTCTTCGATACTTAGACAAGTAATCTTAAAGGTACCTTCTTGCCTATGTATGGTCATAAAAATCATATAAAAATTAAGGTAACATAAGTAATATGTCTTAAAAAAATACCGCAATCCTTTAGATTCATCCCTACTCACTTGGAACACTTCCCTAAACACATATTCACTCTTCCTGGATATTTGTTCACTATTTTCACCATGTGTCTATTAGCAACTAGTCAACTTGATTGAAAAAATAATTTAAATAGTGATTTTTTATTGAAATAAAACTATATTTAATTTAATAACAAGTTATGTCCTTCAATATCCAATAACTTTCATGCATTGACATGGTCAACTCTGCTTGTAGTACCAAAATCTTTAGAAATAAGCATATTTTTGTACCTTCTGCTCACTACCCTGACACACCACTACCACCTAGAGATGACATAGTAGTCTTGTATACTTTCCAATAGTCAATTTTTTTTTCCCAATTTATTTTGAGCCATATCCAACAATATTTCTCTAATTGGGTCACTATAAGGGTTTCTAGGAGGGTTTTGACTAGTTTTCTTTCTTAACAAATGTTCATAAAGATCTATCCCTTAATCTGCTACAAAATACTTGTAAATACTTCTTAGGTCCATTTTATACCTCTCCAAAAATGTTAAATTCACCATGTAAACTCTACACATGCCAATGAGCATCACAAACTTCTTCTCGGGCTAGGAAACCTCTATTTTGCATGCACAAAATACTTCCCAACATACTATATTAATTTATCTTCCTCTTCAGGGCCTAAAACTTGGTCAAAACCTTTAACCGACAATTTCCTACCACAATCCATACTTACATGAGCTCTACCAATTGTAATATCTTCATGACTACTCACAATGACCTCACTAGCCCAGCTTACCTATTAAGCCTAGAACCACTAGGCTAACTTGCCTCTTAAAGGTACTTGAAAACTTATCCAATGAGATATAACACCTTAGATATATTAAATCCACTCATTTCATGTACTATAACCAACAACCAAGGATACAAAATGCATATACCTCTTACCTCATTAGGTAACCTTGTAAGGTCAAACACACAAGGCATAGGATGACTTGCACTCCACCTGAAGACCACCTAGAAGGACTCTAATTTCTCTCTCAACCACATTTACTATCTTTCCATGCTCCATGACATCCTCACAAACCTCTATACAACTAAATGCTTCTATAAGCTCTCACTAGTAACCAAGATTGAACTAAGCAATAAGATCATGCATATTAGACCAAGAGCACTCTCATACCACTTTGTCATCACCAATGCCACTTGACATCAATGAAAACACATCACTACCACTAATCTGCCAATAACTACCTAACAACTCATTTGTCATGGATCACTTGAGAACTCAACATTTGTAATTTTGGTGACTATGCATTGAGAATCAATAAATCATAACATTCTTAAGTATAGGTTGATTAATTCCTCTGAGTGCTTCCAATTATAATAATTTTAAAATTTATAAAAAATAAACTTGTTGATGTCATCTATTATAGTGTTTCTTGATGGGTTTATGTGAGACAAGAGTTCCCATTCATGCATTTCCATTTCCATATGTACATCTTATTGTATGTCAATATCGCCACTACTTGATTTAGAAATATTGTTTTCTTATGTAAATTTTCACTCAATATGCCATGGATTGTAGTAATATTTGGTTTGTTCCTAATGTGTAACAATGTCTTGCCTAGTTAAACCAATATCCACTGCAATGTTATGGAATGGTTTGTAAGATACGAGATATTCCCAACACAAAGCTTCATATGATGGTGAATCGATAACAAGAATAAATATAAATGAGGGAATATGTAAATAATTACATGAATTATTATATTTATCCACTAATAATATTTCCTTTGATTATCCAAATACCTTATTCGTGTGGCCTTCATGAGTGGCAATATGTCTAGAAAAGAAGGGTGATTTACATATGTGATAATGAAGGATGGTACTTTTCCTTCCTTGGATGTACTTTAGAAAACATGTTTGAATATATTTTTGCTACCATAGAGGGTAAAAAAAATTTAGTTAAAAATAATTAGAAGGAGCTTTTGTAATATTAGCCATGTCTCTTTTACAATAATGTCACGATCGACACTAGTTTTTGTAAAGAACTTATTGTATGCAACTATCACATATCTTTCAACTACAATTGTATCCAATATTATATTTATAATATGGTGGTATATGTCAAATTTATTTTCATATTTTGATACATACTTTGATATATATTTGAGCATAATGTTCTAGGAGACAACTAATTATTGACAAACATTTGCATGCCATATTGAAAGCATGCTTGTGTTGTGGATGTTTACTTTTTCATCATTATAGGCTAGAAGGTAAGTTTTGTGGCCTTCAACATCGATGAACATGCTTGACGTCACTTTTAATTTCCATGGGGATATATATCTACATTGTAGAGTTTTGCCCCTTTTTCATAAGCATGTAGACTCAGTGCATTTGGTGTGACTAAACATAGTTTACAAAGTTCTCATAATACTTATGAACATTGGCATTAATTATTTAAATTTTGGTGAAAATTATGGATTTTTAATATTGGAACAATTTATTCTATTATCACCACATGTATTTCATGTTGTTACATAATGATCAAATAATATCCTTATAGAATACTTGAAGAGGGTCTTCCTAGTCTAATGTGTCCATGTTGGGTGAATTTTTTAACCATATAAATCCATGGATGTGTGTATATATTTTTGGTTTGATTTTGTACATGTTTACAAAAAAAAAATTATGATTGTGTAGGATTTTTGTTTTTTATGTATTGAGTGTAATGAAGCATAGTTTGAATATTAATACCTGTACAAGTAGTTCTTTTTGTGGATTTATTTTTCCAAGATTTCTTCACAGGATATTACAAATATTTTATCCATGTATGAGATTCAAGATTAAGGTTTTTAATTAGGTTTTTATTCCTCCAATGATATATGTTACTTGGCATGGCTAGAGGTAACCTTGGCATGATTTTACATAGATTTAGACACTTAGTGTTCACTAAATTTAAGGTGAATAAAAATGTTGGGATCCTAATTTTGTGATCACATCCATTAGTTAATTTATATACTAGAACCAAAATTAGTGTGTACCTCTAAATGTTGATGCAAAACACATTAGTTGTTCTAAAATAGATGCATCAATTAAGTGTGTTATATGTTAGACTAGGTCCAAAATTATGATTAGTAGGTAATCCTTGATGTTGTATTTACAAATGCTATAGATGTTTATTGGTTTTGATGACACATCATTAGGTTTAACAATAATTAGGGACATCTTGGATAGCTTCCAAATTGGTTATCTTGATACTGAAATAAGTGCATAGAATACGTGTGCAAATATGCTTTCCTAATATGGGGTTGTTGGTACATGACAATTCCTATTGGAAAAAGAGAAGAAAAATCCATAAACAACAAACTCTTTATGTTGTACTCATTGATGGGTGAGCTAATAATATTTTACCAATTTATTACATATGGGAGGATACTATTGGCATTGTTTACACAAGTTATTATTTGGTCTACCTCTCTTCATGTATTTGGAAGAAATTATACAAAATATTATCTTTGATGATTTTGTATATTTATAGGTGAATTTGTGTCTCAATCTATGTAGAGTTTACTGATATGCATGTTTGAAATCTCCACAGTGATATGGTGAAGGGCAGAGGAGATATCAATAGGTTCAAATGGTAGTGCATCAATTGTGTTATGGTAAAGATGCATGTCTATATAATAGTGGTTATTTTCCATTTTGTAATATAAGGCCTAAATGACATTTGATCTATTTACAAAACATTCATATGGTTTGCTTTATAAGATAATTATTATTAATACTAAGATGTTTAGATATCTAGCCTTGTGTGGAAGGTACCTAGTAATAGTATATATATCTATGGGAAAGTTAGTTGTAGGATTGGATTACAAAGGTTATCAGTGAAACATTAGTCATGTAAACATAAATAATTCATAATAAACTTGACAAACTAAGCCAACCTATTTTTCAAGGGTTACTAATGATAATGAAAGATAAATGAAATAAATTAAATAAGCTTTACCTTCCCAAGTGATTCCACCATACAAGAGTGGATCCAAGCGTGTTTTTCCTCTTGATTTAGTGTTCTTGTCTTTGTCAACAATAGATGCCAAGTTACTCCATCATCTCAATACCATTATGCATAATCTAGGCTCAAGATGAGAAATCTATTTTCTATTCCTATCAAATGAAGCTTGAAAATAACACAATGATCAACAAAAAATGACGTGGAGACAATTTTACATTATAATTTTACTATTTTTATCTTAATAAATAAGGGTGAGAGGCCTTCTATTTATAGATTTTCCAAATGGGCTAGGATCAACCATGACTATCCATACTAAGATTGAGATGTGTGGACATGAATTAATCTAATATTTGGAATTAAATTGATAAATATCCTTATAATGATTTGGGATAGAGAGGTATTAATTAGGCATTGGTGCCCATAACCCATATATTTTATGCATTTATGGCTTATGGATGCAATCTCATAGATGATGTCACTAGGTGATGCAAATATTGAGAATCAATTTCCAATAATGAAATAATCAATAAAGTCCATGTAAAATCCACTTAAAATTTCTATTTGGATTAATTAGCTTTAAACAAAATTAATCAATTTTAGTGTAATTATTTGGAAATTGGTGCAAAATTAATCAAAATGGTTAGAAAGTCATATTACTGGGTTGTAATTTGAATCGAGAAGGATTAGAAAGTGTGTTAGATGCATTGGGACCATTATACCTTTTAGGGTGTTTCCAACACAAAATAACAAATGTATATGATGTGCACTAATGAATTAGAAGAAAAGAGTGATCTAGAGTATAAAAAGGAGAAATTATCATTTTGTCTCAAAATGAATTGATCAACATTAGGAATCAAATTAAATTCATTTCCCCATTTAGGGATACATTATCCTAAATTAACACTTGTATATGACAAGCTTGAACCATTTAGCACATTTTTAGTGATTTTGGCCTAAATTGTGTATTTGAGTGCAAATCGAGTAAGATTGACAATTTCAACACAAATGGTGTTAGGAATTAGATGTCTACATTTTACCCTTATTTGAGAAAACATAGAAAGACATTCAGGTGAAGCAACATCTTTTCAAAGAAAAGATTTATCAAGAATAAATTGGAAATGACCCATGATACCCCCTTGAGAGGAAATACGAGGATGAAAAAGAAGGATGGACTCTTAAAAAGAGAGGGAAGTGAGATTAACCCATGGAGTAGATCACATCCAAACGAGCTAATGCTTGCATACATGGCTACCATCAATGATCAAAATATAATTAGAGGTATAATGGGCCCCAAATATAAGGGTAATAGGAAGGATTCAATCCAAACATATAAGTGACACACTTTAAACACACCCAATTTGAGAATGCAAGCTACATGATTATGACATTGATAATTCCTAAGATAATTTGCACACTAAAACATTGCCATTATAGGTAGTAGTGTGGAAAGCTTGGAATTATAATAAATAGAAAATGTGGTCTCTAAAGGGAAGATAATAATATGTGCCTTAGTAGAGCATATTTGATCGTGATACGATAATTTTTCCCCAGTAGGGATAATTTTGATCATTGATAAAGAATAAATAATGGTCTTGAACCCATAGGGCTGATTTATATTTGTGACTTGGTTCAGATGTTGTGTAGCATGGGCAAATTGGTAAGCAATTAGCTTAAGGATATAACCTAAAACATAGATTAAAGTGAGTGGGTGTAAACGTAGATGTGATGGTATAATTACTATGAAATTCATAAAAAATAGAATATGAAGATGCACAAGTGATGCAAAAATTGAAAAGAAGAATAAAGATGACCATGATAACCCATGATACATTTGTATTCAAGCATTACCTACATAACCCACATGGACCTCAAGCCAATGTAGTTCACCCATAAGCAAGAGAGAATGAAATGAGGGATGATGAAAACATACCAAATATTTGATTAGACTCATGATGTATGTGAAGATATGCATGTCTAAGCATTGAGTCGAGTGCTAAAACCTAGTGAGCCTAATTTATGCATAGTGATATTGAGATATGTTCATCAAAGTTGTGTTGTCATTAAGACTTTAATCTAGAGCACTTAGTGCTTGATATTTCAAAAGAAAATATGCATCATAAGTATGAAGAACTCATAATGACATGGCATTTTAAGTGTGTGGATCTGGTTTAAATATGAATACCTATAACTAAGGATAATGGTAAACAATGACCAAAACTAGAGTTATAACTATTTACATTTAAACAAACAAAAATAAAAAGATAAAAACAAAACATAAATGAACCTAACTTAAAATAAATATATGAATAATCATGAATTAATTAGGAACAAGAATGTATAAAAATAAAGCAAGAACATCTTAACAACATGAGATCAAGATATGAATAATAAAGATCTATGTGGACCATCAAGATGTATTTGGAAAAGAAACAAATCAAGACCAAATAAGAACTCAAAAAACACCAAAAACAATTGAATAAACAAAATGTTTTTAGAATTTTCTAAGTATCTCAACTTGGTTTGAGAATTAAGAGACATTGAACAGTCCAACTCATGAAAAGGCAAGAGCATGCCGATTTAAAATGATCATAAGATGGTGAGAGTGTAAGAAAAGTGAGGCTGAATTGACCTCACATGAATTGAGCACAACCTCAGTAATCCCATTAGGACCTCAAGTCATAGTGATTCTGCCAACACAAAGGGTGATGAAAAACTGACCATATCACAAGTTTATGAATAAAGGCAAACAATAAGGAAAATGATAATAGTAATGACCAAATGACATAAAAATTCATGATAAAAAGGCATTATACCTAATTTTTCCATAAGTAGTTATAATTAGGAAATGATGTCATATTACTGATTTGCCCAAAGGTGGTTATAATTAGGGATACTACTAATTTGCCCATAGGTGGTTATAATAAGTGATACTAAATAAGATAATAAATGAAAAATAACTTGCCATATCAAATGTCACACTGCTTCCATAGACTGCCATTCAATAGGATATTCTAAAACTATTGAGATTAGATCACAATCCCCTTGTAAAAGGTGAGATAAGAAGTAAAGGAACCAAGATCAAAACATGGTAAGTAGGATGGATAAAAAGAAACCTTGGCCTATAGTAAAGAAATGGTATAATAAAAATGTTATAAAGAAAATGATCAGAATATAATTGGCTATAGTGGCAAAAAAGTTTCCCCTAAGTAATGATTAACTTAGCTTGCTCACAAAATGGTGAGAGCATGGGACACAATACTTGAAAAATGGCAAGAGTGTGAAGAAATGGGTGATCAAGTTGACCTCAATAGAAATTGAGCACTAGCTACATAGTCTTAAAGGACCTTAAGTCAGTGTAGTTTAAATAGTGTGATAAACAAAACACAATGGTACAATATGTCTAAAAAAGGTCTATAGGGTTTCCCCCAAGATAAGAGGCATGATAATGGAAAATTATAATTGGAAAAGAGAAAAATGGTTCTACGTCTATTGATAACAATGAGATACACATCCTAGTCAATATATGAGACAACATAAATGATCAATTATAAATTTTCTATCCAACACCCTTTCTAAAAAGTGGCTCTATCAAGAACTTGCTATTGATCTAGATCTCAATAATGTGTTCATGATTTTTGTTGGTCATTGATTCTATTTCCTTCAAACACCGAGACAAATATCCTTATAGCCTCTATAAAGGAAAGTGATGCTAGATGTGGTAATCAATGTTAGGATAAATGATATAAGTGGGTAATGAATAGGTGGATGATAATAGAGTGTATAATTAATAAGAAATAAATGAAGATTAGGACTTTTAGTCACATATAATGTTGTGGATGCCAAATTCAACATAATTTTGGTTCTAATGGGGACAAAGACCTTGAAGATGCTCTTGATAAGACCACCATATTTTTTTGTTGTTTGATCTTGAGATTTTCTACCATTTGATTATGTTGTAGATTGGAAGCTATACTGATTTGGTCTTTGATAATGTATTTCATAAGTAGTGAAGAGATTTTATGATCAGTTGTTGGTGCCTCGATGAGGTTTTCACCAATGAATTCCTTTTGATTATCCCATAGTGCCTTCAAGAAGGTTTCATAAAAAGATGTTAACATTTAAATTTGATTGTCTTCTAACACCTTTAAAAAGTTTTTACTAAAAGATGTTGAGTTTTTTCTTTGATCATCCCCTAGCACCTTTAAAAAGGTTCAGTAGAAGAATGTTCTTCTTGTGAATGAATTTGGTCTTCCTCCTCTAATATTTTTCACCTGATATGTCTCTATGGATATAGTTTAATAAAGTGTGATTCTATCAATCCTAATCGATGCTTGTGGGAAGTGGAATATCAATATAATGGCTATGTTGGATGGAGGTAATGGAATAATGAATGGCAACACAATCCTTATAGAAGATATTAGTATGATTTATGTTGATGCTGAAGTAATCATTCTCAAAAATTGTAAAGGGATCACAAATATATTAAAATTGATCTACAAGGCAATTATAACCAATGTTTTAATAACCAATAATGTATTCTATTTATAACCATGATTTTGATACAAGGGAATCTAAATCCTATGTCACAATTGATGTTGATTTTATTTTTGATGCTAAATCTGAGGTCGATTTAAAAATAGAACCTGACTTTAATGTTGTTTATTTATTTGATGTGGTTATTTCTATAATACTCTATTGAATGTTTGATATCGATCAAGTAATGTCCTATGATGGTATAATGAGCTCAATAAAAAGTGATTCGTATAAAAAGGGATCAACATAGACTAACTCATCTAAGTGAATCCCATCAAAGAGAGCGAACCACTCGAGGGATGACTCAACATAATCTTGTTTATCAATAGGAGACTCCACAATGTGTGGATAAAGATCAAGAGATAACTCTATAGAGACTAGATTGTCAACGATATGAGGCTCTTTAAAAATAATTAAAACATGAATAGGTGATTCATCATAGATTTAATCATAAAAAATGGGTGTTTCAATAATAACATCATGGTTTTGGTTCACAATTGACTATAAAATATTAATTTTGAACACATTTTGGTCCTTGAAAGATGGCTCATGAAGAGTTAATGGTTTTTGTTTTATCTTTAAGATTGGCACAGAAATTTTAAAGTGGGAAATAATTGGTTTAGAGGGAACAATGGTTTATGGTTCAATAATGGGATCTCCAAAAATTAGACTATTGAATAAGGGATCAATAAAATCAAGTTCATCAAATGGATGTTCTTCAGTAATAGGCTCAATAGACATAGGTGATAAGCCTAGAATGGTAATAACTAGATGCTACATAGTTTGGTTATTTGCAAAAACCAAAGGAGGAGGTCCTAAAATGGTAACCTTCACACACTGTGGAGCTTGATTGCTCACAAAAGCTGAAAGAGAATAGCCTAAAATGGTAACCTTCACATGTTTTAGAGCTTGATCACTTTCACAAGATGAAGGGGGATAATGTTAGGATCATGTAGCTCTGATACCACTTGTTAGTACCTTAGAGCTCAATTGATTACTTTTGTATAAGCAACTAAACACAGAATTAAACCAGAAGTAATAAGTAACTAGAAATCAGAAACAACAAATAATAAGAGAAATAATACAATCTTGTATTAAACTCTTCCAGAAGGAAATAAAATGAAGAAATCTATTTTCTTCTCACACCTCTCAGATGTATAGTAATTCTCCCTCAAGATTTCTCTCTCTCTCTCTCTCTCTCTCTCTCTCTCACAATTACAACTAACTCAATTACTGAGTTGTTCCCTCTTCTCTCTTTTTTTTTTTCTTAATTACAATACTGCCCCATGGGTCTCTTAAATAGGATCCAAGGCAAACAATAATTAGAAAAATAGAATCAAGACTAAAATTAGTCTTTACATGCAAACCAACTGTTCTCCTAAAATTAGAAAAAATCTAATTCTGAAAACGCATGCAAACGCACAGGTGACCGATGCCAGTCACTGTCGGTCTAAAGATGACCGACGTCGACTGATGCCTGACCGATGTCGGTAGATGCCGGTCGACCCCTGATCGATGTCGATTATTGTGTAACCTAGCAACCTCTACATTTACTCATTTAGTGAAGCTTTTAGCTCCATAACTCAATAATCTCCCACTTGGAGATAAATAGTTGCACCTGTACCTGTACAACAACATCCTCTAGCTTATTTCTCCATCTTCACATTCAATCTTGAAGACCAACAAAAGTTGAATGAAGATTCAACTTCTCCTTTGTTACCAGCTTTGTTAACATATCAGTAATGTTCTTATCTGTATGGATCTTTTTTAGCTTCAACTGTCCATCTTCCAATACCTATCTAATGAAGTGGTACCTAAGCTATATATGTTTGGTTCTTGAATGAAAGGCTGAATTCTTTGCCAAATGAATTGCACTTTGATTATCACTGTACAATCTACAACTCTTTTGCTCCTTTCCCAACTCTTCCATGAACCGAGTCATCCAAATCATTTCCTTGCTAGCCTCTGTGACTGCAATGTATTCTGCCTCTGTAGTAGACAAGGCAACAACCTTCTACAACTTTGAAATCCAGCTAACCATCATTCCACCAATAGTGAACACATATCCTATGGTGCTTCTCCTACCATCCAAGTCACTTGGCATATCTGAATCTACATACCCATGTAGAGAAGTGTTTGACCCTCCATAGCATAAATGCCTACTACTGGTCCCTCTCAGATATCTGAGAATCCACTGAACTGCTTTCTAGTGTTCCTTTCCTAGATTGGCCATAAACTTTCTGACAACTCCCACTGCTTGGGCAATATCAGGTCTAGTACAAACCATTGCATACATTAAGCTACCAACTTCTGAAGCATATGGAACTCTACTCATGTACTCGACCTCATCATGTGATTTAGGACACTGTTCTTTGCTCAACTTGAACTATCCAGCCATAGGTGTGCTTACCGGTTTTGCATCCTGCATATTGAACCTCTGAAACACCTTATTTAGATAATCCTCTTGAGACAAAATCAAAATGTGATTTTTTCTATCTCTCTTAATACTCATGCCAAGGATTTTCTTTGCTGCTCCTCAATCCTTCATGGCAAATGTGTGAGCTAATTTTACCTTAAGCTCAGTAATATCCTGTATGTGTGAACCTGCAACAAGCATATCATCTAAATACAATAATAGGATAATATAATTACCATTATCCAATCTATTAAAATAAACACAATGGTTAGATTGACATTTACTAAAGCCACGCTCTGTCATAAACCTGTCAAACCTCAAATACTATTGTCTTGGAGCTTGCTTAAGACCATATAAGCTTTTCTTTAACCTGCACACAAGTTTCTCCTTACCTTTGACCTCAAAACCTTTCGGCTGATCCATATATATCTCTTCATCCAAATCTCCATGAAGAAATGCTATCTTAACATCAAGCTGCTCAAGGTGCAAATCCTCAATAACAACTAAAGACAATATAATCTAAATAGAAGTCATCTTTACTACAGGAGAAAAAATTTCACCAAAATCAATACATGGTTTCTGTGCAAATCCCTTTACTACCAACCTGGCCTTATGTCTCATTTGTCCATTCTCTCCTTCCTTTAACCTATAAACCCATTTAGTTTTTAGTGTTTTCTTTTCAGCTGGCAACTCAACCAAATCCCACGTTTGGTTCTCTTCCAAGGAATCAATTTCCTCATTCATGCCATGCTCCCACTATTTCCTAGATTCTACCTGCATTGCCTGTTCAAAACTTTCTGGTTCTCCACCATCAGTGAGCAATAAGTAGTGTAAAGAAGGGGAATAATGAATTGGAGGCTTACTTACCCTTTCAGACCTCCTTTTGGGCATTTGAGACTCATTTATAACTTGTTGTCTGCCCAAATTTCTTTCTAACAGTGACTGATCCTGGTCATCTCTGACTGACGCCAGTCTGCACCTGATCATCAATGCCAGTTTCCTAACCAACGTCAGTTTCAACCTGACTGACGTCGGTTTTTACCTGACCAACGTCAATTTTTGTGTTTTCTTGTGAGTGATGATTTTTACCTGTGAGCTCATTTTGGATCATAACCTTGTCCAAATCAAGATTGCCCTGCTCAAAATTATTCCACCTCTTGAGCTGATCATTGTACATCACCTTCTCATTGAAAACTACATCATGGCTTCTAATAATTTTTTTAGTTTCTAAATTCCACAACTGGAATCCAAAATCCCCAAAACCATAACCAATGAAAGTGTACCACATAGATTTATCATCCAACTTCTTTCTATTTTTTTTTATCAATGTGCACAAAAGCTTCAGAACCAAAAACTCTGAGAAATGAAAGATCTACCTTTTTACCTATCCATGCCTCTTCTAGAATTCCACCATCCAGTGTAGTAGAAGGTCCTCTGTTAATCAGGTAAATAGTAGTATCTACAGCTTCTACACAACTATAAGGGCAAACTAGCATGCAACCTCATACTCCGTGCACCCTCCATTATTGTTCTATTCATCCTTTCAGCAACTCCATTTTGCTGAGGTGTCCTTGGAACCATCCTTTCCCTGCGTATTCCACTCATAGAACAGTAACTATTGAATTTATTACTGCAGTACTCACCACCATTGTCAGATCTAAGGCACTTCAATCTCAAACTTGTTTCATTTTCAACCAAAGCTTTCCATTTCTTAAATGTGTCAAAAACATCAAATTTCCTCTTTATGTAATAAATCCATACCTTTCTTGTAGCATCATCAATGAAAGAAACATAATACTATGATCCTCCAATAGAAGCTACTTGAGTTGGTCCCCACATGTCTGTGTGAACAAGCTCCAACTTGTGCTTCTTCTTTGTTGACCCAATTTTGAGAAACCTCACTTTCTTTTGTTTCCCAAAAATACAATGCTCATAGAAATCTAGATCTATGATTTTCAAATTTGAAAGCTTACCTTTTGACTTAAGAACATCCATTTCCTTCTCACTCATGTGACCAAGCCTACAGTGCCACAACTTTGCATCTACATTTGAAGTAGATAAAATAGAAGGAAAATAATCAGTAATACAAGTAGATAGATAAAGTGTACCTACTCTCTTACCTCTAGCTAATACAAGTGCACCCTTGGAAACTTTTCAAGATTCAGCTGTGAGAGTTATTGTGCAACCCTCATCACCCAACTTTACTGTAGAAATCATATTCCTCTTCAGAATGGGTACATGCATGACATCCTTCAACACCCATGTGTTGCCATTCTACAATTTCAGCTGCACTTTTCCTTTGCCAACAATTTGACAAGGCTCATCTCCCCTAAATAAACTTTTCCAAAGTCTCCATGGACATAATCATTGAAAAATTCTCTATTTGGGGTTGCATGGAAAGAGGCACCAGAATCTAAAACCCAAGATTCTATTTTATTATCCAAAGAAAATATAAGAGCATCCTGTGCAACAATACCTGCAACTTTTGCTTCTTTATTACCTTCATGCTGATTTTCTTTGTTATCCTTCAACCAACAATCTTTCTTTGCATGCCCTTTCTTTCCACAATTCTAGCAGGTTATTCTTCCATTTCTAGATTTGGATCTACTTCCCATCTTTGACCTTGATTTCCCTTGCTTGCCCTTCTCTCTTTGCCTTCCCCTGCTTTCAATACTTAAAGCATTACCTGATGTTTCCCCTGTGCTTTTCCTACAAATTTCTTCATTCAAGATTACACTAACAACAACATTAACTTTCAAGATATTTGAAGCAGATGCAGTATTACTAACTACCATTACCAAGTTATCCCAGCTTTCAGGTAAAGATCATAAGAATAAGAGAGCCTTAATTTCATCATCAAAAACTATTTTGACTAAATTTAACTGATTTACAATTCCATGGAAATCATTAAGATGACTAGATACAAATCCACCTTCTTGCATTTAAAAATTAAATAATTGCTTCATAAGATATACCTTATTCGAAGCTGAGGGTTTTTCATATAAATTTTCCAAAGTATCCATTAGCTCTACCATTGTCTTTGCCTGTGATAAGTTTGAAAACACATAAGCTGCCAGGCTCAGCCTTATAGCTCCAAGAGCCTTTCTATCAAGAACATTCCATTCTTCATTTTCTATATATGTGGGCTTGCTTGAAACCCCACCCAATGGTAAGTACAGATCTTTTTGATATATACAATCTTCAATCTGCATCCTCCATAATTGATAATTCTTGCCATTGAATTTCTCCAATCTTAGTTTACTTTCTTCTACCATTGCTTTACTCCCACTCAATCAGAAACCCCTGAGAGTTAACCTATAATCAATAAACACTAACCTTGCTCTGATACCACCTGTTAGGATCCTATAGCTCTGATACCACCTGTTAGTACCTTAGAGCTCAATTGATTACTTTTGTATAAGCAACTAAACATGAAATTAAACCAGAAGTAATAAGTAACTAGAACTTAGAAACAACAAAGAATAGGAGAAACAATACAATCTTGTATTAAAATCTTCCAGAAGGAAATACAATGAAGAAATATCTTTTCTTCTAACACCTCTCAGATGTACAATAATTCTCTCTCAAGAGTTCTCTCTCTCTCTCTCATAATTACAACTAACTCAATTACTGAGTTGTTCCCTCTTCTCTTCTTTTTCTTAATTACAATACTGCCCCATGGGTCTCTTAAATAGGATCCAAGGCAAACAATAATTAGAAAAATAGACTCAAGACTAAAATTAGTCTTTACATGCAAACCAACTGTTCTCCTAAAATTAGAACAAATCTAATTCTAGAAACGCATGCAAATGCACAGGTGACCGATGTCGATCGCTGTCGGTCTGAAGATGATCGACGTCGGCCAATGCCTGACCGATGTCAGTAGATGTTGGTTGACATATGACCGATGTTAGTTACTGTGTAACCCAGTAACCTCTACATTTTCTCATCTGGTGAAGCTTTTAGCTCCACAACTCAATAGATAACCTATAATGGTAACCTTCACACATTTCAAAGTGTGCTCAATTACACAAGCCAAAGGGGGATAACATATAATGGTAACCTTCGAGCATAATTCAAAAATTGAAAGAGGATATCCCAAAATAGTAACCTTTAAGTGTGGTGCATAAATCAAAGGGGAAGGATAGGGATGATGCATAAAAATAGGCATGAATTTAAATGGTTTTCAATAAGTAGGCTTAACGAGAGAGATATCTTCCAACAGGAAATAATGCTCATGTCTACCATAACAATGCTCTTCCTTGCAATTAGGGCCATAAGAGTCCCCACTACAAGTGTTCCTTTGAGTCATGTCTAAAAGGGTTGTTCGACATGTTTGACAAGATTTGGACAATGTTTTGTAAACATTTAAACAAGGCATGGATTTTTATCTTTCTAATAAATAAATTGCTAAGGTACCAAAGAGACTATAAAATGAGGGTGGCCTAGAACCACACATAGGTAGAAGAATAATGCTCATGAATTTACTCAACCTTGGGTAAGGTTAAAATCATATGAATCAGAAGAGGGTATGATAACTCAAAAATCCAAGGTGAAAATTATTACACCAAAGCCTAGATTTTTGTGATACGTCAATACCATAAAATCTAGTTCAAATTTGTTGAGTTGATAGTAGGAAACTAGAATAAAGACCTTCTAATTAGGAAGGAGCCAATATGAACCAATAAAATCAAGATATGGAAACATGCAAGAATTTCTAAGTATAAAATTAGAACTAAATGGGTAGCACAATGTCATACATGGTAATAGGAATGGTAGTATAAAATATGTTCTAGGACTCAAGGCATGAGTGATACACAAGATGACTTGAGTCCACCAATGGTGATAATGTGATAATGAGTCTATAAATGGACTTTAATCTAAATAAGAAATTAAACCCAAGTTCCCTGAAGTCAAGTGCAAATGTCAAACCCAATTTAACACATAGACCTTATGAACTTATAAGAGTGAAATTTTTAATTTAAATTATCAATGGACTTAAATATAATTTGTAAAAATAGTTTAGACTCAAATAGGCAACATAACTGCACCAATTAGATGATATCACACAATGTTTAAGATGACAACTTTTAACAAGGAAAAAGATGATTTTTAGTTGGACAACATAACACCTCCTTGTTCAAGAAATTATGGATAAGGTGTTTGGTTATAAATTTTTGTTTACAATCAAGTTTTAACTCAAATGAATGACCAAGTAATCTAAGACCAAATTATACAAATACAACTAAGTAATAATCATAAAGCCTTAAACTGACAAGGTGTGGCAAAGTGGGGTTGAATAAAACTTACAAGTTTTTGATCATCTAGATGGATCCCATATGTACCAAATTTCATGTTATCACATAAGAGAAGCAACATGTCAATTGGATCTATATCAAATAGCTTGTTGTGAAAAGGTCTAGTTCTTTTCACAACCACAAAATCTATCAATTTCTTAGTGTAGTGTCATGTCCTGAATGATCATACTTTTTGGGCTTAGCTTGCCACTAACAGTGATGGTTTAAATTCTCAAACCATCATTCTAATAGGGTGATCCCAATTTATATACCTCCCATGGAGAGGGGTTGAATATAATGTTGGGAGTTGAAGCCTTGGGTCAAAGCTTCTCTATAGAACCCGTGGGAGGTAATGAAGTCCCCCTTACATGCCAAAATGCATGAAATAAAATATAAGTAAAAAGGATTTATATGTTGTTTTTATATCACCCAAACCATGCAGGTTTTGGGGAGAGCCTAGACCAATTCCTTTTTACACCTTTGGACTGAGGCCCAATTTGCAATGAAAATGGTGCTTTTGATTCCATGAGTTTTCTATAGGGGTTGGGGGAAAACATACACGCACAAATTTATTTTTGATCAAACAATTTTTAACAAAATAAATTATAGATGAATTACATAAAATAAAACTTTGAATTAAGTTTGCTTTTAAGTACCAAATTGAAGTATTTGGTGATGTTCTTTGGCCTCTTGGCCTTAATTTGCAATTTTTTTTGAAAAATAATCACAAAACATTCAATATAACACATGCAATTTTAATTTTAAACACAAAAGGAAAGGTTATTAATTATTTTTAAACACCAAATTGAATTTTAAAAGACTTAGTTTTTCTTTAAAAAAACCACTTTTCCATGCTTGTCTTGCAAGAAAAATTAGAGCATCTTATTTAGCTTTGAAGCATATTTGCAAATGAGACAAACAACTTTGGATTTGTTACTCTTGGGTTTGTGTTTCACTTGTGAAATGACAGGAAAAAATGTTATGTTTATAATTTCTTGTTATCTCAATAAAATACAAAAATTAATATTAAACTTATGAAAACATGCAATCAATAATTTAGAAGGCTAAAAAAAATAAAATTGAACACACAAAACATAAAAACCTGCAGTCAGTATTTTGATCATAACGTTTAAAATATATATATTTTTTATCATAAAATTTTGGGATTTTGTTAGTAACTTAAATTAGTACCTATATTTAAAAACTTAGATAAAAAAAATCAATAAAAACAATGTTATAAGATTTGAATCAGACATTTTTTAACAGAAAAATAGAAAATAAAAGTGACATTTACTAAAATGATCATAAATGCTAAAATATAGAGAATTTTGTTTTAAATTTTTTATATAATATTAATTAAACATTTAATTATACTCATACAAAATTTTAGAAAAAAATATTTAGTATATAAAAAATTATTAATTATTTATGGTCCATTTTTAATCTAGCAAAGCAAAAATAAAAACATAATTAACAACTAAGAACAAAATGATTTTGTGGGTTGCGCACTCATAAAGAGTCCCACTGGGAGTGCCAAAATGTAGGATTTAATTATAAAGGTTTTCATTAAAACATTAATCATGTAAACATAAATAATGCATAAATAACTTGATAAATTAAGCCAACCTATTTTGTGGGGTTTACTAATGATAATGAAAGGCAAATGAAAGAAACCATATACCTTTTACCTTCCCAAGTGATTCCACCATCCAAGATCAGCTCCAAGCAAGTTTTTCCCCTTGATCTAGTGATCTTGTCTTCATCAACAATGTATGACAAGATCCTCCATCATCTTAAGACACTATGCATAACATAGGCTCAAGATGAGAAATCTCTATTCTATGCCTATCAAATGAAGCTTGAAAATAACACAATGATCAACACAAAAGGATATGGAGATAATTATGCATTATAAGTTTACTATTTTTAGCTTTAGAAGGGTGAGAGGCCTTCTATTTATAGATTTTCCAAATGGGCTAGAATCAACCATGACCATCCATCTCAATATTGAGAGGTGTGGCCATGAATTAATCTAATATTTGGAATGAAATCCATAAATATCCTCATAATGATTTGGGATAGATAGGTATTAATTAGGCCTGGGTGCCCATAATCCAAATATTTTATGCATTTATGGCTTATGGATGCCACCCCATAAATGATGTCACTAAGTGATGTATATATTGAGAATTGATTTTCAATAATGAAATAATCAATAACCTCCATGGAAAATCCACTTAAGCTCTTGATTTGAATTAATTAGATTTAAACAAGATTAATCAATTTTAGTGCAATTCTTTGGAAATTGGTGCATAATTAATCAAAATGGTCAGAAAGTCATATTATTGGGTAGTAATTTAACTCAGAAACAATTGGAAGGTGATAATAGATGCGTTGGGACCCTTATCCCATTTAGGATGTTTCCAACACAAAATAACCATGATACGTGATGCGTATTAATGAATTAGAAGAAAATAATTATCAAGAGCACAAAAAAGCAAAATCATCATTTTGTTGCAAAATGAATTGATTAATATTAGGAATCACATAAAATGCATTATGCCATTTAGGGATATGTTATGCTAAATCGACACTTATATACGACAAGCTCAAACTATTTAGAACGTTTTTAGTGATTTTGTCTTAAATTGTGTATTTGAATGCCAATCAAGTAAGATTAATAATTTCAACATAAATGGTGTTGGGAATTAGATGTATACACTAGTAATGTGACCAATGTATTTATATTTCCCTCTATGTGCATGGGTTGATTTTAATATTATTTTAACTTATGTGATGCACATGTTTTCAACTTGACTAAGATTAGATAAAATTTTAGGTTGTATACTTAGGTCCATGTTATTAAAAGTATAAAAATGGTAGTTAGTTTTCTCTTCAATGCACCTGAAACAAGTATGTTCATCATGGGAAATTTTTATTTGACTAATTGGATATAATTCCTTGAAAATTAATCATGCATGTGTTGAGTAAAGACCATCTATCCTTTCACATAATTTATTGTGGGGTTGCTCGATAGAAAGATCATAGAGTGGGTGGTTGATATCTATCCTTTTATGTAATTTCTTGTGGGGATTCTCAAAATTAGGATCACAAAGTTAGGGGTTGGTATTTTTTATTTGTGCATGGTAATTAATTTGACTACATTTATCTATTTGATCTTTACACAGTATATAACTCAAGTGAAATCTTTTATTTTCTTGTTAATTTTCCATGAATATATGCAATGATCATAAATGAAAAATTAGATGCTAAATTATTACAAGTGCTAGATAGAGTCTAATATTTTAAAAATGAAAATAATATATCGTGTAAAGGTATAACTATTTTAAATCAAATAATAACATTACAATTACACAAGTGTGAAATCAAAATTGTATAGTGTGTGTAAGTACTGTTGACCATTTTTTGCCTAACAGGCCAAAAATCAGTCCCCTTCTTCCCTTGCTATTCTAGGCCAATTCTTTTTTTTATTTTGCATGAATCTAGTGATTTCTAAGGACTCTGCAGGTCTATTTCTATGGACTCTACAGAGCTTGGTTTTCTACGGACTCGCAGGTCCATTTCTATGGACTCTACAGGTTTTCTTTCAACAGTTGAAGAACCAGTCAAAAAGGGAAAGATTTTACAAAGCTTCTTCAGATTTTCATCTGAAGAAATTCACAAGGAAGGTCAGTATATTTGAACCATTGAACCATCGCTTCATTTCATGGTTTGGTTCAATCGGTAGTTCTTCGGCTTTGGTTCAATCAACTAAGTTCAGCTAAGTTTAGGCAGCTTCAGGTTCAACGTTTAGTTCAAGGACTTGGCTCGGTGCACAGAATTGAACCATTTTTGGTTCAACCAATTAGTTCAATGGATTGGTTCAACTATTTCAGTTCAAGTGGCATTCAGTTCAAAGCAAACGGTTCAATCAGCTCAGCGCACAACCTTGAACCATTGAACTGTTGAACCAAATTTTGGTTCAATGGGTTGGTTCAATGGCTTGGTTCAAGGGTGTGCCCTATAGCCAGAGGGCAGTTCAAGACCCAAAAAATCCCTTGCAGAGGGTAGCCAAAGGGTTTGAAGTAGAAAATCCATGAAAAAAGGCCCAATGAACTTTGCCAAAGATGGCGACATCCCGAAAAGTGTCAAATTTTACACTAGGGAAGCCAGAGCATGGAAAGCACCAAGTGGCAACCGTAGAGGACTTCAACATGTTTTTTTAAGAGCAAAAAAATGTGCCACATGTCCCCTGTAGGGCTCAGTGGAAGCCTAGAGGTGGAAACATCTGTGGGTTTCTCTTCTTAGCTTCAAAGAAGACTTTGGTGGGCTCGAATGAGTTGCTAGGAGCTAAGCGGAGCGTGCCAAGTGTCAAAATCCACTAAGAACTAGAAAAGGGTCTGAAAGTTTCTCTAAGGTAGCTAAAGGCTTTTTAGAAGTGACCACGTGTCAACTTATACTTGACTCTCAAAAGGCTCTCTAATGTAAGTGAATGCTGCCACGTGTCAACGACCACATTTCAAAGTGTCTTCTAAGTGCCCAAGTAGTGAACTACGACATGTGTCAAGGGTGGATGCACTCTTAGAAAAAAGGAGCAAAGCAGGAAGCTGAAGGAGAGTCCAAGGGTGATGGGTGCGTGAACGTCAAATTTAATCCTGTAAAAAAGCTGTTGGTTTTTAAATGCTCGAGTGCCAACCATGGAATGAGCCCAAAGAATGCAGCAACCCACTAGAAGATTGGCTCATAAATTCAAATCTTGATAATAGAATGGCCATCATGCAGAAGCAGATGAAGCAATCCATGTGATGCAGGAAGGTGTCAAGAAGTTATTTCAGTGGTTGACATAGTTCCTACCATGCAGTCATCAAAGAGGCACAACAGTGGTCGATGCGATTGGTTTTCTTCAATATGCACTACAGAGTAGGAAAATAACACGGCTCATAAATTCAAATCCTGACAGTAGAATGGCCATCACATAGAAGTAGACAAAGTGATCCAAGTGACATAGGAAGGTGCCGATTCAAGAAGTTATTTCAGTGGTTGACACAGTGCCTACCATGGGTCACTTGTAAAAAGGGTGCCAAAAGGCCCCTTTTCTTCCTCTATATATTGGAGACTTGTCTTTGGAGAAATAATTTTCCACATTTTGTAAGGCTTAGCCTTGGAAAATTTTCACCTGAATCAATAAACGCATTTTTTACCTTTATCTTAGTTAGATATCTCTGTGTATGTCTGAGTGTTAGTTTGTGTTTAGTCATTGCTTCTTCATTCTTCCACAGGTTCAACACCAACATACCTAGTGTCTATAAGGTCCCATTTTTGTAGCTGACAAGGAGAGCTATATTTGGAAGTGCAAAAATAGAAGAAATTACTATACAGTGTGTCTCTCACAGCACCTTTGGTGAATCTCTATTTTCTGTATTTTTCATTAAAGCCTCCCTGCCAAGTTTCTTGCAGCTTGGTCCTTCTGCCAGTTTGAAGTGTATGTATGTGTTTGTCTAATTTTTAGTGTGAGTGTGAGAAGGTTGGATCATTTTGGTGCATCACCTCCTTTAGATTAGTTTTGTTTTCCTGCAATCTTTCTCCCTTTTCATCCCCCCCATTATATATATATATATATATATATATATATATATATATATATATATATATATATATATATATATATATATATATATATATATATATATATATATATAGCACTTACTGAAACAAATCAAATGCATTAAAGGGAGCTAGACCTTACCTAGAGACTCTCCCCTCTAGCTTCACCGGTCCCATAGGTGAGAGGGGAGTTTCCATTATTGCGTGTGGAAGGAAGGAGCTCAACCTCCTTGCCCCAGGTGCAATCCACTGCGTCAACAAGTACTAGATGAGAAAGAGGTTAATTTTATGGATATAAACATGATAACATTGTGGGTGTAAATGTGAAAATATAGGGACATTGAAAGTCAAGTTTTGATAACATTTTATGAAAATATATTATAACAAAAGTGATTGTGTTATCTACAAAATGTATGTATGTAATCACATGCAAGGTAAAATTATTTAAAATTTATAAGTACATATATGTATTATATTACATCAAATGAATGAAGTACAATTGTATCTTATATTGTATATTCATCTTTACTTACATTCAATAACACACATTATATATGTTCTTTGTCATTATACACCTCTAGTTTTGTTCATAGGGTGAAATGGTACTTACAAAAGCACACTTTTTTGAAATTTTCTAAACCTCATCAAGCCATGATGATACCTTTTATAGTTCATGTGTTGAGATACCCATATTTGTAGTAAGAAAATCTGAAAATATTATGGTACATATTATATTTGTGGCGTATTCTAATATGAAATTCAATTGCATATTTACATCATAATTCTTATACATTAATGTTACATTATTGACAATGCCAAGATGTGTCAATATTGTGAATCATTTTTTTACATTATTTATTGTTAATTAAAGTACTATGATTAGGATAACTCAAAAACTCATTTTAATGTCGATGTAATGTAACTAAATTTATTTTCCCAATAACCCCTAAACTATGGATGTTTGTAATTATTATTTTTTCAATAATACTTGTTCTCATTGATGATGTTGACACATTCACACTATATTATTCATACCATATCCTCATTTTATGTGCATCAAGTATATTTTAATTGATGAATAATTAAGTATTTCAGCTGGTCCCTATTTCATTTCCATTATGTCTTTGAAACTTTCCTTTTATGATGGCAATAATGGGAATAAATAGTGTCTTAGATGCACATAAATCAACTAAACATCACATAAAAGTCCCCAAAGGGATAATTTGATATTATATATGCAGTTGTGTTGTAGTATCAAATTTATTTTCATGTTTGAAATTCCATTTGAATTTTTGAAAGTGGAGGCAATAATAATAGATAAAATAATGCCAATAGTATCAACCATTGTGTTGGCAATTGAATTTTTATCTATTCCATTATTTTGATGTGGAATTAATATAGTGGTATAGTGTGATATTTTTCAAGACAATGTTTAATAGAGGATGTCATGTTAAAAATGATCTTTCATGTTTGTTTTTTTTTTTTTTTTTGCATATTTTAAAGTTCCATTTGAAATTGAGTATATTTTTCCAATTTGTATTTGATTGAAGAATAGAGCTATTGCAAGGTTGAAATAAGTCACAATGATGTCATCTCATTCACTATTGATGATGTAAAATATGAAAACCTTCCTTACCCCACTAGGGTTTGAGTAATTACATAGAATTTATTTTTTAATAACTTTTCCCCTATAGTCTAGGGGTTTTTTAAAGATATAAATTTCTAATTTTAGTGCACTACACTATTTTTATGTGTTCTAATTCACATGTTGATCTTGATGCATCATTGATAGTAATAGCTTTCCCAAAACTGTCCATGTTTTCAAAATGTAATGTTTTTATACATGTGTGAAGGAGAGATTTTTTTTTGGTATGGATAGTTTCATATAAAACAAAAAGAATTAAAAATAGTAATTAGTTTGAATTTGTATTAAGTGTAATCAATACAAATTATTTCATGAATATTTAATGTGAAGTATATTAACATATTGGTTACTATCTTGAATAACTAAAGTGTATTTTGTTGTGTAATATTTATATCTTAATAATTATTTTGATCTTGACATTTGAATATGAACTTCAATGGTGATACATTACATTCTATATGAAATGTAACATTTAAAATATGATGAAAAACCATAATTAGGAATTTCTTTAGTATAACTTCCAACCCACTATTGAGTTCAACAAGATAATAATCACCAGATTTACATTAGGTAATTATCTTCAACCTTTCAACATACTGTTTATGTGTCCCCAGACATTTCATGGATAGTCTTAAGCTAAAAATGATGGAAATATTCACATGGATAAATAAGGTTGTCATGGAAATATAGTCTACTCCTCCATGATATCTATATAAAATATCAGTTTCTAGTATTGGTTATTGTTGAAAATATTTATAAATTATATAACACCTCAGTCTTGTACACTTATAAAACTTGGACCTTGGATATTTCTCTCAGTTCTAGAGCTTTCCTTCTTTCTAAAGTCTCATATCTACTCTATCTTGTGCCCCTTTGCCTATATCTTAGTCTAACTAGTCTTATGTTAATTACCAAGACCTATTTTTCCCAGAATGTTTAAAACTTATTTATCTTCCACCTCTTCAAGTCCTATGTCTATACCTACTTTCCTTCTCCCTATACACTAACGTATGGGGAAAAAATCTATGTCAATGTTAGTGTCCTAACTTGACACAAGTGTCTAATGCCTAAAGTCATACAATTTACAAATAAAATGTATCTTAATGGTCGTATTAAGTGATTTAATGTGAGTTAATTCTCTAAAAGGATTGATATAATTACAAAATCAACCCTCATTAATTCCTCACCTAGAAAATGTAACATATAACATGGAAACTTATCAAATCACTCAATCAAGCACTCGATAAGACAAACTTTCCCTATTTTCTCTTATTTCCATATCAATCATAGGGAGAACACATACCCAAGTTTGAATTACTAAGGGAGCAACCCAAGAGCCTAATTTTCCAAGCTATAAGTTAGGTCATTATTGTACTTTATTTACACATATTTGAAATGATTCACACAAAATCCAACACATAAGGTATATCTCCATCAATTTGATGCCCTATTCATATTATAGGTTATACAGACAACACTAGTTGATAGATGGAGTATTTGGAATCAACTCGACACCATGTTCTCACTAACCCATTTCCTTGAGGTCACCATGATGATGAAGAAATACAATTTTATAAACTCCTAGAGTGATAATCCATGACCTAGATCTAAATTTTCCAGAGTGAAGGCAAAGTCAAACCTAAAAGCATCTAGGTACTCACATAATTTTATAGTATATATTTCATATAAGACATTTTCATAAGGTTTAGATAATAGCATAGACACAACTGTCTTAGGTTGACATTAGTGTCCACAACCCCAAAAGCATCCAATTTAGAATCTGATGAATGTTCTAACATATTATTCTAGTCTAATTTTTGCCTTTTTATATCCTAAACTATATTAGCATTGGAATAAGCTAAGTTCATTAATTTTTTGTCATTTTTATACTTAGTATAGTTTTATTCACTATTTTTTGCCTATCCTAGTTTAAGAAATTTGGTATATGTCTATATCTAAGTTTAGCACCCAGTTGGCCTACTAAAGATCTAATCATCATGCTTGTACATTGTCATTTTTATATTATTAACCCTATCTACATAAGTAAGGATCCCATATCTAATTTAGGGTTAAATATTTATTAACCATCTTTATTCTTTAAATTTTTACACTCTATGCTTAAGTGATAGTAAACTAACTTTTTTTATTCAATTTAAAATCTAATCTTAAGTGTTTTTTGTTTGGTATAAATATGTTTCATTTATTTATTAAGGTACATTAAGATGAAAATAATAAATATAATTATAATATAAAATACCATATTATATTATATCAATAAATATTAATATTATAATATGTGTGTTACTATATTATCATATTATATAATGTACAAGCAAAATCCATTTTACTTTCGTAGTTTATTATTGTGTAACTAAAACATTTTAGTGGAAGATACTGATTTCATTTTGATATATGGCATGCTATTAATTTATTCATGTGTTAAAATGATTTTATATGAAATGTAACATTTTCAATCTATTAAAAAATCACAAATAATAATATTGTAGTATGAATAATATTATACTAATTCAAAGCTCAGTATACGTAAAAAGAAACAATAATTTTAGGATTTAAAGATAAAACTTATTGGAATGTATAAGTTAAGGGTTGCTATGCCATTCACTATATTAACCATATGATTTCTAATGAAGAAGCTTGTACGGATATTCGAGCTCAATGTGTGTTTTATGGACCATATTCATAGGCCAAATAGGATGTAAACTTATTAATTCTTAACAATAGGTTCTTGCAATAGGTTCAATGATGCTAGCCTATAAATGTTTGCACATGTAGTAGATATATTTATTGAAAGCAATTATTATTGAGATATAAAATAAATACGTGCATCTATTTTGGTAGAAACTTAAATATTACTATCATTATTGATTGCAAATTTAAAAAAAATAGATTTGTGCAACTTTTTGCATTGGAAAGGGGGCTCAAACTAAAATAAGATTTGTATTGATTGCATTGGTTTGGTGTCATAGAAAAATTATCACTTTCATTTGTAGTAGTTTCAAATGACTCAAAAATATTTGTCTCCTTGAGGAGGCTAACAAATGAATTAGTGGACATTGTATTTGATATAATAATTAGCTCATTATAATACTTCATTAGGTCCATGTTATAAAATAAAAACAAGAAAGTTTATAAATCAAATATTATTATCTACACAAATTAATTCTAATATAAATGTATAAAATGTTTAAAATTAAATAAACAATTATAATTTATATCCCTCAAATATTTCACTTCAATAATAGGATGTTAGTCTAGATAATAGTACACATTGGGGGGTTCCTTTGTATCATTAAAAAAATTAGATTTAAATAATAATATGTTAGCCTACATACATACATACATACATACATACATACATACATACATACATACATACATACATACATACATACATACATACATACATACATACATACATACATACATATATATATATATATATATATACATACATTGGGATTGCGGGGAGGGACAAAAGGGGTGGTGTCCCTTGTTAACTTAATTTAAAAACCTCTTGTATATACAGTCTAAAATCCAATCATAGACATGTTGGGAGAGAATCATAGGTTTTGAAATCCCTCCATAATCTGAACACTTGGTATTAATAAAGATAAATTTAATCCATTAAACATAGTCAAAAAAATGTTCTAAGATGTTACCCAATGAAAAATGTCCTAATAAAGAAATTATCCTATTTAAGAGAATACATTAATTTAAACTAATAGTAATAGAAAGTGAGTATACTATTATCAAAATTATATATGAAACAACTTGTTTTAAGGAAAATATGACTGCTTGGATAATATTTTTCAAAATAATATAATACATAATTAATACCATAATTTATATTAGTATCCATAGAATTACTTTATCATTACCAAACTAGATTGAAGTTGTATTAGTAAGCCATTATTTATACCATATAACACCCACAAACCTACTTTTATCATGATATATCAATACATAGATAATTTAATAGAATATTGACATGCTTGGAATTCACTCATAAGAACATAAAATTCATAGTCAAATTAACAAGAAAAAAGTTGCATCACATAGTTATTTTACAATGCATGTTGAACATACTAGAATTCAGGGTAAGTGTAGAAGCATTGAAGCAAGGGTTAAAAAAATAATATCAAACTTATTTAAATTATTTAAAATTGTGAATCTTATTTTATTTTTATGTCCAATGTAATATGGACTTAGGATTGGGAACATGTATTCCATTTTGGATTAATATACGGACATGTTCATATTTTATTGCATGTTTGACATTATCATAAATAAGGCCAAATCATCTAGAGTATTTTAGTTAGTTTTGAATCCTGAGATAAAAATTGTATGAGGATATAAAACACAAAAAAAATTGATCAAGTTTTGTTTTGTATCATGGATGCTATGTTTTAGCAATATGTGATAGATGATGTGAATGAAAAATTATTTATATTAAATCTCTCTTCACCTTGTATTCATTTCATAGACAAAGACTATCTTGGAGTCTCCCTTAGTATAATTGCATTTTTTCGCTCCTAGTTATCATAATATTAAAATATATCTAGGAATAACAAACATACAATATGAATTAAAAATATGAGTATAAGGAAAATAAAATAAAATACATGAATTTAATCATATTTGATTAAAATATAGCAACTAATTCAAGAATGAAATAATCACATCAACTTATTTATAAATGATAAAAAAAAGGAAGCTAAATTAAGAATGATATTATCACAAACATTAGTAAACAATAGTAAATTTTGAAACATATTACATATAGATACACAAGATATGATATTAAAAAGTAGTGAAAATACTAAATGACCCATTATCAAGAACTACAATAAGATACATTAATAAATTTAAAAATAAATAATAAAATAATATTTTATTTAAAATAAAATAAAATAAAAAATTATAATTTGTATCATTAAAGTAGTTAGCTTCAAGAATATAATTTTAGCCTAAAAAGAACTATACATTGGGAGGTTCCTTTGTATCCCTAAAGTTGTTGGCTTATAAGAATAAAATGTTAGCCTAGATAGTAATATATATTTTGGGGGCCCTTTTTTAAATTAAAAAAACTTTTTTTTACACAATCTAACATCTAGCTAGTGAAGTGTTAAGAAAGCATCATAAAGTTTAGAATCCATTTGCAAAACCAAGCCATTGCTATCAATCAAGGCACTTTTAATCCATTAAAATGATTTGAAATAAAATTCTAAGATGTTCCCCGATGAAAAATGTCCTAAAAATCAATTATCCTACATAAGAAAATATAAACTCACAATATGAATGTTTATCCCTTACTCCATTAAGAATAGATAAAAATGTACATAACCATTTAAATGCACAATAAGGATTATGTACATTTACACAGGCAATGAAAAAATGTTATGGTTAATAAAACAATTATCCAGGGTAAGAGGAAAATGTTAATTTAAAATAATAATAGAAAGTGAGTATTCTATTATAAAAACTACATATGGAGTAACTTGTTTTTAAAGAAAATATATCTTCTTGGATAATATTGTCAAAATAATCTAAGAAATAATTAATACCATCATCACTAGTAGTATCCATATAATTAATTTATCATAACCAAATTGAATTGAATTTATGTTCAAAAACCATTATTTATACCATATAGGACCCATAACCCTTATTTCATCATGACATATTAATATGTAGACAATTTAAGAAAAGATTGATATGTTTGGAGTTATATTATAAGTACGTAAAATACATACTCAAATTAATAATAAGAAGGAAAATAACAATAAGAGATGGAAGACAATGATGGCTTCAAAATATATAGTAAATTAAATTTATTAAATTTTCTATCAATTGTTTGGAAGTAAATTTCATCTCAGCAGTCAAGCACAAGAATGAATACCCTGTAGTAAAAATAAAATCTCTTTAAACATTAGAATAATATTTAAATTTAATAAACGTTTATTTTTAAAAATGTTTATCCCTTACTCCTTCATTAAGGAGATTATAAGGTTAATATAAAATATATGTGTAATATTTTCATTAATAAATCAAATATTAATTAAAATTGGTATAGAAATAATACTAATAATAATTATTAATTAAAGTATTGGCCATAAAAATAATTATTTAAAAAATTATAAACTTAAAATTGGTGAACTCTATTGTAAAATAAAATATGTATGAAAAAACTTAGTTAAAAATTATTTAAAAACTATTGAATATTAATTGCATCCATTTCATATACTTTAGTCATGATTGCTATTATATAAAAATCGATAGGTGCAATTGAAGTGAAGGGTAAAGGAACAAAGTTAATCAAGCAATTACCTTCAATATAAATGCTTATAGTAGGCTTTGTGACTATGAAACTCATTTCTATAATAATTCAGACAAAATTTGTCACTATTGTACGGTAAAAAATAAATTTACATGATATTTTAAAAACCACACAACATATTTATAATTTTCTTATATTTAAATTATTTTCATAAAGGTCAATAATCTATATTCGATAAAATCCAAATGATTATAATAAAATATATAGATTACTTTGAGTGTATCTTTAATCTACTTTGAACTATACTAACATTTTAAGGGCAATGTATATTTATTCTACTTTGAAATTGCTTATTTTCTTTAGAAGCACACATCATATGGGATTAATAATTTTGGAAATAAAATACAAAAAAAGAACTGGGAGACCAGGTAACATGATTATAACCAGACTTTAAGGGAAGTCTGCTAAAAAACTCTTAAACCATGAGTTTAGTTGTGCAAAATCATTAAGTTATTTTGAAGGAACCAACATCTTGACTTGGAGATCAAAGCTTTCACTTTCACTGGTTCCTTAAATGAAAAAGACAAAACCCTTGGTGAGGTAAATCTCAAAGTATAATAAGGTGTAATTTTGGAAATGATCAAAGGTTGAGAGCTTGACATTTAAAGCTAAATGTTGGACACTTTATTAAGAATAATTAACCAATATTTGATTATGAGAGCAATTAATCAAGTAGGAAAGGCCAAATCTAGATAATTTTGTTTCTTATTCCTCCAAGTATCTATATCAAATAATTTAATGTGGTCATTAAAGGTCTTCAAATCATATCTTTTAAGTCATTTTAATCATTAATGTACTATTTCAAGCAAAGTGACAATGAAAAATCCTTTAAATTTCTCACATATTTGGCATTTTTTGTCATTAGAAGTCTTAGAAGCATATCTTTTATGTCAACTTAGTGAGAAAAAAACAAAAAATAAGAAGGAAACAAACAAAATCTAATAGAAGTAAATCATCATATCAATAAATCTAAATCTAAAATATTAATTATTAAAAATAAAATAAAAAAAATAACTATAAAATTATTAAAATATTAAAAATATAAATTATTAAAATGTTAAAATACTAAAAAATAAGCATTAATGTACCTTTTAGAACAAATCTATAGGACATAAGCTCCCTAATAAGAGAGGAAAAATGATTTTTTGAAAAATAAAAAATGATATTTATTTATAATTATAATAAAATTTTATAATATATATAACATAAATATTAGTATAATTATAAATAAATAATATTTTTATATATTTATAATATAAAAAATGGGGAGAGCTGGTGCAGGTGGCGTCATCAGAGATAATAAGGGCATTATGGTCCCAACTTATGACTGAAGCCTAGGTATTCAAACTAACCATATTGTAGAGGCTAAAGTGGCTCTTTGGGGTATTAGGATGGTTCAAGATCTAGGAATTACACATTTGGTGATTGAATAGGACTCATTGAATATCACAAATTATCTTATTAAAAAAGTTACTTTGGGTTGGACTATCAAAAAAAATTATATATGATGTTCTTTAGATCATTCAATCCCTTGAGAGAGTTTGCATCAATAACATATACATAAATGAGAATCAAATGGTGGATTGGTTCCCAAATAAGGGGGTTATTTATCCAAACCTTATGAAATCATATAGAGATATAGACCTACCACTAGACATAAGCATTCAAATCCAATATGAATTTAAATGTTGTCATGGTTAAAGACATTAGGGGCTTAGTTTAATTTGAAACATTTATATTCATATGAACATCTGGGATATTAATGATAACTTTTTCTTTAAAGTAGGTATTTTTAACTTGGTCATCATGTTTTCAAATTTAGTCACCATATTCAGCTATAATTCCTCATTAATGAGCATTAATTATGACAATTTTAGCAAGAGCTCTTGCACTTGTGCCATATCAAAAAAATATATTTTCAATGACACATAATTGAAGTAGGTTAGAATACAAAAAATTATTATGATTAATATGAGATATTTGGGGCTTGATGATCTTAAGTGGTTTGATTGTACAATAGAATTGAGGGTAGACAAATACTTCAACATTCTTCACTTTCTTTAGGTCTATAATGGTAATCTCCTTGAAGAGAATCCTTGTATGAATATTTTTGGGGATACCATGGGGGTGATAGATCTAATATGGATCCAAATAATGTCGAATTTGTGAATTAAAAATATACCATATGAAAATTATGCAAAAAGGTGGTCTCACTACATTTATGCAATAAATAAAAGGTAATGATCCCCTTATTTTTATCTATTTCACAAAAGTTCAGAATGCCCAAAAGGTGTTTATGAAAGGAGTCTCCTTTTATGTCACTAAATAAATCATTGCCATTTAAATAGGTATAAAAATGGATGGTTTGAATTTATTTAAATCCAATCATAATAATAATTAATATATGTAGACCTATCTCTAAAAGAAAGAGAGGCTCATTGAATTTCAATGTGGATTCTTGACAAATTTTATTCCTAACCCTTATAACGGTGTCATTCATCAAGTGATGAGGTACATGTTACCTTAGAAGCCACATACAATGTAACTTAATCCTATCACTTTAATTTCCTGAACCAATTTCATCATAAGATTCTCATTGACTTATCCTTTTACTTTTTCTTATCACTAGAGAATTTTGTTATCAAGGTTGAATTGGGTAAAGTCACTCTTCCTCTTCATTAGGGGTTAATTTATCTTCAATATTTCTACACTAAATCCTATTCCCTTAGTGCTTCACCTCAAGTCAAATTAGTTGAGTCTGTGAAAGATGGAAACTCCTCTTAACCTTCCTCATTAAAGAAAAAATGAAGTTAAACTCTCTCATAAATCCAAAAACATTACCATTAGGGTGCCTCTTTTGGATACTCTATAGAAAAAGAAGGGAAATTTTGAGGTGGTTGAGGAATAATTAAATGTTAACTTTGTGTAAATGTTGAGATTTTTAGACTCTCTGGAGTAGAAATATGATAACTAGAGTATTATTAGTAAGGATAACTCCGTCAGTGATAGAAAATAACGAAGTGAGGAGAAGGACAAGGCTCTTAAGTAAAAGGAAGGAACCCAATATCTAGTATACCTTAAAGATAAAAATCAAGCCTTTGAGAATGTGGAGGACAATCCCCAAAATAGATCTAATTCCTTGGCTAAGGACATGGAGTTGCATAAAACCCTGATGAATTGGTTAATGAAAGAAAATGAAAATATAAACGATTATTAATTACATTAAAAAATAGTTGAATGATAAGACCAACCATGGAAAGAACACCTTCAAGGATACCAAAAAACAATCTAATACCCAAAACCTCATTAATTAAATGACTTATATGGAGAGTAAGGTTAATCAATAATAAATGGAGAAGGAAAATAATAATTAGGATCTTCTTCATTTGATTAAGATAAGAAATTAATCTATTAGAAAATATATTGATAACACCAAATATCTCAAAGAATCATGTTCCAAAAAAGTGGAAAGTATCAGTTTAAGATCCAATAAAATGATTAAAATCCAAGACAAGATAGTCAAGTAAGAAATTGAGTTTTGTAGAGCTGTGGCATTGAATAAAATCATTTCAAACATGGAGGATAGCTTGAAATTAATTATGGATACTATGGAAGAGATCTTTGTTTTTGTGAATGTATTTCTCCATCAGAGTATTAGATTTTTTTGTTGAAAGAATTTTATCCATTTTGATGATCATTTATCCTTTTGTCTCTTGTTTGGTTCTCTTTATCTATCTTTCAGTATTTTTTGTAAGATGGAAGGGCCCCTCTCAATACCCTCATTTTACCAATAATTAATAATAATAATAATAATAATAAATAATTATGTATTATACTATTTTAAAATGGTAATGTATAATAATAAATTAATAATATTATATATATTAGTAATAATTTAACTCCATCAACTAATAGGATTTGAATACATGTGCAGATTTTATAAAAGTAATTCATGAAAATATTTAATTCTTATATATAATTGGCTTTCCTAATAAATCATACATAAAATCTGATGGGCTTCCGATGTAAGTTAAAACATTATGTTATGGAAACATATAATTTTAGTCTTAGCCTTAGTCTGTATGACACTTTTGATTTCTATATATATATATATATATATATATATATATATATATATATATATATATAATGTTTTTTTAATTCATATTATTTATTTTTGGTAGATGCATGTGAAATGAGCTTAGAGAACACCCTGATGAGATTTGGCAAAAATATAGGAACTTAAGAGTAAATTTGTACACACTTAATTCATGTAATTGAATTATTTATATTGTATTTAATTATATTCATTTTATCTTTATCAAAATTATGTAAATTATATTATAAATTTGGTTATATAAATGTAATTAAATAAATTAGTTTATAATATTTAAGTGTTAAAATTTATCCTTTTACAATGTACAAATTATTCAAAAGATCAATATATAATTTTGAGAATGTACTTTGGAAAAAATATAGAACTTAAAGCAATTTGTATAAAAACATATTTAATTCATGTAATTAGATTATTTATATTGTATTTAATTATATTCAATTTATTAGTACTTACCATGTAGGTAATATTATAATTGGTTTGATCAATTACTGTAGCATTGAAACCTGTGTTGCCCATAAAAATAATGTATTTTACCAAATTAAAGTATTTGAACATTAGTTTACAATTATAATGTTGTAAAGAAATAAAAAATAATTTTTTTTATATGTTATTGGTTAAGGTCTTTGATAAGACCAATTTCCTAGGGAAATTGGAACAATTATCAATAAAAATAATGAGAAAAATGAATGTTTAAAATTTATAATGTTTTTTATGTTTTATCTTTGACTTATGTAGTGAATATAGTGTACATCCATGAAATCAAAAGTCACTTTTATTAAATCAACAAGGACTTGATGCCTCAACTTGTCACACTTTGGATGAATTAAAGCTTTCTCATATTATGGCATGTAGTTAATTTTTGCAAAATAACAACTCAAGTATTACAAATGGATTTATATAAATCATCTATGTGATTTGTGAATTCCTCCAATTATTTACAAAACCTATCTTACTAAATTCAAATCCATTCAACTACCAAGAGTATATAATATTAATTTCCTTGCCTCTCCCAAAATATGTAACACTAGACCTTTGAGGAGGATGGTTTTGTAGGAAAAATTAGAGAGCATTAATTTTAGTAATAGAGTAGGAAAATATGAATGGGAGGGGAGAGGCTATCAATATTTTTCTTGAATCAGATTACCACCCATGTGATGCCTTTGGATGAATTAAGACTGACTATGGATGGTCCCCCTAGAAACACCACCATTATGTCCACCAATGTCAATAAAAGAGAGGTTCATGATGACAATGAGAATTGGCACAAGTTACAAGGACATCCCATATGTGTGATCAAGAAGATTATGGTAGTGGTGGATTCCACTCTAAAATATAAACATGCTATATTTTGGAGTCTATCAAATAGTGTGGAAGATAATGACATCCTAATTTTGTTGCATATTCTTCCATTTTCCAATCTTGGGTAGTACCACTACCACTCCATCTCATTTTTGATAATACCCTTTTTTATATCACTTTTTAAAAAACATTTATCATTAAAATGCTTCCCTATTCTCACTTATGACTATAGTCATAATCTAAAAAGGACTAAAATTTACTATACGATGATTAGTTCCCTAATTGCCCTTGCTCATTATTTGATTTTAGGGCCATTAAAGTTATTAACTTGGTTATAGATAAGTTATCAAAGCCAAATTATGACAATTTAATTGGAAACAAATCCACACTCTACTAGAGATATATAGGGCACAAAATACATTAATGATATTTATAAACAATGATCCACCTGGTAAGAAAGATAGGTTATCTATCTAGAAAAATTAGCCATTGATGTCATAAAATTAAAATATCATAAATACTCAATGCAAGGGATTAAATAAACTTAAATCAATATAAAAATATTTGTGAAAAATATAAGATAAAATAAAGAATGTTGAGCCTATTAGTTGATCAAGGGTCTTTAAAAGGAAACCAGGTCAGACTGTTAAACATCAAAATAACATGTACATGCACATAAAACTAGATCAACCATGAGAGGTATAGAAAAAAAATATTCACTCTATAGATATTAGACTATTTTAGATGATATTGTATTATTATATAACACCTCAATCTTGTACACTAGGTAATCCAATACCTTGGTTGTTCCTTTTAGTTCTTTACCTTGCCTTCTTTTTCAAGTCTCATGTATGCTCTATCTTTATGCCCTTTGGCCTATATCTCTTAGTCTGACTAGTCTTATGTTAATGATACTAGGTCTTCTATCCTACCTAAAATGCTTAAAATGTACTTATCTTCCATCTTTCCAAGTTCTGATCCTATGCTTGATCTCCTACTCCTTAGACACTAATGTCCAGGATAGATAATAGCATTGATCTTACTATCATGTCCTGACGTAAGTGTCTAGTTCCCTAAAGTCATCCAATTTATAAATTAAACATATCCTAATGGTTGGCCTAAGTGATTTAATGCAAGTTATTACTCTTAAGGAATTGATATAAATACAAGATCAACCCTCATTCATTCCTCACCTAGAAAATACCAAAGAGACTAAAGACAATTTATCAAAAGCACTCTATCAAGCATTCAATTGATAAAATCTTCCCCATTTACATATAATTCATAGTTAAAACACATATAAAGGTATATATTACTCAAGGATCATCCCAAGATCCCAATGAGTGAAGTTACAAGGTAGGTCACTGTTGTACTTACTTTGCACATATTGTATGATTCACACATAATCCAACATTTAGGGGATAACTCTATCAGTCTGATGCCCTCTTTAGAGTATTGGATATGTAAGCAACATCCTTTGATAATGGGGTCAACTCAACACCATGTGTTTACTAACTCATTTTTTCCCAAGGTTGCATTGAATATGTAAATCTAGGGTTTTGCCATTTCATAAGGAGTGACTATCCATGACCTAGATCTAAATCCACCATAATGAAGGGGAAGTAAAACCTAGAAGCATCCAGTTGGTTGCATCCTATTTTAGTATATATTTTATATATAACATTAACATTGAACCCAGACATTAGTGTCGATACAAGTGTCCCAGGTTCACACTACTGTCTAAAGATCTAGATGTGTCAAATCTAGAATTTGATGATTCTTATAGAATACATTTCTCACCTCCTTTTATACTATTCTAGATCTAAAACTATATTATCATAAAAAGAAGCTAAGAATTTCAATTATTTTTCATTTCTATATTTAGTGTAGTTATACTTTCTATATTTATACTATCTCAACATAATAAATTTATTGTATGCTTATATCTAAGTTTAACATCTAATTGGCTTCTTATAGATCTGATTATCACCCTTGTACCATTTTATTTCTATATACCCCTTTAATAATCTAGATAACACTAATCTAGATCCATTTTAAGGTTCAACATCTGGGTAACCCAATATTTGAACATCAAACCCTAATTCACTTAGGGTTTTCTAAATTTTTATATTGTTGATCCCTAAATTGCTATATATTTTACAATCATATTTTCCATGGATAGTTTTGTTAATTATTTCATGGTCTAATACCTTATAATGGTTATTAATTGTTATATCCCATGCCTAATTAACTCATTCAGATCTATAAGGGATGCAAAACCTACATTCCAACAAGATCCTCCTTGTTCTAATGTTTATGATAAGAGGGTTTTAAAAAGCAAGAAACACTTGATCTCTCTTCAGAATTCCTTTTGAAATGCCACATTACTAAAACCTAAGGGAAATGATGTTATAGACCATTTAAGTAATACACCTGCAAAAATTTCAATCCTTGATCTCCTAAAGCAATCTAATATCTATAAGGATATCCTATATAATGAATTGCATGAGACAAAAGTTATAAGTGATATTGATCCTTATTATTTTTTAGATATCAATAAATATCCAATAACTATAACAAGTTCATCACCTTTGATCCAACATGTTTGTCATAAAAAAAATTGTTGACCAAAATTTGCATTTATTCATACAATTAATAATATAAATTAAATGTATTAAAAGAGTGCTCATTGATAATAGGTCAAACCTAAACATTTTTAGCATAAAATTCCTAACCACCATGGGTGTTAACCTAAATTTTGTTCAAAAAGTTGTTATGCAAATAAAAAGGTTTGATAATTCATAAAGCCCTTTAGTTGGTTAAATTACATTGAATATTACCTTTTGTCCCTATATGTTACCCATTTTGTGACAAATTATGCCAAATGATTTGAACTATAACATTTTATTGGGATGGTCTTGGATATATAAAATGTATGTGGTTCCATTTGCATTATATGCATGATTAAAATATTGTCATCAGGGAATCCTTTACATATGCCCAATTGATCGTAATCCCTTCAAAAACTATGTAATGGTCAAAAAAATAAATTATCTTAAACCATAATATTTTGAATATGAGTCCAAAATTGACATTCTAATACAAGAACTTAATCATATTATTCTATATAAGACACCAAAAAGATAATTTACACATTTACCTGAGTCTCTAGCTTCATTAATTTGATAGTTAATAGAGTGTGAGATTATATATCTCCCTCATCCTATCAAGGTTGATATGAGTTAGACTCCATCCAAATTACATGATGTGAATGCTTATTATGAATATCATCAAGGACTAAGACATTCTATGAACCATTGATTTACTTTGAAACATTAGATCCAAGATATTAACAATGACCAAAAGATTATATTCGAGGATCCTCCAAAATATTTAGGTTCACAAAAAAACTAAACATCCATGCCAATAAGATTTAATGAAAACACTATACATGGGTGATGTTTATTCTAGGAAAATCCATATTGACCCTACACAAACCAAAACTACTTTTCATATAGATTATTTTCAACATCTTAGTTTTAACCTACAAGACTTGCAAAATAAGGTCACTTGGAAAGACTCCTTGAGAAACATAACATTACCAATTTATTTTAGTTATAAAGTGATTAAAACATGGGTTTGGGTTATGCATACCATGTATCCATGTGTATTTACATTAGGAACTCTTTGGCTATACTAAATGGAATCAAAAGTTGATTCAAATTAGTAAGGTATTTCCTTTCCTCACAAAGGAAAATTAGTACACATTTCAAATGATAACATTACATCTTCTACTACACATGTAAAACATGAGGAGTAATATGATATGTACCTTTTCAACCAATCCAATCATGATGAAAATAATTTAAAATATCCAACTTAAGTTTATAAGGTTCATAAATGGAGGAGATATATATGGCATCATAGAATGATATTACCTCTTCAAAATTCCAAAAATACCAAAAAATTAAAAGATACCAAACTCCAATCTTTCAGCACCTACATGTTCTATTAGCTCTTTGGCATCCATGTATTGTTTCCATATTAACATATGACATACTCAGTTACTTTTATATATACATATGTGTCACACCACTACTTGAGTGTGATACATGCATACATAGACACATGATACATTCCTATTTCAAATATAAGGCCTTATTTCTAATCATGTCATATGGATGTTATGGGCATCCATTTCTTTTATCTTGATACACATAGGTTATATTATTCAATGATCACTCTACATTATCATGTTTGAGATTACCTATGTACTTACACACACCTATTATCCCTAATTACATCTTAAATAGGGTTCTTGAAATGCTAGACACTTGACACATTTTACTAACACATTGGATCAATAGGCTACTTTGGCATGTTTATAATGGTTTCTTATCCTTTATTTTATACACTTCCTTGAGTGTCTTGCTTTACTATTGTATTATTTGTTCAAGAATTTAAATATTCTCCTTGTCTTGTGGCCCACATGCCTATGTATGCTTTCATTGGAATTTTCCTATGCCATTATTTATTGTATGGACATTTTAGTATGTCATTATTTCCATTATGGACATTTGACTATGTCATGTCTCTTTGATTGTATAGCATTTGAACATTCCCCTTGTTTTTAGTCTCCTTGGATCATTATCTCTTGACTTGGTTTTCAGTGTTCTCATGTATGTGTGCTTATTTTCTTGTTGAGATTGTACTATTACTATCTATACATTTCCATGATATTTATCAAGCATATTAGGCCTACATGTGATCATATTGGTTTTATGTGATTTAAAGATACATTTACTTATACACATTTCTTCTATATGCTACATGGTTACATTCACATATTATACAATTACCTTATCAATTTGAGGTTAGGTAACTACTAGTTCTTATATTTACCTCACCTCAAATAAGGGGCATATTAGTGGGTGAATGTCATAGATACATGATTTACACACTTGGTACAATTTCTATATTACAATGTGGGGCATGCTTTATAATCATGTTCTCCACACTCATTTAGTATGTGGTACTTATTTTGGTTTTTAGATACAGTGGGGGCATGTCATATGGTCATGGATTTCACACATTCATAGTTCTTATATTCAATGGGAGAATACTTTATAAGCATGTTGTCCACACCTATTTAGTATTCAACATCTCTAGATTATAGTGGGGTAATGTTTTGGGTGTTGGGAATATTGTCATTGATGTCAAAGGTCTAGCATTATTGGTGATAAATGCCCCATTGCATTTAATGTTGTTTGTAATTGTTATATCTTGGATAATGTGTGTTAATATTTATTTAATATTAATGAATATATTTTTGGTTGCATATGAGATAAAATAAGAGCCCATGGAAAAGTCAAATAGCCATGGGGTAAAGACAAAAGAAGGATGGGACGCATTTTCCCATGAAGAGTCATCTTGGGGAATTCCAAGAGACACCAAGTGAAGACAAAAGAGGAAGGGCAAAATTTCTCATGAAAGGACACTTTGAGGAATACAAAAAGTCACCAAGATAAGGAAAAAAGTGGGAAGGATGTTTTTGCTCATGAAGGGTCACCACATGACTTTGCAAAGGCAAGGATATGAAGGGTCATACAAGTTTGGTGCCATTTTCCATGAGGAGTGAAGGGTCACAAAGGGAAGGCCAAAGGTCATTTGGAAAGCTATAAATAAAGGCTTAAGAATCTATTTGTAATATGAGAGATAGAGGTTGATTTGATATTGTAATATCTAGCTTAGAAGAGCAATTGTGAGAGATGAATATGATTTGTATTTGTTATATCTAGCTTAGAAGAGCAAAGGTGAGAGAGAGGAAAGAGATGTTGTAATGGACTATCATTTGTTGAGATAGCAACATTTAGAGATAGGTGTGTGCTATACACAAAGGAGTTGGTGCTCGGCAAAGGGGTTAGTGCTCCTATGGGTTGGTGCTCATGAATTGTTGTTGGGTTGGTGCTCGACAAAGGGGTTGGTGCTCCTGTGGGTTGGTGCTCATGAATAGTTGTTGGGTTGGTGCTCAGCAAAGGGGTTGGTGTTCCTACAAGTTGGTGCTTGTGAATATTTTTTGGGTTGGTGCTCATTCATATACTTGAGATTATTCTTGGTTTTTCTCACATTGGGTTTCCATGTTATATCTGGTGTCTCTCTCTATCTTGTGTGGTGTTTATTGTTTGAGTTTTATTACATATCTTGAATGTTTGATTAAGTGGAATTTGGTTAAGGGAAAGATTTATAAGATATATGATATACTGATTCATGCCCCCTCTCAGTATATCCTGTGCTTAACAATTGGTATAAGAGCAGGTTCCTTTTTGAAAAGTTTTACAACTTGAAGTTAAATTGGGAAAGCACGATGGCTGGGTCATAGGAAGGATTTTCTAAAAACAAGGCACCTTTGTTTGATGGGACAAATTATGATTTTTGGAGCATGAGAATGAAGGTTTATTTTATGGCCCTTGGATTTGACATATGGAAAGTAGTGGTGGAGGAATATGAAGAGCCACAGACATCTAAAATTACTCCAATAGAAAAGAAGGCAAGTGAATGTAATGCTAAAGATTTAAATGCTATTTTATGTGGTTTATGTTAATCTAAATTTGTCAAAGTTATGCAATGTAAATATGCTCATGAAATTTGGGTAAAACTTGAGAATATTTACAAAGGTGATGGAAAGGTTTAGCAAGTAAGCTTCAGACTTTTAGAAGACAGTTTGAATGTTTGAAGATGGAAGAAGAAGATATAGCAAGTTATCTTTTGTGAGTTGATCAAATTGTAAATCAATTTCAAGGTCTTGGAGAAACTTTGGATGAGTCAATGGTGGTGCAAAAGGTTTTGAGATCTCTACCGATGAGATATGATGTAAAGGTTTCGACAATCGAGGAGATGAAGAATTTAGCCAAACTAAAGATGGATGAGCTTCATGGTATACTCATGGCATATGAGATGTGGACAAAACAAGATAAACCCTCAAAGAGGGAAGTGGCTTTCAAGACATCAAAGAAAGAGAAAGCTAAGATTTAAGAATCAAGTGATAGTTCCAGTGATGATGAAGATGACAACGGAGCACTTTTCATTCACAAGCCAAAAAGAGGAACAAGTAAATATCAAGGAAAATTACCTTTTAAATGTTTTAATTATTTAAAGATTGGACATTTTTTAGGTAGATGCCCAAATAAGGGTAATGATGATGATGAAGAAAATCCTACATACAAGAAGAATTTCAAAGGCAAATCCAAGAAGGGATTCGAGAAGAAGAGCCTATATTATAAGGATCCTAGCTCAGTCGAAGATAGTGGAGTCAATGATTCAGAAGAAGAAGAGAATCTATTCATGGCCATACATGAAGATGATCAAGAATAAGAAGAGGAGGAAGCTGAAGTGAATATGGAAGGAGAACTCATTTGTGCCCTTGAAGAGTTAAAAGCTGTTGAGAAGAAGAATCAAAGATTAAAGCACTAGATCGAGAAAAATAAATAGGAGTCAAAGGAAATTATTGATGATCTAACAACACACTTGGAAAAAGCCAAGAAGAATGAAGAAGATCTCACAGCACAGTTGGAAATAGCAAGAAAAGAATGTCAAAGGTATGTTATTGAAATTGCCTCTTTAAAAGAAGATATTGAGAAAGTAGTCAATGATAAAGTAGTTAGTGATTCAAAATTTGAGGATAGCACTAACATGCTAAATAATATATTGGAAAGTCAAAAAGAAAATTTAGATAAGACAGGGATTGGATTTGAAAAGAAAAAGATCTATGTTGAAGCTCTTACAAAAGAGGAAACAAAAAGGGGAGAAACGAAGAGTATAGAGGACATTTCAAATAGAGAAGGCTGCAAGGAATAAAGCTACAAAAGGCAATCGGGTCAGAGATATATATACATGTCTTATTTTTATGGCTATTGTTTTTATTGTAATGGATATGGTCACAAGAAATTAGAATGTAGAAAAAGAGCTAACAATTTTAGAAATAAGGAGAAGGAAAGTCAAGTAGAGTCAAGCAGAAGCCACAACTCTTTTGCTCCTCTATCAAGCTTTGATGAAGAGACCATAGTATGCTAAGAATACAACAACTTCAGACACATAGCATAGTATTGTAGAAGTGTGTTCGAGTCAGTCAAGAAGGACCAGAGTTTCAAAGCTCCATTCATCAAGAAGAAGGTTCAGACATGTTCATGGTAGAAGAAACAACCTGAAGATTCTATGATGGTTTAGACAGCCTTGCATGTAAGAGGTAAAGATCAGCCATGGTTAATTAATAGTGGATGTTTGAGGCATATGACATGAGATAAAATTAATTTCATTACTCTAAAGAAGATCAATGGTGGTATAGAGAGATTCAGAGATAAAACCACTACCAAGATAGCTAGAAAAGGTACTTTAAGTTTGGATTATGGTAGAACTAAGACTAAGAATGTTTTATATGTAAAAGGTCTTAAGCATAATCTATTGAGTGTTAGTCAAATATGTGATCAAGGATACACATTAAAATTTTATAAAAAAGGTTATGAGATTAGAAGAAAAGATTCAAATGAGTTGATTGTAGATGCTCAAAGGACAGGGAACAATGTATATGTATTGTCAGATATCTTCTCAAAGGCACAATCAAAGGATACATTCAAAGATCTGTGAGAGGAGTTGGGAGTAATTTCTATTACTTCCTACCATTGATGTTCAACATCATTTTAGGGGGAACTAAGTGTTAGCTCCAGGTATGCCCTTTGCCATTGATGTCAAAGGGGGAGAATAACAGGTACAAGTACAGGTGCATAAATAGGTACATGGAACATGTATAGGTTTCTACAGTAAGGGGGAGTTACTGTATGTTTTTAGATGACAGTATGTGTAGGTGATAGGATGTGGTAGTTTCAGGATTGAGGTTGCCATCAATGACAAAGGGGGAGATTGTTGGAAATATTTTCATTGATGTCAAAGGTCTATCATTATTGGTGATAAAGGCCTCATTGCATATAATGTTGTTTGTAATTGTTATATCTTTGCTAATGTGTGTTAATATTTATTTAATATTAATGAATATATTTTTGGTTACACATGAGACAAAAGAAGGGCCCATGGAGAAGTTAAAGAGCCATGGGGTAAAGACAAAAGAAGAATAGGATGCATTTTCCCATGAAGAATCATCTTGGGGAATTTCAAGAGTCACCAAGTGAAGACAAAAGAGGAAGGACACAATTTTTCATGAAGGGACACTTTGAGGAATACGAAGAGTCACCAAGATAAGGACAAAAGTGGGAAGGACATTTTTGCTCATGAAGAGTCACCACATGACTTTTCAAAGGCAAGGATATGAAGGGTCATACAATTTTGGCACCATTTTCTATGAGGAGTGAAGGGTCACAAAGGGAAGGCTAAAGGTCATTTGGAAAGCTATAAATAAAGGCTTAAGAAGCCATTTGTAATATGAGAGATAGAGGTTGATTTGATATTGTAATATCTAGCTTAGAAGAGCAATTGTGAGAGATAAATATGATTTGTATTTGTTATATCTAGCTTAGAAGAGTAAAGGTGAGAGAGAGGAAAGAGATGTTGTAATGAACTATCATTTGTTGAGATATCAACATTGAGAGATAGGTGTGTGGTATACATAAATGGGTTGGTGCTCCTGTGGGTTGGTGCTCACGAATTGTTGCTGGGTTGGTACTCAGCAAAGGGGTTAGTGATTCTATGGGTAGGTGCTCACGAATTGTTGCTGGGTTGGTGCTTGGCAAAGGGGTTGGTGCTCCTGTGGGTTGGTGCTCATGAATAGTTTCTGGGTTACTTCTCATCAAAGGGGTTAGTGCTCCTAAAATTTGGTGCTTGTGAATATTGTTTGGGTTAGTGCTCATTCATATACTTGAGATTGTTCTCTGTGGTTTTTCCCACATTGGGTTTCCACGTTATATCTGGTGTCTCTCTGTATCTTGTGTGGTGTGTATTGTTTGAGTTTTATTGCATATCTTGAATGTTTGATTAAGTGGAATTTGGTTAAGGGAAAGATTTATAAAATATATGATATACTGATTCACCCCCCCTCTCAGTATATCTCATGCTTAACATTGGGAACATGTCTTCCACATTGTGACTTACATCAATTTTTAGATTTATCCATATATAGTGGGGACACACTTTTGAAGAATATACTCCACACTTAGAAAGTTATCTGAATTGGCCAAATCACACATTTATATGATTCATATTCACAATTGTGGTAGTGTTTTATAAATTGGTACTATTGTTATACATAATTTCAACATGAGACATATCTAAGGTGCATATGCTATGAAAAATGTGCCTAATATTGGAAAATAAAAATCAATTTCATATTTCAAAAATATTTTATGAAATTTACCATATCATAAACGTTTTCATACTAATACCCTATAAACTTTATAGAATTTTATTGATCCAATCTAATCTAGTAGTTGTTTCACCTTTTGATATGGTTGAGGTGATCAAATCACTCAATATTTCTAATTTTTCACATTGGAGTTGATCATACATCCTCACCAAGTTATAAGTATCATTGGGTTGCATGGTTGAGCTAATATAAATTACCATGTGGTAATAGACTTTTGATCTAAAGCTAAGGGCATGCTCTCTCTCTCTCTCTCTCTCTCTCTCTCTCTCTCTCTCTCTCTCTCTCTCTCTCTCTCTCTCCCCCCCCCCCTTGGATAAATGCACTTTAAATATGTATCTATATTTATCATAATCTCATTTTCAAAGACTTATAATGATACATCTTTCTCATAATGACTGCCAATAGGAAAGGTGGTTACATTGACACATGTGTACACCTAAACCTTTATATTTCAATTTAAATATATTTAATTAATTTCAACCCAAATTATATGTACTCATTTTATACTGGACATGCTCTTGGTTGCAGGTTAGTCACCAACAAAGCACTCAAGTTGGGAACACACAAAGATAAGGTGTGTTATACACACCTAAGTACAAATTCCTTTCCTTAAACTAGAAAATTAATTACTAAATTAAAGGGGGGAAATGTAGACAAATTGCATGATAATATATCATTTCAATCTTGTACACTTGGTAAACTCAGACCTTAGCTATTCTTCTCAGTTCTTTACCTTTCTCATTTCTGCAAGTCTTGCATCTACTCTATATTTGTGCCCCTTGGCCTATATATTTTAGTCTGACTAGTGTTATGTTGATGATCTGGGTATTATATCTTGTCCATAATTCTTAATATGTATTTATCTTCCACATTTTCAAGTTATGAATGTGTCCCTACTCTACTACTTCCTGGACACTAACACCTAGGATAGATAGTAGTGTTGACATTACTGTCTATCCTGACATAAGTGTCTAGTTCCCTAAAGTCATAATGTGGTTACACTGACACACATGTGTACTCATAAAACTTTCTTCAAATGGATTTATATAAATACAAGATCAACACTCATTCATTCCTCACCTAGAAAAGATTAAAGAAACTAAAGACAACTTATCAAAAACACTCTATCAAGCATTCGATTGATCAAAGCTTCCTAATTTTTATATAAATAATATGTATAACACATATCAAGGTTTTAATTACTAAAGGAGTATCCCAAGATCTCAATTTTTCAAGTTACAATCTATGTCACTATTTTACTTATTTTGCATGTATTATATGATTCACACACAAGCTAATAGGTAGGGGATAACTAAATTAGTCTAAGACCCTCTTCAAAGTATTGGCTATGTAGGTAACATAATTTGATAGTGAGGTCATTTGGGTCAGCTTTAAATGATGTACCCACTAACCCATTTTTACCTAAGATCACATTGAAGATGGAAAGCTAGGGTTTTCCCATTTCCCAAGGAATGACTATTCATGACCCAAATCTGAATGCACCAGATTAAAGGTGAAGTAAACCCTAGAAGCATCTATGTGGTCACCTATTATTTTAGTAGATATTACATAAATGGCACTATCATAGAACCTAAATATTAATGTCGATGAAATTATCCTAAGTTGATGTTACTATCCAGAGAGACCAAGGTGTCAAATCCAAAATTTGATGATTATACCAAAATCTCATTCCTACCTACTTTCAGCCTGTTCCAGCCCCAAAATTGAATTAACATTATAATAATCTAAGTAATTCACTTCTATCATTTTTATATTTATCATAGTTATACTTTCCATATTTAGACTATCACAACATAATAAATTTATTGTATGTTTATATCTAAGTTTAACATCTAATTGGCCTGATATATATCTAATTATAACCTTTGTGCGATTTCATTTCTATATACCCATTTAAAAATGTAGATAACACCAATCAAGGTCCATTTTATGGTTAAACAACTATACCAAAAGAATTTTCCTTGTTTATTAAATCTAAACCTTGATTAATTTTAATTCTACAAGAGCTAAAAAGTAACTAGTTTGAATGGTCTTAAAATAAGAATATTAATATACAATGAATATGAACTAAAATGCCTTCAAGTTTAAAGGGCATATTTGGATGTGTTTCCTAAAAAAATTATTTCCTTTACATGAATTAACAAGATAAATTATCCTTCCAATGATAACATCAGATAGAAATATTGGGTAAACTATTTTAAAATTTTCATCGAAACAAATGTGAGGGTAGAAAAGAGATCTACACCCAGATTAGCTAAATGTAATTAAGCCTTCAACAACATATAATTGGGATTAAAGTGCTCATAAGATAAGTGAGGATAAAAGTGTTCTCCATGGAGCAATTTCATGCAATCAAATAGACATATAAGGAAGAAAATATACATACATTGATACCATTTATAACCAACATTATCCTATGGAAAGATTGTTTGAATAGCTACCTAAATTGAAAACAAAATTGTTAATGTCAAATAATTAGAATATTAGACATACTTAATGCAAAGGTAATCACAAATATTAAATAAGACCCATTTATGATAATCAAATATGGAAATAATGCAAGATAATTTAATTAGTTGTAAAAGGCATTCAAAAGGAACTAGGTCAGATTATTGCATATCAAAACAAAGCTTACATGCATATAAAACTAAATTAAATTTGAGAATCATAGAAAGAAATAAATTATTTCACCCTATGGAAACTGGACCTTACCAGTGTAAGTTTCCCTATAACTTAAGGGTAAAGACAACTAATTTTTTATTATATGATTTTTTTAATGGGTTTTTGGTTAAGTTGCTAAAACTCAGTGCCAAGTAGTGGTTGCACATCAAAACTAGCTTGTGTGGATATAAACCAACACTAAATTTCATAAGCATTTAGAGGATGTAATCCATTACTCTAAATGAAAAATCCTTTTTATTTAAAACTAAACCTAGCTAAACTCTAATTCAAATATTCTTAAATTTAATAAGTATTTTATTGGGTTCAGTTGTCATGACTCAAAGGTTAAAAAGTAACCTAAGGTTTTTAGCTATAAAACAATTATCAAACAGGGGATATAGGAAAATACATTGGTCAATAAATGCCTAGGGTTAAATAAAACAACATATCATAGGATGAATTACCTTAGCATTGCAAGTGGTTAAACTTGAAGAGCCTCACCTCTATGTATATGACATGAGTATTTTCCTACTAGATTGATGTTTGCAAGTGTGATTCTACTAGAGTATGTAAATTAGCTCTATAAATTTATACAATGTCTCCATATCCTCTTTATTCTTTGTTTATGGTTCATTTTTAGATCTAGATGACATGTTGAGAGGAATTCATGCCATATTAGATGCTATGGAGAATGCACAACTAAGATGTTGTGAACATAATAGAAACGGGGTTTGTTCAATGAGTATTACCATAAAATTAAATAGTGTTTTGTTGTTGACATGTCTCATTATTTATGCATAGATGAATGTTTTTAATGTTTCCATGCCTCCTCTTCATTAATGTATGAGTACCCATATTTTTGTTGTTACTTCCTCTGAATTAATGATCTAGTGAATTAGTGTTGTTAGATTGCATCCTAGTCTATTCATATATTTAATTATTAATATCCTCATATCCAACCCATAATATGCAATGACTATCAGGAAGGCTAATTTTATACAAATTAATAAAATGAAAAACCTTATGAGTTTTGATACAGATAAATAATTTGATTGGTTTTTTAAAACTTTAATATTTTTCTATACAAAATAATAGTGAGACACTCATAATAAATGAATAAAATGGAAAAATTTATTAATGTTGATACTGATAAATATTTTAAATGGTTTTCAAAACTCTAATATTATTTTTTATAAATTAATCAAAAGACAATGATAAAATAGTTGAATTATCATTGAACACGTAATTTGAATAAGGCAATGAAAATGTAGAATTTTCATTAATCAGACTTCTTGTCATAGAGGATAAAATAAAAAACAATATTTCAATGAAGAATCATGGAGCACATATTAGAATACATGTCTATCAGTTTATTGACAACCCCACCCCATCATTTGGGACCACCCAAATTACATAATGCAATAACTTGATATGATAAATACATTTAGAACAATAAATACATTTAATTAAGGTGACCAATGTATAGGGTTTCTTTATACCAAACATGCTCTTGAGAGCCATTGTTTTATCTCCATTTGTAAATACTTTCCCTTTTGACTCAAATTTATTCTTCTAGGAAGAATTATTCACATATAGACCATTACAAACATAAGGTACCAAAACTTACTAGTATGACAATGGTGGATTCATCACATTCTGCAGAGCCTTCAAAATCCTCAAGTAAAAATATTGCTTAATTTTGGCCTCAAATTTTTACTTAAATATGGGTATCAAGGATAAGGTTTGGGTAAACATGAATAAAGTATGAATTATCTTATGTATCTCAAGTGTAATCAAAATTGACAAGGCTTGAGGTTTTAACAAATAATCAGGAATAACCAATAACCTATCAATAAATTAAACATTGACATGCACATAGATGCACATGAAAATAAGGAATCATCACACATGGAAACAATGTTATAAAAATTACAAGAGAATCAAATAGTCAATCTCCCTTTGTTGATCCATCCTCATGGCATGAATTTTTTTGATACATAATTAGATAAAGGGAAAAGTACAATAACTAAAATTGATGAGCATATAAATGCTCTTCCATTCATACCTTCCCCTTTATTGAACATGTTGGATCACTCATATGAGAACCTAGTTCCATTAATTCATATTCATTATGCATAAATAATCTTACGAAAAGGATTCATAACAACTCACAAAGAATCCACGAAAACAAGATTTAATAGTTACATTATACATGGGTGGTGCTTATTTTTAGCATAACCATATTGATCCTATACATACAAAAACCACTTGATGTATAAATAATTTTCAGCATCTCGGTTTTCACTTATAATATTTGTAAAATAAGGTCACTTGGAAATATTCATTGGTAAATATAACAATACCAATTACTTATGGTCCTAAAGTAATTCAAACGTGGGTTCGGGTTATGCCTACCATATCCCCATATGCTTTTACAATTGGAAATCTTTGGCTATACCAAATGGAAGAAAAATTAACTAAAATCAACAAGGGATTTCTTTTCCTCATGAAAGAAAATTAATAAATATTTCAAATGATAGAATTACATCTTCTACTACACATGCAAACTGTGAGGATCAGTATGTTATGTCCTTTTTCAACCTAACTAATCATGATGCAAATAATTTAAAAGATCCAAATTGAGGTTGTAAGGTTTAAAATGGGGGGGATATATCTATGACCATCCATTGTATGGCATCATAGGATGATCTTTCCTCATCATCAAAAACACCAAAAAAAATAACAAAACCAAAAATATTTTCAGCACCTACATGTTTTATTGGCTCTTTGACATCTGTGTTACTTCCATGTTGAGAACTAGCATATCATTCTCCTACATACACATACAAAAGTATATATAGATACATGATACAAGTATACATAGATACATGATACACTTACGGGTTTTGGGCTTTCCATATACTCATGTAATCAAGACATTGGGGACATTAATATTATATGATATTGATACACATAGGTTATATGATTTAATGATCACTCTACACTATCATATTTGAGATTACATATGTATTTATACATGCCTATTATCCATGATTATACATTACATAAGGTACTTGATATTCTATGTACTTGATTGTTTCTAACACATTTAATCTATGGGACGCTATGACATGTTTACACTGGTTTCTTATGATTTTTCCTTTACACACTTCCTTGAGTGTTTTGCCTTGCTATAGTTTTGATTTTTCAAGCATTTAAATATGCTCCATTGTATATGGGTCATGTGCCTATATTTTTCCTTCTTGGAGATTTGAATATGTCATTTATTTTTATATGGACATTTGAATATGTCATTCCTTAATTTTCTATATATTTGGCTAAGTCATGTCTATTTAATTTTGTGGCATTTGAGCATGCCCCTTATTTTTAGTCTATTTGGATCATTTCCTTTTGAATTGCTTTTGAGTTCTCTTGTGTGTATGATTATTTTATTGTTGAGATTATACTATTACTATCTATATGTGTCCATGATCTTTAACATGCATCTTAGGCCTACATATGATCACACTAGTTCTAAGCACTTCAATGATACATTTGCCTAGACATATTTCTTTCTATATGCTACATGGTTATAATCACATAATTTATAGTTGTCTTAGCCTTTTAAGGTGAGGTAACTTAAAGTTACTATTTTTACCTCACCTCAAAGGGGGGAATATTAGTGGGGGAATGCTTGGGAATCATGATCTCCACATTTTATACTAGTTTTCAAATATCAGTGGGGCCATGTCATATGCATATGGCTTCCACACATTCATAATTTTTAGATTATAATGGGGTCATACTTTAGAATCATGTTCTTCAATATTATTTAGTATTGATTACTTATACCAGTTTATAACTTTAGTGGGGGCATGTCATATGGATATGGATTCCACACATTCACAATTTTATATTTAGTGGGGACAAGCTTGGGAATCATGTTCTTTACATTGATTCAGTATGGTAATTATAATTCATAAATTCAATGGGGTCACACTTTAGAAGCATGTTCTCCACACCTAATAGGTAGTCATCATATTCAATTTATAGTGAGGGCATGTTTTAGAAACATGTCCTCCACATTGGTACTTATATCAATTTCATATTCCTTTATATATAGTGGGGGCATACTTTGAAAGCATGTCCTCCATACTTACACAATTTTTCAAATTGGTCAAACCACATAGTTATATGATTTTGATAGAAATTTTTGGAAAATTTTTATACTTGGTACCATTATTATATACACTTTAGCATGAGACATATCTAAGGTTCATATTCTATGTAACATGTGCCTAAATTTTCAAAATCCAAATCAAATTCAGATTTCACAACTATTGCATGTACTAATACCTAATGGAATTTTATGGAATTTAGTGATCCAATATACTATAGTAGTTGGTTCATCTTTATTTATGGTTTGGGTGATTAAATAACTTAATCTTTCCATGTTTTCAATTTATACTTGATCATCCAAACTCATCAAGTTATGAGTATCATTGGGTTGCATGGTTGAGATAATCTCAACTACCAAGTGGCAACTCATTTTTGCTCTAAATTTGGGGGTATTTACTTCTCTCTCTCTCTCTCTCTCTCTCTCTCTCTCTCTCTCTCTCTCTCTCTCTCTCTCTCTCTCTCTCTCTCTCTCTCTCTCTCTCTCTCTCTCCTTATATATATGTGTATTCAAAGGAAAATATAACTAATCTATAAATCAATCCTAACTTAGAGAAGATAAATCATACTTACACTTTTGATTATCGATACATTAGATATTTGGGGTCACGATCGAGATGGATATGCTAGACCTAGCCAAGGGATATCTTACCACAATAATATCACTAGGGAAGGTTCCAAAGCCTCTAGTCAAGAAAAACTATGCAATAACCCTAAGTCATATGTTTTCATATTCATTAAACTAATAACAAGTAAAAGTATAAGCTAGTGATTACCAAATCTTATGGCATAAAGTGGGGTTAGTAAACATAAAATTAAACATGCATAATATAATACTAATAAGAAGAGTTTATAAACTCACCTAGCATGTCCCTCCCTTGGATATAATAAAATATATCCAAGGTAGGGACATGCTAGGTGAGTTTTCTTGAGATGATATTTATTATATCCAAGTAGTTGGATGAGCCACAAAGATGTCAAATTAATACCAGACCCTTCATCTACTATACCTTATGAATGAGGGTAGTATTAATAGCTAATTCAATGAATAAGGGTGGATCATCAACATGAAAGAGGATCTCATCATTAATCATGTCTTTTTCAATAAATTCAATGGAAGGTTTCAAATAAGGACAAATGGATTCAATGGTATATACATTGTAAAGAAGCATAAAGAAATGATTAACTCTTATTATCTCTATAAGAATGCAAAAATTAAAGTGTTTATATAGATGAATCTAACCCTAGTCCTTTCTTAAAGTTTAGACTGATAAGGTTAATTCAATTGACCTTGTATCATTATTGGTAAAAAAAATTAGGTTTTAGTTTAGGTCATCCAGGGGCTGACCTAGACCCTAAATAAGTTTTATCAATTAGAGTACAAGGTCAATGGGGATGATAGTTTAATGTAAACCATCAAAAATTATTTTAGGCTAGGGAAGGGCTAATAAAGGAAAAAAATGACTAGAAAAGGGTGAAAAAGAGGATGAAAATCTTAGGGGAATGTTTTTAGGAGATGGTTAAATTGATAACAAGTGGTAGTATGAGACAATAATCTTGAAAAGCACCACTAGCCTACCAACCCCTTTCCTAGTGCACCCCTTAAGACGTGCACTCAGAGAGATTGAGACTCGATGGGTTCTTACAAGATAGAAAACACCAATAATTAATAAAGTTTGAAAATATTATGTGTATACAGATGCTTCACTTGAAGCTAATCACGTGTCACTCACATACAATAGGGGATGGTTCTTTGATAAAATAACATAGCAACACATATCGTTGAATCTAAAAAAAGTTTCAATATTTTAAAGAAAAAATAACTAAAATGTAAATGACTAAAAGTGAAATAACTAAAAAAGTAAATGTATGCATACCTTGACTTGTCTTTATCACTATATGGTTGTTTGTTGTGTTTTTATTTTTGATCATGGAGGGCACAAAGACTACTTCAACAAACCCAAGGACATAACACAAAAAAAAACATAAGAAATCCAAGATAACTAATGCTATATAGATGGGATGTACTTGGAAATTTGGTAAGTTAGAGTGACTAGTGTTATGTTAGACCAAATGACCAAGTCAATATTTATAGTAAATTAGGTAACCACAAATCTAAGGCTATGAAAGACTGAAAAACCCAAACAAGTAAACCTTATGTAAGAAAGGAAAACTCACCAAGTCAAACCAAGGATACATATCAAAAATGGTAATCAAACATCAATGTGAAAGCAATAACAATCCTTACTTAAATAATGATGGGGAAACAAAAGGGTAAAACAACATTGATGAGTGAGAAGTAATAATCCTTACTCAATCATCAATGGAAAAAGTGCATAAATGTGAAAAGAACATTGGTGACTAAGAATTAACAAGCCAACATAACTCAACAATGAAAAAAGTACATGAAAGTAGAAATGGACTCAAGTGTCCACAAAAAGGGGTAGTACAACAATAAAAAATGGTAAAAGAAAGTGATGTTGAGTTGTGGAGCTAAAAGCTTCACTAATGAGCTAATGTGGAGGTTGTTGGGCTTACACAATAACTGATATCGGTCAGAACCAACTGATATCAGTTAGGGGTCGATTGACATTGATTAGGGGTCAGCCAACATCGGTCATCTTTAGACCGACACCGACCGGCATCGGTCATCTGTGCATTTCTAGCTTTTCTATTTTTAGTCAAACTATTTTTATCCAAATAGATTTGAGCCTTTGATTTAAGAGGTGGATCTAACGGTGGTGAATGCATGGCTCATGAAACCCTAGTGTTATAGTATACTATATAATAGGGCTAGATCCTCATAGCATTAGACAGGGGAACAATTCAGTAATTGAGTTGATTGTAATTGATAGAGAGAGAGAAAGAACTCTTGAGGGAGAATTATTGTACATCTTCGAGGTGTGAGGAGAGAGAGATTTATTCATTGTATTTCCTTCTGGAAGAGTTTAATACAACTTGGTTGTTTCTTGTATCTCCTATTATTTGTTGTTTCTGATTTCTAGTTACTTATTACTTCTGGTTTCAATTTTGTGTTTAGTTGCTTATACAAAAGTAATCAATTGTACTCTAAGATCCTAACAAGTGAAGTGATGTTGGGATGTAAAACAAAGCTCTAAAAAAATTAATCCATAGTTGCTCAAGTATGTTTTTTTGTTATAAAGATAAATAAAACTAAAACAAAGTAGTGCTAGCATGTTTTAAGGTTTGAAGAAAAGGGAATATAGAAGAGGAAAAATAGATTTATAATCACATGTGCCTCTCAAGGGTGGAATTAAATGGGTAGAGGTGAGAATTTATGAAAAACTAAGGTAGAGGAACTATTTATCGAAGTCAAGACACTCAAATTAGGTTTGTCAAAATAAGAGAAATTTCAACCTTAAGGACTTTGAAGAACTTCTCCTAGCCACATAAGTCTTAGATTAATAAATAAAGTAGGTAGATCATCTCATGAAGGATATATGCTTAAAAATTAAAATGGACCTATCTTCTCATAATGTGTTACTCATTCCTTAGGACCCCTTACATGGTCACTGATATACTACTAAGATTAGGTACTTGTGTGATAAAGTAGGTAGCACCATAGAGTTTATTGAATTCTCCTATTCCAATCTATTGGCCTACCATACCCCAATGGACCTTATCTCTATCATGAGGCCAATTATGGAGTTTGAGATTTTATTAGAGATAGGATATGTGATTTGAATCACACTTTTTAGTGTGATTTTAACTTATTAACTTTGAATGTTATATGTTGTATCATTTCCTCTTGTTTCAAATGACTTGGATTTTAACTTTATTGATAGATTTTTCTATTCCTCCTCCATAAATATTTGGAAGACCAAACATGGGTGCTAAAGATGACTTTCATTTGAATATTTTAGACTTGGTTACTAAGAAACAAAACTTAGATAACATGGTATTTAAGAGTCTCACTAATTTAGGTGAAATAAAACTGATATCTTGAATTTGACCTTGTTTTATCGAAAGTGAAGTGAAAGGAAAGGAAATCAAGAGGAATAAAATATGAAATAATTTAAATTACTTCAAATCACAAAAAATATGACAAAGGGTGAAAAAGGGGTACATTAATAGTAAAGTGTGATTATTTATAATAGTAATGAGGGAAGTGTAGGAAAACATGCTAACATAGTTTATTTTGAAAAGTTTATCTACAAAACAAGCAAAAGCGAAAGTTGAGAACAAGGATCAAAAACTCATAACCATCACTAGACACATTATAGAAAAGGAATATTGGATTAAATATGGTGATTTTATAAAGAAGTTTGGTCCTATATATGGTCTTACACTATAACTCATAAAATAGAAACCCATAAGGGTACACAAAACATGTGAAAAATAAATAGGAAATAAGATGGTATTTACGAGAAAGGCCAGGTCCTATCCATGGTCTTACATTGTAACTCATGAAAAGGAAACCTAAGGGGGTGAAAAAATTATTTAAAATCAAGAAAACCATGATCAATAAAGGAGATCATGAGGAAGACTAGGTCTGATCCATGATTTTACAATGCAACTCATGATAAAATGGAAACTAAAGGACCAAAAGGAAGGACTAAGGTTTGTAGAAAGAGATAAGTGCTTTAGAAGGTGAGACCCATGTAAGTTTCCTAAAAAAAGTGTTATAAGGATAGCATATATAAAACATGATAAGAAATAATATTTTAGGAATTTCACATTGGTGGGTTCTTTAAAAATATGACCTTCATTAGTTTGAAGGCAACATGTATTTGGACCAATGATGTCTTTGAATAAATAAGGGCCCTACCATTTTTGGGCATATTTAAATTCTTTCTCATGAGTGTAGTCTAGTTTAAGGACAAGATTACCAACATTAAAAGTGTGAATATTAAATCTCTTGTTATGTTGTTTGGCATTACATGCCTTGTATCAGAGATTGTGTTGCAGGACAAAAAGATGATGTTTGTCAAGAAGATAAAGAGTATGAAGTTGATATTCATGTAATTCTTTATCAGGTATGATACCATGAAGATATATATATAGAGAGAGGGAAGATTTAATTCTTATGGAAGGACTTATTTAGAATCATATACTAGTGAAAATTGCATTACCCTAGTGGCAGTGTGTATGTTAGTATAATAGGCCCAAAGAGTGGGATATAAATGAAGATGCTAATCCATGCAGGTTTCACCAATTATCTTTTAAATATTTTTGTTGGTGGCCTAGGCTTGGCCATTGAATTGGGTATGATAAAGTCTAGAAAATTTATGAGTGATTTTAAATTTAGCATAAAGTTGTTTGACATCTTTATTTTTGAAATTACCGCCATTATCTAAAATGAGGGTATGAGAAATACCAAAGTGGAAGATGATTTGATTGAGGATAAATTTGAAGATGGTGGTACTGATTATAGTGATGAGGGGCATAGCCTTAACCCATATGGTAAAATACTCGGTGGCTATGATAATAAAGATATGCCCATCTTCAGATCTTGGTAATTTGCTTGTTAGATCTAATCCTCACATTAAGAATGGCTAGAGGGACTCCATAGTTTGAATCTCAATTGGAGGTGAATGGATTATATCATCATGAAGTTGACAAGGAGTACACTTTTTAGAAAATTTGATGGAATCCTTTTCAAGAGTGGGCCAAAATTAACCCATATGTAACCATTTGCAGGCTATAACATGTCTGCTACAATAGCCACCGAAAATGCTCCCATGTGATTATTTAAGGAGAGAAGAAACTTATTTTTTCATAACATAGTGGAGTAGGGTACCTTTAGCATTTTTATAATAAAGGATTTTATATCTAAATACATACTTGAAAGCTTGTTTATGAATTTGAGTATTTTTATAGGAACCAATGTTTGTAAGATAGGTTTGGTGTTCAATAAAGTGAATAATGTATTTGTATCACAATATTTTTCAAATGGTAATAACCTCAATTTGGAAAATGAGTGAATCTTGTGCTTATATTAAAGGTATGGATTTTCTTATTTGGGTAATAAAATTGGAATTGGTAAGAACTTGGTGTGGTTGAAAAAGATATGTTGAAGAATCAAGTGAGCCAACAATAGAATTCCGATCTCAAGGGACATGACCAACCAAAAGTCTCATGATATTTATCAAGAAATAAGCTGAAGTTATCATGTTCAGTTGGTGTGAGTTCATGAGATACTGTTATTGGTCGAGGGAATAATGGCGTACCATATTTGATTCGAGTAGTATCCTTGATAAGCATAGTATTTCCATCTTGGAAATTTATGGTGCATTGTAAAAGAGGAAATGGGATTTTCTTTAGGATAAATGTGAGAAATGAAGTTATTGAAATAAGGGGATTTCTTCTTGAAATTCTCAATTTTGTGATGTTATCAAGGTAGTTGAGGTTATAAATCATGAATTAATTCAAGAATAGATGCATCACTAAGAGAAATGGAAAGAGGACCATAATACTCAACATCTACTTTAATATCAAGAATTTGATTATCATGGCAATCATATTCAAAATGTATTTGGCATAAATTTATGGCCTTGGCATATAATGCAATATTAAGAGTAGATAGAGTATGGGAAGGTTGATCTAATTTAATTGGTTTATTATTGACATCATTGACCGAGGAAGAAATGGATGTAATGATTGGGTCTATAGGTGGTATAAAAGATGTAATAATTATTGAAGGTTCAAAAAGTAGGATTTGTTGTACCACCCAAGGAGCATTAATAAGTGGAGAAATAATAAGATATACATGACCTTAAAGTGCTCACTCAAATTGAGTGGAAATGGTATGAACATAATGATTGATAGCATGTACTTGAGCTAAAGTTTTTTCAAAATGTTGAACATCTAAGTCTCATGATTGAGCTTGGGACATGATGTAGTTATTGTCATAGGTTGGATAAATTGTACATGCTTAAGATTCAAAAGGAGTTTCAAAATGGGAAATAATTAGATCACTAAATTTAAGATGAAACATGACTAAAGGAGCTTAGAATAATTTGGTCACTTCATAATCATTTCATGTGAAGGAATATTCTATGTAAGAGGCTTCCTAAGCATTGCATGGAGGGGAGAATCAGTGATCTCCTCAATGAAAGGGATAGTGTGACCCAAGGTAATAAAAGATGAAGTCACTCTGATATGTAAGGAAGAAGCTTAATAGTGTTGAAATTATGTTGTAATTCATTAGGTTCATTTTCATTTGGATCAACAAGATTGACATGTAAATTTAGATTTGTGTTGATAAATTTTGGTGAGGGAGCACTATTGATTGTTGGAATGGTAGGAATGCAATATTGAGATTTAGGATTGGAAATTTGAATACTATAAGGGTTGGGATCGACTTCACGTTTATACATTTTACAATTATGAAGGAACTTGATACATTGGCTATCGGAAGAAGTGAGAAACCTCATTTTATGAGTCCATGGTCAACCTAGGAGTATGTTTTAAGATTGGGGTAAATAGAGGACCATAATATTAGGTTGAATAGTCTTAGGTCTAATTGTAAGAGGGATCCAAAAATAACCAAGTGGCTTTTGATTAGTTCAGTTAAATCCATGACATGCTAGGTGAGTTTTCTTGAGATGATATTTATTATATCTAATTAGTTGGATGAGCCACAAAGATGTCACATTAATACAAGACCCTTCATCTACTATACCTTATGAATGAGGGTAGTATTAATATCTAATTCAATGAATAAGGGTGGATCATCAGCATGAAAGAGGATCGCATCATTCATCATTTCTTTTTTAATAAATTCAATGGAAGGTTTCAAATAAGGACAAATTGATTCAATGGTATGCACATTGGTTGGTTGAGGCTTGGGAGAGGGTGGTTCTTTTACACATAAGATGGGTCTTTAATTTCTTACAATTATTACATGATTAATTTGAAATGATAAGGGGAGGTACAAACTAAATATATAAGAGGAATATTTCAAGGCATGGAGTTGAGTTACTCTAAGAAGTTCAAATGGGTTTTGGAAGAAGAACTAATGCAAAGCATATAAGGTAATGCATATTTTTGAGGAATAGAAGTGGTTAGTGGTTTGAAAGAAGGAGATGGTTCCTCATTAGTTTTTGAAGCTAAGTGAGTGATTGTAGCTTCTTTGAGGAGTTGTTCTTCTAAATATGGTTTCTTAGGTTTAGTGATAGGATCTTTGTGAGCCAGTTTTTGGTGATAATTGACCTTGGATACATTGAAATATTGATAATTATTGTAATATTTGTCATATTCGGCATCAATGACACAAACATCCTTGGTGGCTTGTTATGTGTTAGACGTGGAAAAAATAATTTTGTTTATTAGAAGAAGAAACTTTGGGATCTTGTCATTTTTTAGTAGTGTTGTACTCTTGATGATGGAGTAAATCATGGCTTCATGATTGATTGAATCACCAAGCATATAGGAGACAAACAATTTGGTAATACCTCTATAGGTTTTATGGTAATGACCAAATTTGGTGTGGAACCAACAAAATTGATTAGGATCGTACCATTCAGGATGATTATTGGGATAAATAAATGGTTTAGAGGGTGCTAAAAAGTGTTTCATTTGCTACATAGTTAATGGTGTGTGAGAATATGGGGTATTGGCAGCTTTGGAAACTCCTAGCTTGGCTTGAGGAGTATTTCTAGTTATTGCATTGGTGTAAGTTTGAAAATATCCTTTGAGGAATTTGGTATTAGGTTCAAACTATTTCATTAAGAAATCTTGATGCTTGGCTTGGTCAAGAACTTTGTTAATTGTTTGAAGGGTAAAAGTTCAAACCTTATATTGAAGAGGAGTTAAATAAGTTATAAAGAGTTTAAATATATTATCATCAGACATGTTATGGTTGGCCTTATGGTCCAAATATTTCCATTGCTTGATAAAATCATGAGCTAATTTAGTGGGAGATTTCTTAGCATTAAAGAAATGGCTAAGGCAGTTTTTGAAAATATCATTGTGTTGAAACTCTTTAACTAAAGGATTGACTTAATCCTTTGGTTACCATATGTAATGTTGGGAAATTTGATTATACCATTATAATACATCGTTAGTTAAGTTTTTAACCAAAATTTTAGCTGTGGTGAAAGTATTATTTTTGATCCATTCCTTGTAAAGATTATCATTTGCCTTGAGAAAAGATGTAGGGTCTTTAGTCCCATCATACATGATAGTTGGAGACATGTTACCAATATCAATGAAGACAATGAAAAGGGGTAAAGATTTGTTTTGTATGTTTTGAAGCATCTTATTATTCATGATAGGTTGGGGAATGACATTTTCCATGACATCTCTAAGAGGTGGAGGAATAAAGTTTTGGTTATTTTGAGAGAGAAAAATAGGAGGTTGATTAGCCATATTGATCAAATGACATTTTATTTTTATTGTTTGGGAGGTAGTATATGTTTTCATTATGTTCATTTGTTTCACTATCTTTGCAAGAAGTTGGGTTATATTAATTGGTGGGTTGGTGTTTTTAGGAGGACTCCCTGAATCGGTATTAGGGGGAGGGTTATTAAGAGGTGGATTACTAGTGGGGTTGTTAGATAGAATTATGTCAATCACTTCCACATTGTGTTGAGATGCTTGAAGATGGGAATTATCTTGATAGGTAAAAAAATGATCTAATCCACCTAACTCATATTGAGGCATTATTTAAACCATGTTGCATGCCAAAGATGAGGGAGGGAAATAAGTAATCCAAGAGTGAGGATTCACTTGGAAGGTAAATAAAAGAAGGAAAGAGCACCCCATATAGTTTCTAAATGGATTTAGGTTGTCCAAAAAGTTTCTGAGAGGGGATTTTATGATGCTTGATGAGAGAAACAAAATTTAGGAAAGAAGTGAGAGAATCAAGGACAAAGTCAGCCAAATAGAGAACTAAGTCAACCAAACAAAGACCAAGGTCAACAATAGGTACCAAGTCAACTAGGTAAATAAATTAATGAAAAAAATAGGATGAGAAGAATAAAAAGTCATATGAGTCAACTATGTACTTCTGGATAGAGGAAAAACAAAGAGATAAGACCACATAGTCATGCAAGTTGACTAATTACTATTGGTAGGACGGTAAAACATAGTTTGTAAGAGATTGTATCTATTAGGATGATAATGTTATGAAACATGGATTTTTGTTGAAAGATAAGTTAAGTAAGAATGAAATCAAACATGCAAGCAATTGGATCAATGTGATTGATCAAATTGGGGCACACAACACAAAACCTTGCACCACTATTGACCGATGTAATTTTTTACAATACAACACACAATGATCAAAGAGCAAAAAATTAATTGAAAAGTAGATTATAACTAATTATCCACCCTAACTATTATTAGATTATTAAAAAAAAATGATTTTAATGTGATAGAAGAGTTGGCTAAAATAAGGAACTAGAAAGTAGTCTAAAGTTGGTTTCAAGATGTTTGGGTTGAAAGGAACCTGTATTGCCAATGGTACTAGCTTGATATTGGGGTCTACCCCCTCACTTCATAATATTGAAGTGATAAGGGTATCAGGTGCTTTTCCAATATATACGATTAATCACGTATTTATACTTGGCCAAAAAACTAGGTTAGCTTCTCTCTTGGTGATGAAATCCAAGTAAATAGGCCTTAGAAAGATAAGTGTTTAAATATGTTTTGAATGATAAGTGATTTGGTAGTGTGTGCAAAAGAGTAAAATAGTGTGACTAAAATGGTAATTTAAAAAACCATGTATTTATACTATGTGATTTACTCTAAGCATTCAAATAAGTAAAAAGGAAATGTGAATTAGTTACTAGCAAATACATGTTAATTCCTTAATGAAGAATAATATAGAGTTAGTTTAGATGACACTATATGAAAATAGTACAGAATAGATTCAATTGGATCACAATTTTTCTATAGAAGTAAGGTATTTAAAAATAGAGTTGAATAATTCAACTATATATCTCAAATAAAAGATAGATTATAAAACTAGGTAGACCAAATTGACCTAGTTAGTTGTAGGTTTGCAGTTTTGAAGACTACTAACTTTTGAAAAATAGAAATGAAACAAATACTAAAGTGATAGAAAATGGAAAGAAAGGAACCTTGGTGGGATTGAAGTTTATTTAAATTAAAAAAATTATATTGTAATTCTCTAGTTGATGCTTATAGATTCTGTAAATTGGGTCGACTAGTTTGACAAAGTTTTGCAAAACCCTGTAATCTAAAGAAGAATAAGGAATATAGTCAACCTATTTAACCATGTTCATTAGATAAATGGTAGATAGATTTGAACTATTTGACAATGTATGCTAATCTAGAAATAAATAATATTACTATTTTGAACTATTTGATATAGTAACCTATAGCTGATGAAAACCTGCATAGATAGAACATAGTCATTTTGAAGTATGTTAAACCTACACACAAAAAGTTAGAATTATATCAAATTTTTTGATACAATACTACAAATATAGAAAAATATTGAAATGATAAAAAAATTATGGCATGAAAGGAAACCTACAAGGGTTAGATTCATATTGAGTTCACTAGAATGTATGCAAAGGGAAATACCACTGATCTATAAATTAGTCCTAGCTCAGAGAATATAAATTCTACTTATATTTTTGATTGTCGATACATTAGATATTCATAGACATGACCAAAATGGATCTAATATACATAGCTAAGGGATATCTTACCATATTAATATCAATAAGGAGGATTTCAAATCCTCTAGTCAAGCAAAACTATGTAATAACCCTAACTAGGTCCTATGTTTTCATATTCACTAAATTAATAACAACTAAAGTAAAAGTCTAATATAGTGCTCATAAAATCTTGTGTTAAAAAGTGGGGTTAGTAAACATTAAATTAAACATGCATAAGGGAATCTTAACTAAGATATGTATAGATAAAACCCTATCCATGTAGAGAATAATATGTTTATAAGCTATTACTTATGTTATTTCTATCTACTAAAGAGAGGAACAAAGTTAGAGATACTTACATTGAAGATGAACCCATTGATACTCAATCTCTCCCTTATCCAAAGGTCTTTTTCAAGAGGTTATTTTGGTTTGTAAGGATTACTAATAAATACCAAAGGATCCAAGATGTTTCCATAAGACAAAATTCTTCTCCAATTATAAACCCTAAGCTAAGACTCCTCAAGTATAATGGTGAAAGAGTATATTGTAAAGAGGCACAAATAGATAAATAACTCTTGTTTTATCTCTAATAATGATTAAATTAAAGTGTTTATATAGCTAAATATAACCCTAGTCCTTTCTAAATATTTAGGCCAATAAGGTCGATCCAATCGACCTTGTATCATTATTTGAAAAAATAAATTAGGTCTTGTCTAGGTCAACCAAGTGTCAACATAGACCCTAAATATTTTTTATCAATTAGACTACAAGGTTGATGGAGTCAACATTGTAATGTAAATTATCAAAAAGGATTTTAGGCTAGGGAAGGGCTAATTAAGGTGGAAAATGATGAGAAGAGGGTACTAAAGAGGAGGCAAAGCTTCGGGAAATTTCTTAGGATATGGTTGGATTGATATCAAGTGGTAGTTGAGAGATCTACATAAAACAATATTATGAAGCACTAAAGGTCTTCCCACCTTTTTCCCAATGCACCCCTTAAGGCGTGCACTCAGAGAGATTGAGTCTCGATGAGTTCCTACAAGATAGAAAGCATTAGTAATTGATAAAGTTTGAAAATATTATTTTTATACAATATGCACTTTAAATATTTATCTATATTTATCCTAATCTCAATTTTAGAGCCTTATAAAAATACATCTTTTATAAAACAACATACCAATAGAAAAGATAGTTACATTGACACACATGTGTACTCATAAACCTTATTCTTTCAATTTCAATCTATTTCAATTACTTTTGACCCAAATTATATGTATTGATTATAAAATATAATATCCTTTTGGTTGTAGGTCAGTCATCAATAAAGCACTTAAATCTAGCTCCATCAAATCACTCAAATTCAACTCATACAAAGATAAGGTGTGTATACATATCTAGGTACTTATTCCTTTCTTTTGAACTAATAATTTCATTACTAGATTAAACAGGGAAATATAAATGATATTTTTTGATTATGTATAACCCCAGTCTTGTACACTTGGCAAACTCAGATCTTGGTTATTTCTCTTAGTTTTATACATGTATTGCTTTCACAATCTTCAAATTTATTCTATTTTGTGCCCCATGACCTATCTCTTAGTCCAACCAACCTTATATTGATGATACAACATCTTATATTTCTTAAAATTCTTAAAATGTACTTATATTAAACCTCTATAATTTTTGATCCTATGACTGCTCTCCTTATCCATGGATACTAATGTTTGGGTAAGATAGTAACATTGATGTTAGTATCTTGATCCAACACAAGCATTTAATACCTAAAGTCATCTAATTTATAAATGAAGCGTATTACAATGGTTGGTCTAAGTGTTTTAATGAGAGTTATCTCCTGGTAGGATTGGTATAAATTTAATATCAACCCTCACTCATTCATCACCTAGCAATCAAAACAAAAGAGTACTCGAGAAGCACTCAAAAAATACTCAAGTCACCAAAAGATTTCTTATTCTATCATATTTTGATATCAGTCAAAGGAATAAATTAGCTACAAGTCTAAAGTACTCATAAGTTCATTTTACCAAGTTATAATATAGGTTATTGTTTTACTTGTTTTACACACATTGCATGATTCACACATAAGATAACATGTGGGCGAGAACTACATGAATCTAAGGCCCTATTCTAAAATATTAGCCATATAGACAATTCCATTTGATAATGGGGTCATTGTGGGTCATCTTAACACCATGTGCCCACTAACCCATTTTTTCTAAGGTCATATTGAAGATGAAAAACTAGGATTTTTCCATTTCATGAGGAGTGACAATCCATGACCTATATCTGAATGCACCAGAGTGAAGGTGAAACCAAACCCATAAGCATATAAATGGTCACATCATGTTTATGAATATATTCCTTACAAGATGCTAGCATTGAACCTAGACAATAGCATTGATCGAACCATTCCAGGTTGATGCAAGTGTCTAGAGAGTTAGAGACCCTAGATCTAGAATCTGATGATTGAACCAAAACTATGTTTCTATCTACTTCATGCTTTCACTAGATGTAACATTGTGTTAGCATCAAAAACAATTAAGTAATTTATTTTATGCTATTTGTATATCTATCATAGATGTACATTCCATTAATAACCTATCTTAGCATAATAAATTCATCATATCATATATCTAAGTTTAACACATTATTTAACCTATTGTAGATATGATATTCACCCTTGTACCCTATCATTTATATATCCTTAACCCTGTCTACCCAAGTAAGGATAGCCTCTTATCTAAATTAGGGTTAAATAATGATTAATTTTAGTTTTACTATCTAAAAAATATTAATAATTATAATACATATTTTAAGTATCATCATTTCACCTATTTAAGGATGTCACATTACATACATTTTATTATCAAAATTTTATGAAATTTATTCAGTATGAAGAATGAAGCATATAGATGTTTAATTATTTTTATTCAAGGTAATTTGATTTTAATTGAGATAATTCAATACCAATTTTTACTTTTAATTAATAAATTACCATAAATGAAAGAAAATACATATTGAATAATTATTTTTCATTAATTTTATTAGTATATTTTTTTCCTTCATCTTTTGGAGATACATTTCAATTTTATTTATATATTAGATTCATGTATTGTATTCCTCACCTTTTTTAAATTTTAGTAAACATAACTATCTAAATTCAATTAAATTTTATCACAACATAAAAAATATAACAAAATATTTAAATTCTATTTAAAACATACTAATAATATTTTAAATATACATTTAAGTGGAATATGTTAAACACATTTCATAATGCCATGTCAATGTGCCCAACATAACAACATATTCTAATTCTAATTCTAAAAAATAATAACAATTTAAATATGCTTTCAAAATGTCATGTTAGGGACATCTCATAGTGCAATGTGAAATTTGGCACAAGACTCATTTCTTTCCAGAACCTTTCATATATATCTATGTAACATCTATAAGAATTATTTTCAAAATAAAATATTAAAGATAAAATATAAAAAAATGTTCTATAATATTATCAAATACAATTATTTATATTCTAATTTAATCAAACACAATTTCAAAATATAAAAATAAAAAATATTATTATCTTCTCAATCTTATTTTGCATTTTTTTTTGGAATTTATTAATCTTCAGTCAGTGAATTTAACTCACCTACACCCTCGCCTGCCATCTCCCCACCGTCGCCCCCCTACCATGTCACCCGCCCCCCACCCCCATCATATTTTGGGGATCTAATTCTACCGGCCCTATCTGGGTAGTTATTGTTACAGGGAATTAATTGGGGTAAGTTATTTTGGAATTAGATTTGAGTGCCTATTTTTATGGGCATGCAAACAAGAAAAAAATAAATTTTGTTACAGTTAGTTTTTTGGAGAAAGTAAGATAGAGAGAATAGAATCCTATAGTGGTAGCAGAAGGAATGTGTGAAGAGAACAACAAAGTGCAAAAGAATAGTGCAATAGTGAATAGAGTTTTGTGTGCAACAACACTGAGTATACATAGGTAGCTACATAATTCCTATAGGCAGCTCCAGAGTTGAAATAGTTTGTAGTTCCATAGATTAGGGCAAGTTATGAAAATAGAGTAGTAGCTCTGCACTAAGTTATATGAAGTTTTTTATTGTAATTTTGAAAGGAAAATATAATACATATATTTCATGTTTTTATTCTTCTATTTGATCTCTCTCCCTCTTGTGTTTGTGTTTATTTTTATGGTGTCCATATTACTGTAGCAAATTATTTTGGACAGCCATAAAAAACCCCTACCTACCAACAAGTGGTATCGGATCCCTATTTTTCTAGGTAATTAGAAATTTTTTGTGGGTGTTTAGGAAAAGTCCTAGATTCTCTAGGCACTAAATAGTTTTCTCTAGTTTGAGAAGTATGGAAGGTGGGGCTAGCAAAGGATGCCATCAATAGCCAAACTTTGATGGGTAGAACTATGATATATGGGCAAAGAAGATGAAAACTATATTGGTTACAAATGACCTATGGGAGTTGGTCATCAATGGTTTCAAAGACAATATAGACCCAATAGCCTATACAACCCTATCTAATGCCCAAAGGACCCAATTGAAGGAAACAAGGATGAAATATACAAAAGCCCTTAGTTTTATTGAGGCAACCTTGATAGAGGCTATTTTCCCCTACATTGTAGTAACAAACTACTCAAAACAGGCATGGAAATACTCCAAAACAGTTATAAGGGGATTGATAAAGTAAGATTGGTAAAGCTCCAACTACTAAGGAGAGATTTTGAAACTTTGAAAATGGACATTGAGTGTATTTCAAACTTCTACACTAGGGTTTCTACCATGATTAATCAACTTAAAATAAATGGATAAACCATTGATGATCAAAGGATTATTGAGAAAATACTAAGGAGTCTACCTTCTATATTTGACCCTATTATCATATCCATTGAAGAGACTAAGGACCTATCAAAAATGATAGTAAATGAGTTGATGGGTTCACTATAAACTCATGAGTAGTGGTTGAATAGATCTATTCCTTCCATAGATCAAGCCTTCAAGGCTCAAACCAATCCAAGAGGTAGAGGAATAAGCAACTTCAAGAGAGGAGTTTCAAATAACCAAGAGAAGGCAAGCACCTCACAACCATCCTACCAAGACAAGATAAAGAAAAATAGTTCTAATCAAAGGTATGACAAAATTAATGTTCAATATTATTACTGTTATAAGTTTGGTCATTGTGCTAGTGAGTGTAGGAAGAAATAACATGACCATGAAGGCCAAAATGCTAATGTAGAAAATGAGAACAAGGCTAAAAATGAAAAATAGTCAAATGTATTTATTGTTTACAACCTTGATGAGTAGAGTAGTGAAGTATGGTACTTAGAAAGTGCTTGTAGAAACCACATGAGTGGTGATAAAAACATTTTTTCCTTCAAAGATAGAAGCATACAAACTGAAATCAAAATGGAAAATAGTGAGAAAGTTCCTACCATGGGAAAAGGTATAGTCAACATCCAAACCAAGAATGGTGAGAGGAGGAAGATCCATGATGTCTACTATGCTCTAGGCATAACCTATTGAACATTAGACAAATGGTCCAAAATGGTTATAACATCCTGATGGAGAATGGAGAGTGCACGATATTTGATAAAGGATGCAACAAGAAAGTGATTGTAGTAGTGCAGATGGCAAGAAATATAATGTTTCCTCTTAGGAGACATATAGAGTCTCTGGTGTTATCTCCATCACTATCTCTAACACATTTTCTAGTGCTATCTCCAATGCTTACAATAGTGGGACAACATTCTACCTTTAGGACAATCATCAAAGACCCACCCAAACTGTGGCATTTAAGGTATGAGCACTTAAGTTTTTCTAGTTTGAGTTTATTGTCCAAGAAAGGCATGGTTAGAGGGCTACTGACATTATTGAGCCCAAAGGAAAATGTGAATCTTGCATTTTAGGAAAACAACATAAACAACCTTTCAATTAGTGTATTCTAGGAGAGAAAAAGCACCATTGAAGTTGGTGCACTCAAATTTGTGTGGTCCCATGAAAACCCACACCTTAGCTAGAAATAGTTATTTTGTAACATTCATAGATTATTATAGTAGAAAAATATAGGTTTATTTCTTGAAAAATAAATCAAAAACCTTTGAGAAATTTAAGTGGTTTAAGGGCTCAGCTAAAAAGTAAAGCAGCCACTATATCAAAGCCATAAGAATGGATAGAGGGGGAGATTTTTATGTAGGAATAAAGGATATAAAAATAGTTTACAACAAGGTATAATCCACACAAAAATGGAGTGGTTGAAAGGAAAAATAAAACCATTTAAGAGATGGCATCAAGCATGCTAAAAGTAAAAGGATTATCACATGATTTTTGAGATGAAACTGTAGCAATAGCAGCTTACCTATTGAATAGGTGTCTTACAAAGGTTGTTCATGATAGGATTCCATAAGAGGTGTGGACAAACAAAAAATGGAGTGTTGAACACCTAAGAATATTTGGGTGTGTGGCATATGCATATATTAATTTGATGATAGAGGTGAAAAGTGTATATTCGTAGGTTATATTGAAGAGTCAAAATCCTGCAAACTATATAATCCCATCACCAAAAAGGTTATGATCAGCAAGGATGTTGATTTCATTGAGAATGAATCATGGGATGTAATGGTGGATATCACCACGGGTATTTCAGTCACAATACCCCTTGAAGATGAAGAAGATCTATATGATAGAAACTCTTAAGGATCTTTGGAAAGTAGCAGTTCAGGGAGAAATTATCGTAGAGCCTTGGAGAATAGTATCTCTAGATGTGTTGAAATAATAGCTTCAGAGGTGGACACCAATATAATAACTCTGGAGGTCTGCAACTCTGAAGATCAATAGCTCCAGAGTTTAACAAAGTAACAACTCCAAAGGTTACCAATACAGTAGCTCTAGAGGTCAGAACAACAATAGCTATGGTGGTACTGTAGACCCTACACTTACATCATTGATGCCATGTAGGAAAAGGAGTGTGAGAGAGATTTATGACAAAACAAGGTATGTTGATTTTGATAAGAATATAGATTTTGCATTATTTTCTTATAGTGATCCAATGCACTTTAAGGAAGCTATGAAAGAAGAGAAGTGGTGTAAGGCCATGGATGAGGAGTTGGATGTTATAGATAAGATTGACACATGGCAGCTAACTAATTTATCCAAGGGTAAATAAGTGATTGGATTTAAGTGGGTCTACAAGACCAAGTCTACTACTGATAGAAAGATTGAAAGATATAAGACAAGGATAGTTGTCAAAGGGTATAAATAGCAGTCTAGAAGAGATTATGATGAGACATATGCACCAATTACAAGGTTGAAAATAGTTTGAGTAGTCATAACAATATCAGCCCAACATAAATGAAAGTTGTATCAAATGGATGTGAAGTTAGCCTTCTTGAATGGAGTGTTGAAAGAGGAAGTAGATGTAGAGAAATCACCTAGCTATGAAGTCCCAGAGTAAGAGAACAAAGTATATAGGCTCTGAAAATCCCTTTATGGGTTGAAACAAGCACCCAGGGCATGGTACAATAGAATAGACTCATATCTAGTGAGTAATGGCTTTAGAAAAAGTAGTATTGAGACCACTCTTTACATCAAAGTAGTTGAAGGTAATATTTTGATTGTTGTTTTGTATGCAGATGATCTAATTTTTATAGGAAATAGTGATCTCTTCATTACTGATTTCAAAGAGGTAATGAAGAATGAGTTTGAGATGACAGACTTAGGTCTACTGAAGTATTTTTTTGACATTAAGGTCAAATAAATAAAGTATGGCATATTTATTCTGCAAACTAATTATGCCAAATAGATTGTGAAGAGATTTTAAATGGAGAATAGTAAGCCTACCCCAACAACAATAGCTACAAGTCTAAAATTGAGTAAAGAGGATAGCAGTAAGGAAATAAACCCAACCCTCTATAAGATCATGGTTGGAATCCTCATGTACTTGATAGCTACTAGGCTTGATTTGATATATGCAGTAAGCCTAGTTTCTAGGTTCATAGAGCAACGTAAGGACACACATTGGCAAGAAAGAAAGAGGATCCTAAGATATGTGAATGGCACGACTAGTTATGGCATCTTGTATGGTGCATCTAATGAGTTTAAGTTGGTTGGTTTCATAGATAGTGATTGGGCAGGTAATGTAGATGATAGGAAGAGCACATCAGGCTATGTTTTTCACATGGGTTTAGGAGAAATTTCATGGGCATCTAAGAAGCAATCCATTCTCTATCTCTCCATAGCAAAAGCTAAGTATATTGTAGCAAATGAAACATCATGTCACACTATTTGGTTGAGAAGAATCCTTGCAAAATGGAATGAGTAGCAAAAATATGGTACAACCATTAAATATGATAATGTTTGATCAATAGCCCCGATAAAGAATCTAGTCTTCCATGGATGAAACAAGCACATTGAGATTCATTATCACTTCATAAGGGACTTGGTATAATGAGGAGAGATTGATTTACAATATTGTAGATCTGAGTAGCACCTCATTGACATCTTTACTATTACATTTCCAAAAGATTCTTTTGAACGCCTAAGAGATAGGCTAGAAATTATAGATAGCTCCGGAGGTGTGCAACCCCAAAAAGAAGACAACTCTAGAGGTTCAACACTAGAAATATAGTTACAATAGAGCTCTGGAGATGCTCCAGAGATGTAGAAATAGAGCTCTAGTGATGTACGAAGTCAGCTTTAGAGATGCAAACAAAGTGATATGAAGATATAGAAAGGTGCTCTGGAGGTGGTCCAGAATGATAGAAATAGTTGTAAAGATCTACTTTGGAAAGGCAAATGTAAAGGTTTAGCTCTGGAGATCAGTTATAGAAAGAAGATTGTTGAATGATAGGTGACTTAATATTAAGGAAGAGTGTTGGAATTTATTAATCTTCAGTTAGTGAATTTAATTCACTTGCCTTCCCTCTGCCCCCCTCTTTGATTTTGGGGATCCAATTTTGGTTCCCCTGTCCAGGTAGTTATTGCTGTAGGAAGTTAATTGTGGTAGGTTATTTTGAAATCAGATTTGAGCACCTATTTTCATGGGCATGCAAACAAGACAAAAAGAAAGATTGTTACAGTTAGTTTTTTAGGGAATCTAAGATAGAGAGAGTAGAACCTTATAGTATTAGTAAAAGGAATGCATGAAGAGAATAATAGAGAGCAAAATAATATTTCATTACTAAATATATTTTTATGTGCAACAACACAAGATACATATAGGCAACTACAGAATTCATACAAGCAGCTCTAGAGTTGAAATAGTTTGCAGTAGCAGAGATTAGGGCAAGTCAAGAAAATAGAGCATTAACTCTACAGTAAGTTGTATGAAGTTTTTGATTGTAATTTTGAAAGGAAAATATAATACATATATTACATGTTTTGAGTCTTCTATCTGATCTCTCTCCCTCTTGTGTTTGTGTTTGTTTTTATGGTATCCACATTACTGTAACAATCTGTTTTGGACAGCCATCAAAACCCCCTACCTACCAACATTTTTCTTAACTTACCACATTACCAATAAAATTTTCTCCTAGGAGTAGATACTATATGGGTGCAAATCTCTTCTTGACTAGACCTGAACTTCAAACCACACGCAATAGACAAGATTCTAGGCCAATGGTTCACAAATTTGTAATTAACATACCAAGTGAATAAATATTACATAGAGACAAGGTGGTTCAAGAAGGCCACATTAAACCCTGTATGATGGCTTGCAAAGAAATATACATTCACATTAAAGATATGTACCCCCAAAAAGGCCACCTATTGTAGTCGGTGTAGCATGGGAGATAGATGAAAGCAAAAATGTGAGTAGGAAATGATCAGAAAGTCACAATAATGTCTCCCTAAATTATCCTTATTATCTTTTTTGATTGGTTAGTGTCTGATATTGATGCATATATTATGCAAAACACATCACACTACACCATCCACCAACAATCACCGATAAATAGGAAGAATGTCCATAAGGTTAATCTAATCATGGAAAGAATGGATGGTGTTTCCCATACCAGTGGAGACAAAATTCAATTTGTGTGAATGGTTTTGATGGTAAATCTGACTTGGATCTTATTTATCATGCTTTAACTCTGATTTTAATGTGAGACCTCAAGATTTTAAGGAATTTTTACAATACAAAAATAAGATGGCATAGATCCTTGGAAAAATAAATCAGATAGACTTGTTGTATATGTCCTTATGTCCATTACTATGATAATAAATGATTAAGTGAGTAACTACCGATTGCCTCATGTTTTAGCTAGATCCATGCAATATGCATTACCAGATTCTCAGATTGCATTCTCCAGATAAGAGAAATATTTTAAGTTATGAATTGAAATTAGGGTAGTAAAAGTTCAAAAAATATTTGAATCTTGTTTCACATGGAAGTTATATAATCCCCATTTAGAATTGAAGTGCAGATGTTGTGTGCTACTCTATACCATTTGAACAACCATGCAACCTTCATGAGTAACATTGTAATATACATGTCTATGGTGTGCCAAAAATATGAAAATGAAAGAATTATTTTGTTGTGGTGGAATGGGAAAGACAAGACTAAGCCTCTCACGTGGCACTCCATCTTATTTCAAACTTCCACGTGCCTTAGACACCTTCCACGTGTGCTAGGAAAAACACCTTGGCCACTTTCAATTAAATATGTTTTGGTATTTTCTTTTAAAGAACCACCAAAAGGATCCTCATTTTAATAAAAAGCTAGGCCATTTTTAACACTATAAATTCTACACTTGTTTTATTGTGTGAAAAATGGAATATAACTATTCTGAGACAAATATTTGGTTGGGGCTCTGAAATATAATATTTCTGGTTTAAATATTAAAATGAGGTATAAATTTATGGAAGTTATAAAGATACATTAAATAATGTTAAAATAAGATAATATATCAAAATAAATATTATGGAAGTTATCAAGATATGTTTAATAATATTAAAGTGATAAAATATGTGAGGGTATATATTTGTGGAATATGGTTCCTTAACTGAACCATTAGAGATATATAGGGAGATCAAGCCCCAAATTATATTTTCACTTGTAGTATAAAAATAACACCCATTAAGAGATGCAAAAAATCTCAATTTAACTCATCTATTATTTGTAACCCCAATACCTTAAATAGGTTGGAATCCAAAAGGGATTCGTAGGCTATGGTGATAAAGGGTGTAGTAATCTCCAAGTTATACAATACACACTTAAAATTAATTGACCAATGTAGATGGATTGTATATTAAATTTAAACTTTTTTATTGAATGCATGATCAAAAGAGAATGACATACACACATATTCCTACCATATCCACAAATGGAAAATAGTATTTAAAACTATGAAATGAATTACTATCATGCCCCCAGTTTAGAATGTAGAATAAAATAAAATGTAGAATCTATAACTGTGTGTAGATTTCAAATGTAAATTTTATTTTAAACAAGTGGATAAACCTATATTATGCAATCAAAACTATTAATTTTTTTACTTTAAACATGAAATATGAGTGCATTTGCATGGCATATGCCTCCATAATCTATTCCCATGACTAAAGTTTGAACCATTTTATAAATTTTGAAATTGTATCTTGTGTAAAAACTAATATTTCTCTTGAAAAAGCTTATCTAATGTATTAGAATACCAATTAAATTACCCCATTTCAAGGTGATGGAATTGATCCCAAAATTCACTCGTCTCAAAATAAAATTTATCTCTGGCATGCATATTAAGATGTAATCATTGAATAATGTAGCGTATTTGGAGAGTATGTTAGCATAGTAAAAATTACACCATTTGAATAATTTATGTAACACATGAGGCAATTCCTATATGTATTTATCAATGAAGCTCATTGAATATAATTATCATATTATGTGTTAGTCAATCCATGATATGGATCATAGCACTCATCAAACTCAACAAAATTAACAAGCACACAAGTATAACAATAACAATGTCAAACCAATAAGGACAAGGGATGCTTACACGAGACATTTTCAAATTTTACAAAGTATAATATTTCACATACAAGGCCAAAGGACACATGCAAGGAACATGTTCAAATGTTACACACAATAATGGGCCAATGGCATAAAGAAAAGACATGTTCAAATGTGACACACACCAAATATTATCTTATAAAGATTCAAAATAGTTTTTTCAAACAAGGGCCAAGGGATAAATGTAATAGATAATCAATATTTAATCTAATATGTATAAGTGACAAAATCTAAGGAGCATAGAATTAGAAATTTAATTTATACGATACATATGTAATGTGGTAATATCGTATAAAATAGCATATCCATGGACACAATTAAAAGATAGATATGTTAGTAAGACATTTTTAAATAATATATAGCTCAACAATATATAAGTCATGGAATGATAACACATATACATATTGTCACCTATAGATAAGATGCCCCCAGTTAAGTAAGGATACCAGGTAGAGGTAAGTCCAACATCTTAGTACCTGTAAATTTTTGTATGTATTGCATGACACTCATGAATACAAGTGAAATGCATATTTTATATAAAAATAATATGCTATATACTTTCCTAAGATAAATAACATATTCAAAAATGTATACTAGATTTATAACCATGTTCAGGTCTTGATTTTGGATTTTTGGAATATTTTGAATGTTTTAGTGTTATAAAATATACAATTTTATTTGTATTTTTGAAATATTGAAATTAGATACAATATAAACTCTTATAAACAAGGTGTCAAAAGTATAATAATAGGAGAAGATCTGAATAATCCATGACATGTGTTAAAATAAACCATATACTATAAATGATTGTATGGTGCATGATGAACAAGATGCCCCCATATTAAATTTTGGTTGCATATATGAAAATAATTAGTATGCAGAGGAATAGATTGAAAATCCTCATTCCATCAAATGTACACTTGTAAAAATGTGCAACATGATATGAACAATATGGATTTAAAAATGAAAGATTTTACATCAAGAATAGTTATTTACATATTGAAACTCAGTGAAATGTCCAATTTTTTTGAAGTATTAAGGTTTTGTGTGCTTATATTTTAAATTATAGGTGAAAAATGGTGGAGGAAAAGATCAACCAACTAGGATAGTAATGGTAGTCAATATTTTCCTATATTGTTCAATTTTGTCATTGAAAGAAAATGTATTTTTTTAGTGTAGACTATGCAAATAGGGAGATACATGGCAAATTATGATAAAATTGATCAATGTTTTAAACTATTCAAATCTATAAATGAAGAGGAAGAGCCAAGTTTAGACACTCCATTTTCACTACTTTCATGTCTAAACAATAATCAAATTGATTTTCTATAAGATTATGAATTAAGCTTGGAAATCATTGAACATCATAATTGCTTCTATACATTTGGTGTAAATTTTTAAAATCGCATAAATGTATTACTAATTGGGGTGATGCATTTACACAATAATAAACTTCCTCTAATTTGTCTCAAGTCAAATTACAACCTAGAAAATTGACCTATTTATTGTATAAGATGCTTACCTATATGGTCTCTGAATAATTATCTTATGTACTCTATGTGAAATAACTAGCTATATAGATGGATCTTATATATGTATAAAAATTGACCCTATATATTGATCCTCAATATATGTGTTATCCATATCTAAATAATGATACTAAATGTTTACCATATGTCTCTAAATACTAACTTTGAATATGTGTCTCAACCAATCGTGGTGGGGGGGGGGGGGGGGAGGAGAAGGGGAGGATATGTCATTGATTAAAGGGGATACTCATATCATACTCCTAACATTGTAAACTCTTGATTTCAATATATGTATTTTATGCATTGGTGTATTACAGATGGAACTACACAAAGTCTATGCATCCATGGGCATCATAACAACATCTCAAAGACCCCATTAATTTATAGAACTATAAATGGTGTGGTTAATATGCTTAATCCTACCTAAATAGGTGATATTATGCATCTTAGTGTACTATTATTATGTATATAGAATCCTTTAACTGATTTCATTATATCTTCCAAATCATCTTGTATCTATCTAAGAGATTAGATAAGTTCTATCATGAAAATATTCTCACTTTAGTTATTGTCAAACCATAACACTATATATAAATTACAATGTAGGGGAATATGAATAATGCATGAAAATTTGAATCATCATTAACTATATTTCTATCATAAAATGTAATCACAAGCCACTAAGATGGAATATTATTGATTGTACCAATGATATTATCTAGTGGATGATCATATGTTATCAGTGGAGGATGCATGTTTTATGCATGATGTACTTCTTAGTTTTTTTTAGTTTCTATTGACTCATGTTTAGGGAAGTAATTACAAAAAATATTAAAATTTTTATTTTCATTGTGCTATGATCGAGATTATTTTTTAGGGGTACCCAAATTGATAATATTATCATCAATGAGATCATTTATCTTGTGTTTTAGATTGAAGCATATTTTCATTGAATGCCCCATAATCTGATGACACAATCTGTATTATCATGATAGTTCCTTGGTCTAGATATTCTTATATTAAATCTTATGGATAAATTATTGTGATAATGTTTCACTTGAGTAACTTATTTAGAAGCACATATGGAGGTGATGGTAATCATGAAAACTTGTTCTTTGGTGGAGGTGTTAGTTAGAATTGATTCATAGGTTGTGATACTAAATTACATGTAGTTTTCACCTTACTATTTTTATCACTTGGTTTGACCTTATATTTTTGTTTTCTATGAAAATTCATTCTTTAGGTAGTTGTAGGAGTTGATGTATACTTTATTTTATTCAAAGTAATTAATTTTAATTGTCTATCCCTCACTATATGGCATAAACTCATAAAGTGATTTTGAATCTTCTGAATATCATTGATTCATGGAGTGGTGGTATAAAAAAATAATTTAATATATATTAATATTTATTATCATCCATAAAATCGGTTGTCTTGGCTATCATGGTATTATATTAAAGCATATAGTCATTGTTTGGTTCTTTATTTCCTTTCCTTAGCTTAGTAATTTGTGCATAGGATAACTTCTCATCAATGTTGATGGAAACATGTGATATGAATTAGGTGACCAATGAGTCAAATTATTTTAGGGATTGAATAAGGAGATCATAAAACCATCTCAATGCATATTCTTTAAGACTCCTTGTAAATAACTTGGTCAATAGCTTATCATTGCATACATAGTCCAATCAAGCTGCATGGAATGATCTATGATGATGCCATAGATCACCTTTAACTTAGTATAATGGTAGATTTGGAGATATGAATCCTTTAGGTAAAGGTTAAGATGCTATATATAGAGATAATGAGGTATAATTCAAGGTGTGTGAATCCATGGTATGGCTAATTATTGATGTACCTTGATCTAATTGCAACTTGGTATGAAAAGATATAACATTTTGATAAAGGGAATTTAGATTATGTGAGGATAAAAATGGAATGTGTTTAGACATACTATAGGGGTGAAGGTTACATGTGGAAGAATATACATCAAAATGTGTTAAAATCCTTGTGATGACCCCAAATTTTGGGTGGATGTCGCATAGGTCACGGAAGGTGTAGGCATGGGAATGGTATTATTAGTATTAGTATAAATACTTAATATGGAGGCTTGAGCTTACTTTTAATGTTCATAGATTACTATATATAATGTAGCATCAACTTGATGTGGACTCATATTAGGATATTTAATGAATTATTCATATTATAAGGCATTTTTTTGGTCTATAGTATTTATATCATCAGTTTTATTATTCATGTTAATTCCATCATTATTGTGGATATAATATGCTTTGAAATACACATTAAGATGAGTAAATGGATTCATGAAATCCCTTTGATGTCTAGTGGTAACAATAGGCATCTTGAATTGGATGTTATAAAAATACGATTGGAGGAAGGCTTAGGATTTTTCATTGGTAAGCTTAGCCTTATTAGTGAATTTAAACTTGATCTATGTTGAGGTCTATTTGTCTACATAATTTATCCAAATAAGATACACTATCCATGTATAAAAATATGAAAAGAGTAATTTTATTATGTGTTAAATAATAATGTTCATTCAACATGGTCATGATTAGTGTGTACTATTAGGGAAAAGTTAAAAACCCTAAAGCTAAAATATGAAACCTTAGAAAGATAAAACCCTAAAAACTAGGGTTTTTCACTATTTGATATGTGTAGGGTTCACCAATATGTTTTACCCTAATTTAGATGAATGGGTGAGATTAATATGATTATGATATAACTTTTAAATATAATTTAGATTAATAAATATGACATGTTTCAAGCATACATATGACTATAAATCATTGAAAATTCTTTTAATTTGAGAAGGGCATATCCTAAATATGGAAAATACTAAACTGATCATGATACTTGGCTTTTAATGTTGATTATCTAATTATGAGTTTATTCTGTAAGTTGAGAACATGGATAAGCACACCTCTAGTTCACTTGGTTCAAGAACTAATCTACTTCCTATGTTAGGTTAGTTCCCTAGGATGGGGTTAGTATTGCCAGTCAATACTAACCTATATGGAAGTGTGGTATAGCGACTATATATTAACTTATAATAGTTGTTTCTTACTCAATATTATTGATCTTTAACCTTGATGACTTTTTAGATCCATAAATCACTCTCCTTTGCCTTTAAATCCTAGATGTGTTTGTTAGGGATGGAAACCTAAATAAATGGGGGAAGTTTTAAATATGATCAACCGCACAATATGATTAACCACTACTTACATATTGAATACTCAAAGGAGGGAAATCAAGTCATGACCTAGGTTTTGAATACTTTAGACTTGGATTATGAGTGCTCTTAGTGATGCGTATGAAAATTGGGAATGATATGGAAAAATTTATTTGTGTGTAATTGTATATAGATGTGACACCAATAAGTGTCAGATCCTTTTTGAACGAGACCTTGATTTTTTAATATATGTATTCATTTGAATAATTACGCATACCATTGATATGCTAAGATTATAGGTTGACCCTAAGGATGGGGTTGAGTTTTTAAAAATAGTTTTTGTTGGGATTGGAAATATTTTGACCAATATGGGTTGTTATCAACTAGGGATATTGACCATAACTGTCATACCTAACATGTGTATAAGTGGACCAATTTGAGATTATGATGATGTATTTTCATGATAACATTATAATAAAATGATTGACTCATAAAATATCATGCAATTGTGAGAGGATGTCGAATTAGGGCCTTGTTTAGGTGCTCAAGTCATATGTGGTAATTGAGTGTCAAGATTTTAATTTTTAAGTAATGAAGCTCATATTTTATTATCTATAGTGCCATAACGGAAGGTGTGCCATTATTTTAATTTATTATAGGTGTTATATGAAAACATATTTAATCATCCATACTTATCTTCTATAGTATTTAATCCATCACATCCCCTATACTTATATTAATCCAATCCATGAGAAAAACTATTAATCCTTATATTTTTAACATCACAAATATTTTAAATATCTCTTCCAATAATTGGTTAAATCAGTTACCCACTTTATCTCAGTAATGTTTGGTCTTGGATTTGCACTTGCACTCTCTTCTTTACATTGATTTCCTCATTTTCCAAGTAAGATTATACAATACTTTCATTTTTATATTTCAATTTGATTCCATATCAACCACATCAGGTTCCTCGATGGAGGTAGGTCTAGTATTTGCCTCCTTATGGTAAGAATCATCAGTGCCCTCCACATGTGGTGGTGTCTCTATAGTTATTTTTTGAGGTGGCTCCTTGGTTAAGTCTTCATTTGCACTATCAACCCCTATCAAATTGAAATTTTTTATTAGAGATTAAGGGATTGACTTGATCATGTGTTTCATCATTCTCACCACCTCTTTCACTTAATTTTCCCTAATAGTATAATGTAAGGATTGTAATTAGATGAATTGGATATATCCCAATATTATTACATTAAAGTTAGTATATTAATTCTAATATCTTATCCTAATTATTATTTTTTGGTCTAGAATATAAAAAAATATTTATCTCCTTGCATATTTATATGTTGCATTTTCATTTAATTTATTGGGTTTCATAGAACCCATAGAGATCCCCCTTGTAAAGACTTTTGCTACTTCATTTGAATCCTCAATTTCTAGATCTGAATCCTTAATGTTTTTATGTGGATATTCTACTGCTACATGTGTCATTGAGATATTACATATTGATGTTGATATCATGATATCAACTATATTTTTATTGTCTCCTCTCTTCAAATTTCTCCTCTTATTTCATTGCATACTAAAATCTTACATATTTTCAACTACATTTAAATCCTCAATTTCCATATCCAAATCCTCAGTATTTTTATGTGGATATTCTTATGCTACATATGCCATTGGGATATATCCTATCTTTTTTTTATGTTGGGATATCACCTATATTCTTAGTTTATCCTCTCTTTTACCATTTTCACCTCTTCCCACCTTTCATACTTACCTCTTGAACAATATAAACTACATTTCAATCCTCTATTTCCACATCTGAATCCTCAATATTTTTATGTGGATCTTCTATTAATAGATATGCCATTGAGATATTTCCTATCTCTATTTATTTTTTGATATCACCTATATGTTTATTGTCTCCTCTCTTCAACTTCCACATATTGCTTCCTTGCATACTTACAACTTACATATTGGTAATTTTATCTAGATGAATTGATTGAAAAATTGGAATGGATTTAGGGATAGGTTGGTCCTAGGTAAAAGGGACTACTTTGGATTGAGAAATGATCACTCATTGTAATGTGGAAGATGTACATTTGATAATTTCAAATTTATTTAGAGTCTTAGGCTTCTCAAAATTTACCCTTTTACATTTATTTTCCTACCCTCCACAATGAGTGGAATATCCTTTATAATTAGTTGTAATTTTATATGTAGGTAAGGCATCAAATAATTCATAATAATTTTTCTTGAAACATCAATTCCTAAAGGATAAAGATTTATTTCTTGCACTTGTGCCTTCTTTTATTTCCTCCTATTTTCCTTCCCTTTTATTTGATTCCTCAATCCCATATTGGTGGCTATTATAAGACTTTGTTTAACTTGGGTATTATTTCCTTTCCTTCCATTGTATTTGGTTCCTTTACCATGTTTTAGTGCCTCTCAAAAGTATTTTTTACACTTGGGTCTTCTTTAATTTCCTTCACTCTTTATTTCTTTTTAGTTTTCTCATCATGCCATTATTTATGATTCTTAGAGGTCTTTTCTTCCTTTCACCCTCTTTTTTATAGTTTATAATTTTATTTTTTATCCCTTTATACCCTAGGGGTTTTTTTATAAAGTGGGTTTACATTTAACCCATCAAAATTACCTTTTTGTTTTGCTAGTTTTTTCAACATAAAATACTCACGAGGTATAAATGATAATGTAGATGGGTCCTCTACCACATGTTTCATAGCTAAAATGTTAAGTGTTGTCCATTGTCCATGTTAAATGCATATAAATTTAATATTTATCAATAAAACTCTATGGAACCCTAGGGTTTTTATCAATTAACACCCTCAACTCTATTAACCATAGTGCTGATGTAGTTTTTACCTTCTTGTAATCCACATAATTTATTTCATCCAAAAAGGAATAATATTTGAATGCACCTTCAGGATCATAATTGGGTAAAATACTCATTATACTAGTTTGGTTATTTTGGTAAACAAATAAAAGGAGAACCAATAAAAACATATACTAGAATTTTCTATAAGAACATGCTTTGAATAGTCTTTCTATAAATTCTATTATTCTTATGGAAAGGTATATTGGTTAGTTGAATTTGGTACATGAAATCACTATTTTATGTGTTATGGCAATCATCTTGTTGGTACAAATTTACAATCCTTAGATGTGTGCAAAAATGGTCCTTTTTATGCTCGGTGACCTTTCTTACCTTGTTATACTTAATAAAACTTGAGTGAAGTACTATCACCCTTGTCTCCCATTCATATATATTATTAAATGATTGCTTGATAGGTGGTAATATCTTTGCATGATGGAAACCAATAATTTCCACTCTACTTGGCAAGTTTGTTACCCTAACTAGGGATTCATAAATAATAGGAATAAATAGATTTTTGGTAAGCCAAATATTACCATATGTTATTCTATATAGGACCATATATAAAATTTCATTCATAAACCCTAAGAATGTAAATTTGAAAAATTTCATCCAATGGTTCTTTTCCATTCCTTTTTATTCATTTTTTAATATTGGCTTCTTTGCATTAGTAGGGTCTTGAATTTTCTAAAAATATCTATGCCCAAATGGGGACAATCATTGGCCTATATACCTATCATGGATGCATTTATCCCAAATGCTCACTTTTATTCATTGCACATCTCCACATTTTTCATGTTGAATTGAGATCTAAATGCATTTAGGCACTTTTTAAAAAATTAAACATTGTGCATATTTTTCACCAAAGAATCCAACTAATCTCTTTTCATTAATGCCATTTTCCACAATTTTTAGATTTTTTCCCAATTTTTAAATTTATAATTCATTTATTATTACCAATTCATGGATTTTATGTATAGTTCTAAAATATTCTTTGATGACATAAAAAAATGAAAATATAATCTTTTTTGCCTTGTTTATTAGGCTATGGTTTCTCAATTCTCTCCTCATTAGCACACTTTTGATGTCAAACTAAGTAATAAATGGAATTTGCATTTTTATGTACTATATTTTTTAGTAGTTAGGAATTTTTTATTTTGATTTTATATTTATGTATATATTTTTCCTTATGGAGAGATTTTACTCAATGTGGAGCATTTCACTTCTTGGTAGTGATTTTTTAATTTCTTAGCACATATATTTTCATCATTATTGTACTTTCTTTAGTGTCATGTGAAGTTTGTATTCATAGTGGTACTTTGTTTAGTGACCTGATAAGTGAAAAAAAATACTTTCTATATGATGGTTTTGAATACAAGTGCATTAATTTTGAATGTTGTGATGCATTTGTATTTAAATGCAATGCATTAGTATGATGACATACATTTATATACAAATTTTATGCTTTTTAATACTAGTGCAATGCCTTTATATGTTATGATAGGTTTTTATGTAAATATGATGCTTTTGTATGTTGTGATATTTTTGTAATGTTGTGATTCTTTTGAATGTATATGCAATCCTTTGTTATGTTGTGATGCATTTTAATGCAAAATCAATGCTTTTATAAATTATGATGTTTTTTAATCCTATAATACTTTTGAATGTTACTATGTTTTTTAATTTTGTGATCTTTTGAATGTCTAATGATGATTTTTTATGTAATGTATGGTATTTTATAGTATGTGTAGACACTATGAATTTACACTATTATATTAATATGAATATATATGTCTTAACATTTACCCATCCTTTTTACATTAGTTAATTTAGTTTTACTAATTACTATCTTACTTCATGTAATTAGTCTTAATAATTACTTTCCACCTAGGTAATTAATTTTAACTACTTACCCCTCCTTAAATCTTTTCAAATATCCCCAAATATATTATAAGTTTTTTTTAACCTCTTAACAACATCTCTCTAGCTAGACTTCATTTAAAATAGCCTAAGACTAAGTTTAGCCTCATGGATTGGATTTGTTTAAATGAACTTGGTAAACTTAAACTGGATCGATACCAATCCCCATGATCATTGTCAATCCTATTAGGATAATTGTCCATTTAAACTCAAGCCATCTTCAATCAAAAGATTCTAAATTTATACACTAGAATGTTGGAGAAATTATCCTAGAAAACCTGTAGAAGAATGACATACCTATCTTAGTCCATCCTCACTTATTCAAAGATTAAGAACATCCCCATTAAGGTGATAATTATCTAGAATATTGGAATCATTTTAGAGGTTATTATATTGTTCATTTAAATATATTTTGATTATTATATTATTTGTTTATGTTTTGTTTATTTCCCTTAGTCTGGTTAGATAATCATTAACCATTCCTAAATCCATTTCAAATCCCTTAAAGACCACCTATAGGCCCCATCTTGAGATTTCTTTCCCCACTACAAATATTGATGATAATTATTCACATGAATCATCCTCGATTATATAATTAATAATGATTTTGAGATAATCAACATTGATTCATGTGCTTTTATTTTTTTCTACAATCTAAAGATAGTTTAATAGTCCAAATTAATTTCAATTAGTTATTTATATTCTTAAAATCAGGAATCTCTATTTTTAGAAGATATTATCAAGAGTTGTACATGATGTGTTTCCCATCTATGATTTACCCATAATCCCTCACCTGATCTTCATGGATCAAAGTGATATTTCCTTTAATATGGGATTTTGTACAATTGTGTTTTCCCTACTCTAGAATTAGTCACTGAATAATTATAATTAATATAGGAATAAGAAGATTCAACTATAGCTTATTGGAATGAACAATTTGATAAAAATTATACAAGATATTAATCCAATTCATTTCAGTATCACATCTATATTATCATATTCTTTATTTTTATTTTTATTATTACATTTTTTGCTTAATTACTTAATATAGAGGACTAGCATCCTCTTAAGGAAGTCTACCAATTTTGGGAATTGATCTAACATCATGGAGTCTACTTATATATTCTATTAATCAATATTTTTCAAGTTATCTCTTGTGTTCAGGTAATCCTTCCTAGCCAAAAATGAGTTCGCACTTCGCTAGATCAATGGTACACAATTTCCATCATAGGTATCCCTTTAAAACCTTGTGTCACAATTTCTATTTTTAGTAATTTTATTTATTAATAAAAATGAACAAGAATATACTAAAACATTATAGCACTCCTAGTGGGACATCAAAATATCATGATTCTTGTTTTATTTCATTTTGAACTCATTTGTTAGTTGTATTTTGTTGTTGTGTGTTTTCATTCTAAAAAGAAAAAAAAATTCTTGATTTCCTTTTTAAAGTCTAAAAAGGCATTGCATTCAACCTGTAGACACCAAAAAAGTGTCTAACCCTTGGTCCTTTCTCCCTCCTAGTCCTCCTTGGTCCCTAACCTACCTAAGTCTTATTAATTGAAAATAATCATCTATTTTTAATTAAATAAGGCCCCTTTACCCTCTCCTTGCCACCTCGCCATGACACCTCACCTGGACACCTCGCCTTGGACTATTTCCTATCCTATGACTCACCCAAGACCTATTCTCCCTCCTTCCAACTGCCTAACAAACTCTCGTGCGTATTTATCCTTGCCTTCGACCAATTCTCCAACGGACTAGCACTTGGCGGATGCAGAACGGGCTTGCTGGCCCTTTTCCACGTTCTGAACCCGCCGACGTCGGTCAACTGTCGACCGATGCCGACGGGATCGCCGACGTCAGTTTTACTTAACCGACTTGTCTTCCTCCTTCTCGGCTAATCACAAATCTCGAATCACATTTCCTCTTGAATCAGCAAATCACAACTGCGAATCACAACTCCGGATCAGGGTCTCAATCTCAGGAGCTCATCAGGGATCTGCCAACCTCTCTGCCAATCACTCTATTTCTCTCTCTCTCACATCACCAGACTCTACAACAAGCTTCACATCCGGCATCACCAGCAGTAGGTACGGGGATCATCACCACTCTTCTTCAGCAGGGCATAGGTAAGTACTCTATTTATTTCCATTATGCTTTCTAGTTATTTCTAAACTAGATTTAGCACTTCTTCCCTCAGACCTGACTGTCACCCAGACCCAGATTCCTATCTCCCTGATTGGCCTCCTCTACCCTTCTGCCTATTTGACTCCCTTGCACCTCTACACAGACCCTCTACTTGCCTAAGACCATCCTCAAACTAGACTCAGACTCATCCACAGACCCCTCAAACAGACCACAGACCAAGCCTGGACCATCCACAGACCAAGCCTGGACCAAGCCCTGACCAGAAACCTGACCAGACCCGTCCAGAGGCCATTGCCCCGATCGATGCCAGTCATTACCCCAACCGACATCGACAGAATAACTGACGTCGGCAGACCCCGACAACTGACACCGGTAGGACCACCGACGCCGGCGACTGTAACTAAGCTGACAGCATCGTAGGTAAGCCTTTTGCTTCCATTCTTCTTTTCAGTTTGTTATCATTTCAATATTTTAGCATTCTGTCATTTATCAGTCATTATATTTTTATCAAATAGTGGGTTGACCTCCCTTAAGGAAGTTCTCATACTTCTGGGAACAAGCTTTCGCTTGGAAACCCACCATCTATCCATCTAACGCCCTTTTGTCCAAGTCTTCTTTCTTTGCAGGTGTCATTCCTCCATAGCCAAAGAGGAGTACTCACAGCATCTGGATTACGATGCGCAGACTTTATCCAGGTACTTCACAAGCCTTGACCATATTTCTTTAAGTTTCTTCTCTCCTTTAAATCTAGAAAGCTCAAATTTTGAATAGAAACATTCTGGCACACCTGGTGGGACACTAAGGGCCTTCCTGGGTTCCTTTTCTTTTCTTTCATTTAGGTGCATTAGGTTCTTACCTTTTCGCCTCCTTCTTTTCTCAATGACATTATAAGCAGGAATTAAAAAGAATCTTTCTTTTCTTTCTTGCACCTTCTAGACTAGTCAAACATCATACTCTCGAACCCTTTCTCAAACTTGTCTTCATAAAAAAATTCACATTTCAACTTGGGCTTAAAACATATTGCACTTTCATTTCTGCTTGTGCTTGCATTAGTCCACATCTAGTAACTTAAACGCTTATTGAATAAATCTAGTCCACTCCATGTTACACTACCAGACCACATGCACTAAAACAAACATCAAACACACTTGAGACAAGGCCCGACTGGGGTTTCATCTCCCAGCGGATACCTTACCCCTACCTGGCAATCTCACTTGGATTTCATCACCAAGGGGAAAGCCCACTCCGTTCTCTGGCAGAGTATAATCTCTAGGTGAGGTATATCTTGGCTAAGCGAGACCAGCTAACCACTGGAATCGTGAAGTGAGGGGAGCTCGCTCCTTAGCACCAGGCCACGTACCAAACCTAAAACAGACTTTGAGCACCTTAACAACACTTGAAACCATCTTTAGATCGCCTTCTTCTAGGACCTTTCTAACCAGCCAACTTCCCCAAACATTCATCTAAGGCATAAGCCACAAGTTTCTAAATTTGATTCTAGGATTTAATGCTTAGACCTGTCTGTCTCCATCATCTTATTTTCTGTTTTTATCTATCTTTTTTGAGCTAGTAAGGACATCTTCTTCATTTCCAAAAACTTTTTTTTTGAGTTTTCTGGAAAACACAGTAACCGACATCGATTCTGTAACCGACGTCGGCAACTTTTCGGTACCGACATCGGTCATCTGACCGACATCGGCAGTCTCCTTCACCGACATCAGTTTTTATACCGACGTCGGTCTCTGTCCAGACCCTTTTTCAAAATAGCAACCTAAACCTGACCTCTTTTTCTTGCCTAAACCACATTCTAAGTTTTTGGAACTGCAAAAATACAGTTTCTAGAACCAGGACTCTCTTCTTGACCACTCTAACCATCAACCGCTTTTGCCTACCTCATCCCTAACTAGTCCTATCATGGAGTTCCACTCGGAGACTGAAAGAACTCCTACAGGACCGATCCCGACCCAGACTCTCATCATCCCCAATCGGGACCCAAACTTTGACCTCACTGCCCTCCATAACTATCTCGCGAGAAACCCAACGCGAGACCTTTCGGGTGAAGTGGCGACGACATCGACACCATTTGCTACTCAACCCTTTATGACCCTTCCTTTTGCCTCAAACCCAACCATGGCCAACACGCAAATTTTGGCCTCCCTGTCCTTTTTTAGACCAACCTCCACCGGGGTTTCGTTACCCCCTCAACCATACCCAATTCAACCAAGTTCTACATCATATCAGAACTTGATTGTCTCGACCCCTTACACTCTTGCACCCATCAATGTAGGAGTGTCTACCTTGCCCTTTGTCAATGCCACCATGTAACCACCTTTGGCAGTACCTAGTCATCTTATGCCTTCTACTTCCATAACCCAACCACCCTTAGCCTCCACTTCTGCCCCTGCGACTAGTCATCCGTACGTTGTACAACCGACTACGTCGCATCCCTCTTCTAACCTCTTCCAAGTGCCTTACAACCTAGGGGGCGCTCAACCCACCAATTCGTTAGCAAATCTTATCAAAATGCTGATGGATAAAATGTCCAATCTCGAAGCCTCCATTTCTGGTTCAAGCAACGTCTTGTCATACAACCAGATTTGCAACGAGCCCATCCATCCTTCCGTCCCTATTCGACCATACCCCAACCAATGGGAGCTTCCTAAATTCTCTCGCTTTCATAGCAAGGAAGACCCTCAACAACACTTACGGGCATTCAGGCATGCCTGTTACCTTATCGCCCATGACGATGCGTTACTTTTACGCACGTTCCCTATGTCCCTTTCTGGCCCTGCCCTTGACTGGTATAGCTCTCTTGCCAGACATTATCTCTTTTCATTCATCCAACTAGCTCAAATATTTATCGACCATTTCTCAATCAACATTACTAAACAAGTCTCTATCACAGACCTTTACTCCATCAGGCAATTCGACGACGAATCCATAACCGATTTTGTCGCCCATTGGAGAGGCCTGATCAACCAGCTCTCCTTCTTCTTGCCTCAACTTGAGCTCATTGAGCTCTTTTCTCGAGCATGTGCCAGGCACATCTCGTCCACCTTGAGGGTTCAGACCTTCCACACTTTCGACGAGGCCTTCACCATGGCCCGAAAGCTTGAACTCCGTGCCATTGAAGAGGATAAGGTCAAATTGCGTCATACCAATGCTAAAACCAATGACCATTCTTCTTTCAGACCTTCTTCTTCTGCCAATTCTGAACCTAAAGGAGTGGCCAACAATGTGGTCGTTAGATCACCATCCTCTATAACAACTAATCAACCTCAACCTTCAACATCTCAAAGCATCACAAAACAATTCCAACAATGATACATGCAACCCTTCCCTAACCGTCCTCCTAGCCACAACAACATCCAAACCATAACCAACGACTCTCACGACCATAATATTCACACAATCAATACTATCTTGCCTCTTATCCCTGACCAACCTCCTCCATCACAGGATGAAGAACTTTCTTCTCCTGCCAGTCCTCCATCGACCTCGCTTATATTGGGAGACGCCTTGACCATGCCAACGTCATTAGCCCTACCTTCATCCGAAGACCTTGCCTTGTCCACTCCTCAAATGCAAGCAGAAGGCACGATCATCCCTGCCATCTACCCTCTTAAGGAGCTGCCCTCTCTTATTTCTTCTCCACCAAGAGAAGACCCAATCTCTTCGCCTATTTTGACCAAGGAATACCTAGTCACGGTTTCCTCTTGCCCTTTGCCTGAGATTGTCACATCTCACTCATCTCCGTCCACATCTAAATCCAAACCCGTCTCTAATCTCACCTCACACAATGGTGGCCCTTGACCCAAACCTACGAAGACCACTAGACCACACCGGAGAACTCCTCCTCTACCTTCATCATTGCCCTCTATTTTGGGCCCGCATCCGTCCACTTTACTTGGAGTGCTTCCCACTCCCATACTTCACAGAGGCAATTCGTCTCCATTACTCCCTCAACTCACCAGACATATATCTCCTTCAAACCACCGACCAATGCCTCTTATGCCTCTCAAATCAAAGTCATCAACCCTCACTGCAATAAGACATCTAGACCCGTTAGCAGGTTCTTATGCCTTGCTGTTATGGCACTTGTTGCAGTCCTCTCGCATCAACCTCCCGCCTCTTAGACCATATCAATCTCTCAGACCAAAGCCACCCTGGTTCGATGACACTCGCATTTGTGCATATCATCGCACGCCTGGACATGACACCGAGCATTGTCATGCCCTCAAGGTCGTCATTCGCCAATGTTTGGAGAATGATACCCTTCTTCTCGACCACATTATCAACAAACCTTCAACACCGCCTCACCCATCAACTCTCAGATCAAGACCCTCTTGGTTCGACAACTCTAAATTCTGTCACTATCACCACACTCCAGGACATGACACTAAGCATTGTTGCGCTCTCAAAGCTATCACTCATCAACACCGGAAAAAGGACACCCTTCTCACCAAGGATCCTCTTGACCACCCCTTAGACAAATCATCAACACCGACTCATGCTTCTCAAACCTCATCACCTAAATCTGGATCTCCACGCCAGACCATGGTCCCTTTGTCGCCTTTAACCCCCTTATTCACAATCAACACAATCAATCTGACCACCAAGCCTCAATAGACCTTAACCAATTTGTCAAACATTCTCCCTAGCCGCTGGGGGAATTCAACCTTTATCCAAACCTTGACCAATCTTTCGACCTCGTCTCGACCACATATCAATCACTCTTCAACCCGACTTCAACCAAACATTCGACCCAATCAAAGACCACATATCGACCAATCAACTCTCGACCAACCATTGACCAAATATCCATTGACAACATCTCAACCAAACATTGACCAATACTCGACCAAACATTCAACCAGTCTCAACCAATCAGCGACCATATCAACCGACTTCCCATCTAGCATCAGCCATCATCGTGACCAATCTCGAAGAGCCAAATGGGGCAAGTTTGCTCCTAATTGACTCGGACCACCTTATCACGCACAAGCATGGCCCAGGGACTTGTCTGACCCTGAGCCCTTTTATGCCTTTCATCTGTGACCATTCTACTATTAGTCGAGTACTCGTCCACTTGACACTGACCTTGAGCTCGTCCCTTGAGCAATCCTCGTCCTCTTAGTCCTCATTCCTATCAACCCTGTGTCCCTTAACAAATCCTCTTTAACCCTTTTATCTAGTCGGGATGCTTTGTCCTACTAAAAGGGAGCCCTTGACCTTCTATAGTCTTGTCCACGACTCACATTTCTGTCAAAACAAATCAAGATGTCAAACATATTCATGGTCACAAACTTAAGTCAACTCAAAATTAAAAAGATAGACTGCTCCCTCGAAGGACAGTTGTACTATTATTGTTGTAGCTAATAGACTACTCCCTCGAAGGATAGCTATTCAAAGCCCTCTTATATCAAGCAAAATATAGACCACTCCATTGAAGGATGGCTATGACAAACTCTTGCTACAAATAGCAGCACTTTTTAGAGGCTTCCCGCATTGATCAGCTTCGCAACGACCACCAAGCAAATGACATCTCTATGCAGGCTTCCCGCATTGATCAGTCTGCACCTAAAAAAAAAAAATGAGTCATGGACTTGGCTTATAGTTGTCTCAGGGTCTCTTATAAAAAGGGGCAAAGTTCTCTCTGCTCTTAAAACGGGTTACCCTATCCTCCTCTCCTATCACCTACTCAAGGGACTTCGAGCTCACTTTAGTGTCAAAGTGATTCGATTACCACTCTAGCACATCCTATGGTCAACGACGTCATGCATGAATGGGACTCTTGGTTCTCATACCCCCTATCTATGCTATCATTTTGGTCCTTGTCAATGAAAGAGCAATTTGGCCTTTCACTTTTTCTCTACGCTTTGGTCACATCCAAACCATTTTCAGACCACAACCCTCTCATAGTCCTTTTCACATAGTTTCTATGGACACCCATACACATGGAAACTATCGACCCTTGACTCAATTTGTGTTAAGCATAAACCAATACTTGCTGAAGCATAAATAGACCTTATTCCATTTTTAGCATACATCCATCACGAATATGGAAAATTACTAGGGATGACAGACCCCTCGACCAATGTTACAGAATACACCATTTGGAAAAGGCTGTAACATCTTTTTCTCTTCATCATTTCGACCATGACCCAAACCAGTCCATTAACCATTTTGACCCTTTTGCTCGAACTACATTGGTCTGATGCCCTATGATTGGGGCTATGTAGGCAGTGCTCAAATGACATGACCGTCTTCTGGGGTTAGCTCGACCATCCCCGTTTGTTCATCTCTCTGATGGACAAACCTTCTTTCCTCATTTTGACCTAGACCACTGACCATTGGAGATCATGCCTATCTCCTCCAACCTTGACCACTTCCAAGACAATATTGCCTTGGTTGTTTTTGCTTGTATGCTATTCCACGACTGGTTAGCCAATTTGTTTGCAGACTATTTTTGGACCCTCACAAGTATAGGATCGCATGTCGGTTGATCCACACTACTTGTGACTTTTTCATGTTTCTGGGAGCACTTCCTGAGCCTGAGATACCTGGAACATGACGACCATTTGGAGCTTCAGCTTAGATTGAGTGACCCGATCAACAGACGACTAAATGCTGGGGCCCAGTTATTTCAATTTTGGCACTCCTCGACCCTTGACCTGTGACACTTTGACCTATTCATCTCGTGAAGTGGTATGCGTGCAATCATGACTTTTGTAGCATTTTCACTCACTCTTCATCCTTCTCATCCACCTTTTGTCAAATCAGCACCCGACATCAGGTTCCCTTCCCTCGACTCCCGCTTTGAGGGGGAATACCTCATCTATCACTCGGGGCAATCCACATCATCCCTTACCTGGGGCAACCACCTCCTGTTTTTGTCTTGCAGTTCATCTAGAACAACCAACAAGACAAAAAGGGGCAAATGTAGACACTGAAAAAGTGTCTAACCCTTGGTCCTTTCTCCCTCCTAGTCCTCCTTGGTCCCTAACCTACCTAAGTCTTATTAATTAAAAATAATCATCTATTTTTAATTAAATAAGGCCCCTTTGCCCTCTCTTTGCCACCTCACCATGACACCTCGCCTTGACACCTCGCCTTGGACTATTTCCTATCCTATGACTCACCCAAGACCTATTCTCCCTCCTTCCAACTGCCTAACAAACTCTTGTGCGTATTTATCCTTGCCTTCGACCAATTCTCCAACGGACTAGCACTTGGCGGATGCAGAACGGGCTTGCTAGCCCTTTTCCACGTTCTAAACCCATCGACGTCGGTCAACTGTCGGCCGATGCCAGCGGGATCACCGACGTCGGTTTTAATTAACCGACTTGTCTTCCTCCTTCTCAGCTAATCACGAATCCCGAATCACATTTCCTCTCGAATCAGCAAATCACGACTGCGAATCACAACTCCGGATCAGGGTCTCAATCTCAGGAGCTCATCAGGGATCTGCCAACCTCTCTGCCAATCACTCCGTTTCTCTCTCTCTCGCATCACCAGACTCTGCAATAGGCTTCACATCCAGCATCACTAGCAGCAGGTACGGGGATCATCACCACTCTTCTTTAGCAGGGCACAGGTAAGTACTCTATTTATTTCCATTATGCTTTCTAGTTATTTCTAAACTAGATTTAGCACTTCTTCCCTCAGACCTGACTGTCACCCAGACCCGAATTCCTATCTCCCTGATTGGCCTCCTCTACCCTTCTGCCTATTTGACTCCCTTGCACCTCTGCACAGACCCTCTACCTGCCTAAGACCATCCTCAAACCAAACTCAGACTCATCCACAGACCCCTCAAACAGACCACAGACCAAGCCCGAACCATCCACAGACCAAGCCCAGACCAAGCCCTGACCAGAAACCTGACCAGACCCGTCCAGAGGCCATTGCCCCGACCGACGCCGGTCATTACCCCAACCAACGTCGTCAGAATAACTGATGTTGGCAGACCCTGACAATCGACGCCGGTAGGACCACCGATGCCGGCGACTGTAACTAAGCCGACAGCATCTCAGGTAAGCCTTTTGCTTCCATTCTTCTTTTCAGTTTGTTATCATTTCAATATTTTAGCATTCTGTCATTTATCAGTCATTATATTTTTATCAAATAGTGGGTTGACCTCCCTTAAGGAAGTTCTCATACTTCTGAGAACAAGCTTTTGCTTGGCAACCCACCATCTATCCATCTAACGCCCTTTTGTCCAAGTCTTCTTTCTTTGCAGGTGTCATTCCTCCACAGCCAAAGAGGAGTACTCACAGTGTCTGGATTACGGTGCGCAGACTTTATCCAGGTACTTCACAAGCCTTGACCATATTTATTTAAGTTTCTTCTCTCCTTTAAATCTATAAAGCTCAAATTTTGAATAGAAACACAACCCCATGCTTGTTTAGTTAATCCACATCAATTAATTTAGGTGGATTAATACATCATGATAGTCACACTCTCTCACACACAACCAAACCATGGTAATATTAAAAACAAACATCAAAATATTTCCTACCTAAGTGGACCTACTTGGATTTCATCACCAAGGGGAAAATTGACTCAGTGTACTGATCGAGTATAAAAATTATAGTAAATAAGTATAAAGGATAATCACCCAACACCTTTATCATTATGGTATGTGAATTGAGGGGGTAGACCCGAATAGCAAGCCACATGCTTCCTTCCAACATGGAATAAATCCTCAAAGTACCTTTACATATACAAAGCTTCCTAGCCTTTAACAAAACCTGAAACCAAAGTTATACTACCATTTATTAGTATTTCATTAACCCATCTCCCCATCACAATATAAATTTCATTTCTTGAAAACTAAAAATATTAAAGTATGTTTAATAGAGAGTGTATTTTATTTCATTAAAATGAGATAACCAAAAAGAATTTGTGTGTCTTTGGATTTTGTTCTTTGTTTCTTTTTCAATACTACATGGTTCTAATGTGACAACAATCATTGAAACAAACTAAAATTCATACCTCATCCTTATACATGGAGAAAACACCAAGTCCTCCTATCTCTCTTGAATCCATGGGGGAAGTCGTTCCCCAATTTTATACACAAACATACTCAAACATTGTTAGTATATTGGATAGTAATCCAAATTCTGTCAACCATTATCTTATTATTCAAGCCATACGAATTCATGTTTCCCCTCAAACCAAATATTCTTGGTTTTTTTATGGCATGCCCCCAGAAAAAACTAAAGTGCTTGCTTTAACCATGGTTTCCTCTTCCACAAATCCACATCCAATGGGTTCTGATACCAACGTAACACAACCTCTAGATAATTCACCACTGTTAGTATCTATTAACCCTTCTTGAACCATTACCCAAACCCAAAATGTTACTACAAGCTAACATATGCTTACTACATGACCCACCACTTCACCCTAGAATTTAGTAGTCTCAATTCCTATGACTCTCCCACCTATCCAAACACACATAAATTAAAAACATCAAAACCAACCTTTACAACCTACATAACAGGTTCGTCTAAGTCAACCTCTTCAATAATATCTCCCCTTGAATACTCAATACCTAGCTCCCTCATAATCCTTTATGACCACTTACCTTCAATCATCCTTATAAAAAAACATACCCTTTCAAAACCCATAATATGTGTCTGCATTTCAACCTATCATAACCACTTCTATTGGTTATCCTCTTTCCCAACCGTTTTCCACTCCATTCCCCACCTATCAACATTTACAGTAAAATATCTTAGGGGGTATACCTCATTATAATACCTATCTTGACCTCATGCCCCTCATTATGAATATGATGGAAAATCTAGAGGCTTTTGTCTTGAATAAAAAAACCATGCTCATGTACAAGTAAATTTGTGATGAACCTATCAATCCAGCCTTTCCAATTAGGCCATATCCCTTATAGTGGGAACTTCCTAAATTTATCAAATCAAAACAAGGAAGATCCCCAACAATAACCTTAGGGTGTTAATGCATGCTTGTTACCTTATAGCTCCTGATGATGCTCTCCTTTTAAAGACATTTCCCACATCATTGGTTGGAATAGATTTAGATTGGTAAAACTCTATCCCTTAGTGCTCCTTTTTTTCTTTTGGAAAATTGGCTCAAATCTTCTTAGAACACTTCTCCATTAATATCGCAATAAAAGTAACCATAACCAACTATATGACATTAGATAATTTGATGATGAGTCTATTTCTGACTTTGTAGCTAGGTGGTGATGTCTTATAAATCAACTAACCTTCTCCATTATACAGCCTAAATTTATTGATTTGTTTTCAATATCATGTGCTAAGCATATCTTGTCAACACTACAAGTTCAATAATTTAAAACTTTTGAAGAATCCTTTAACATGGCCCATAAACTAGAAGTCTGAGCCTTAGAGGAAGGAAAATTTATGTTACGTAATAATAAATTCAAAACCACCCCTCCAAAAGGACCAAAAATTATAAAAATAAAGGCATAACAAATGTTGTTGTCTTCAAATTGGCACCTCCACAAAAAGGAACCAATCCACACCTTCTACCTCCCAAACATAACCTCAAAAACATTTAACATGATTTCCCCCTCAGAAACACACATCCTTAGGGGAGTCATATGCCTATTTTATAGATAAAATCATTAAATATTCCATTATCAAGATTCCTCTCATCAAACCCTTGATGATTCTTGCCCTAAACCTAGTTGGTACAATGAAAGTGATTTCTGCACTTATCATCATGTACCTAGTCATGGGGTTAATAAGTGTTGATATTTTAAAGGTTTATCTCAGAACCTTATTGACTAAGGGGAATTACAATTGGATGATCCTAATGTTCCTCCCAATCAATCCATTAATATCTTTAGGCAATTATTCCCTAATAGTCCTTCTACATCTAATTCTGTTTAAGGAAACTTAGGAAGCACTTCAAATCATGAAACCCATGTAATAAACACAATCCATGATAAATTTTTACCTAAATAAGTTGGTAATGATTTTGTATTATCTTTTGAAACAACAATGGTTCCATATCTCCTTACTAGAGATATTTTTGAAGTATTTAAACCAACTAGATTTATTCATAATATCCACTCAATTTTTCATGATCTCATTATTTGTGATCCTCCTGAGGAAACACTACCTAGGCCTATTCAAGGCAACAAATAAAAAACAAAGGATGAAAAACTATCAATGGGGATACTTGTTTAGATATCCAAGAACATACACATGCTACTCTTTTAATCACTATAGAACCTTTACGTAGCATGTTCACTCCCATTAGCTAACTCCCTCTTAATAAGTCTGCTACATCACATTGACCAGCTCTAAAATCAACTGAACCCTTATAACTCAGGATGAGCCAAATCCTATAAGAAGGGAAAATAGGGGAAATGTTTTATGAAATAGAGCCAAATGCCTTGCAGCACCAAGAGGTAATTCCTTATAACATTCAATAATAAGAATGGATCTCCCTAAATATGATATCCCTACTACTTCCACCCAAACTCAAAAAGGGGAAATGGTTATGTCACCAAATTGAACTAAAACATCCATATTAGGACCTTATCCTTTTGTAAATCCAAAATCCACCATTATAGAATCCTCATCTAAGAAACATACACTAGTATAAAATGATATTACCACAATAATAATACCAATACATAATCCTTTAAATCCTTATTACCCTCAGAATCTCAGTATAAGGTCTTATTCTATATATAAAGTACCCTCTATTGGAAACATTTAAACAATTAATGTAAGTAGTCAAGACACAAAAGTAAATGTAGCCCCCATGACAATACCTCAAAAGGTGGAAAAACATAACTAAGATACATTATGGGGTCTTATTTCATGTTTCTTGATCAACTCCTTCAAACCTCCTTTATCACACTACCACCTATAATGACTGTTAACCCCCATACTCAAAAAATTGCATGGTATGGGGAAAATAATAAATGCACTTACCATCAAATATCAAGGTATGATATTGAAAGTTGTAACACTCTCAAAGCAATAATCTAAGATTTATTAGTAGCAAATGGTATTTTATGGGAATAGTTTGGTCTTACTATCCTCATAACCAAACCACTAGAGTCATGATCACCCTAGAAATTAGTAAACTACTAAGAGGGTTATAATGAGATTTAAACAGGGAAGATAAAACCTCTAAGGAAACTCAGAATAAACCCTTCTTAGACCCTCTAGTCTCAGATGACTCTGGAAACACAATAAGCTAGCCATTGTTTCAAATAGATACAATACACATAACCAATCAATCCCAGACATAAGGTCATAAAACCCAAAATCCAAAAAAAACCAAAGTGTCTATTAAAAAATCCCATACTTATGCTATAAACAATCCTACATCACCTATCCTAAAACCCAAAGTTTCTATTCTAGGGAAATTAGAGAATAACAATCTTAGAGTTGATACAAATACTGGTTCTAAAATAACTCCACCAACTTCCCATCAAAATATCTTTATATGAACTTATCCTAAATTATTTGTAACATTAAGAAGCTATGATAGAGGCCTTCCATGTCACCCAGGTACAATCAGATGAACCTCAGCCTCTATCAATCTTCATTGGATCCTTAAAAATGTTGTTGTCTATCACATTTCATGATTCCAAAATATCCCCATTATAACCTGATGACTAGGACCCATCATTATTTATCACTACCCAAGTTAATCAAAAAGATATCAAAAGAGTTATGATGACAATGGATCTAGTATAAATATTATCTCCTCACATGATTTAACAACTCCAATTACCTAAAACTACTATGGCTCAATCTCTAACCATCTTATGAGCCTTCAATGACACTCTTTCCCCCATATTAGGTATAGTCATCCTCCCCATCCAAGTAGGTATGCGTACTCTCTCAAAGCTATTTTACATGATAGAGGGAGAATTTTGACATAACTTCCTACTAGGACATCCTTGGATAAATGCTATGAATTGTGTCCCCTCTACTTTACATCGATGCCTTAAATTTGAACATGAAGGTAAGATCCATGTCATCCCATCAGAGCCTCATCTGTTTAATATGTGAAACTTACCTTATCATCATAATTATGCCTTGATACCCATAAGTAACTCGAGCTGATAATTTTATAGGGAAACCTTAGCTAGTTCTACAATACCCTCATCATGTATCCTTGATAAAAACTCCTTTGACTTAGCATTCCAATATTTCTTTGTAGGGAGTATTAATTTTTAGCTCATATCACCTTATCAACCCCTCAATAATATGGATACCCTAACTAGTAGTGTATTTACCAACCCAATCTAGGATATATTATAACCTTTCGGGCCCCCTTACCTCTAAACACACTTAATCTATTGAGGAATCGATCAATCCCCTTCATATGAGGAAATTCAAACACATACCAAACCATTCTCATCTAAATTTTTCTTTCTTGACAAACCACACTTCACACAAACCTATTTATAGTGATGTTCTTGGAAAGGATTTGGCATGGGACATTATGAACAAGGACCCCAATAAATTATGCTAAATGACCATATAAAACCACATGAAAAACATGGCCTTAGTTTCAAAATAACTCTTGAAGTTGATAATGATAATGTTTTTTCATCCTATATCTATGTAAATATGGATGATGAAGCACTAACATCCTTACATGGTACTCCTATAGTAATTGACGACACCATATCTATCCTACTTAACTTTTTTTTTAATTAGCACTATTCACTTGGAACTACTAACTTATCAAAACCATGAAAAAAAACTATACCTTCTCCTAACTTTTCCTAACGTAATAGATGAAGATTCCTCCTTAGTTCATGTAATAGAGTGTCGAGAAGATGACTCTATTTTAACATGTTTGGGGGTAGGAGATTCATATCTAAAGAATATCATACCATATGATTCTCCTAGTCTTTTAAACTAGGTTACAATTGATGTTAACATCAGAAGCTCCCACAAAACATCAAAGTTAGCCAATCCATAGATTCTCAAGAGCACCAAGATTTCATAATGTTCCTTGATAATTATATCCAAGACTTTGATTGGTATTATAGTGATATTCCAAGAATATCTCTTGATATAGTCATCCATAACATTGTCACCATTCCTGAAGCTAAACCAATAAAATAAAAAATTTGAAAAATGCATCCTCGCATAGAGCTACTTGTCAAGGAAGAATTATAGTGGTTATTATATATTAACCTTATCCAACCCATCAATTATCCTTAATGGATATCTAACATAGTACCTATCATAAAATCCATAGGGGCACTATGCCTTTGAATGAACTTTCATGATCTTAACTTTGCCTATCCAAAAGATGATTTTCCCCTTCTTAATATCGACCAACTCATGGATCTAATTTTAGGGCACAAAATGTTGTTTCTCATGGATGGATTTTATAGTTATAACTAGATCCTTATCACCCTAGAAGATCAACATAAGACCTTTTTTATTACTCCATGGGGGAATTTTTGTTATAGGGTCATGCCTTTGGTATAAAAAATGTAGGAGTAACTTACTAGTGTGCCATGACCTATATTTTACATGAATTAATTCACAAAATCATTGAATATTAAATGGATTATCTCCTTGGTAAATATAGGTATCATAAATATCACCTATCTATCCTTCAGATAATATTTGAACGTTTAGTAAAATATCAAGTTTGTCTTAACCCCAAAAAGTGTGTCTTTGGGGTTTTATCAAGAAAGCTTTTGGGTTTTATCATTTCCCTTTGGGTAATTGAGGTTGATCCTGCTAAAATTAAATCCATTATCCATATGCTACCTCTGTCTAACCTTAATTAGCTTCATATTTTACAAGGGAAACTATAATATATTTGCTACTTTATTTCATAATTATTTGACCAATGTCAACCATTCCATCACCTTCTTAAGAAATACATCTTATTTATTTGGGATTCAAATTGTCAAGTTTTCATTGATACAATTAAGGAGTATCTCTTATATCCCCTATCCTTATTCTACCAAGAGTGGATAAGCCTTTTTACTTGTATATCTTAGCTAAAAACCATGATTTAGGTGTCATGCTTACCCATCGAGATGATCAACATAGAGATCAGGTAGTTTATTATATAAGTCATAATTTGGTTGAGCATGAGACTCTTTACACACATATTAAAAAATCTATGTTTGGCCTTAGTATTCATAGAATCTAAACTTTTCCACTATTTCCTTAATCATAAAACCTATGTGATTACCAATACCAGTCTTGTTAAGTTCATGAATTCAAAACCCTATCAAAATCAATGAATGGAAAGATGGATTATGTTTCTCATTGAGTTTGATCTCAAATTCCTTAACCATAAGTGAATTATGGGATAGATCATTATTGATCAATTAGATGAGTCACCCCTTGATAATAATTTACCATCCACTTATGACTTTACCGATGAGTCTATAGCCTCCACATCCTAAGGAGATCTCAAATATCAAATGACATTCTTCTTTGATGGATATAAATGAAAAAATGGAGGGGAAGTAGGGATTATTATAATACCATTAGAAGGCATTCCTATACCTCTATCTTTCAAACTTGATTTTGACTGTACTAATAATAAGGTAGAACATAAATCCCTAATTATAGGTCTCCAAATGGCTTTGGATCTAGGTGTTAGGTTCATTTATATTTTTGGGGACTCCTAACTGGTAGTCAATCAAATAACTGACATATATCAATGTAAGAACAACATCCTCCAAAGGTATAAAATATTATCAGATTAGTTATTAGATACCCTTAACCATTATGTCATCTAGGCCACTCCTTGGTCAACCAACAAGTTCGTTTATACCATGGCTTCTTTGGCTTTATTTATCCCATCTTCCTCTCAAGAATCTAAATTATTTATCCTTATCCATAAGGTCAATCAACCTTATAATACCAAATTTTATCTTCCATCTATACATATCGTGGAGGAAAATCACTTAGATTTGGGTTACACATAGATATTCAATTATTTGTCTAAAGGTATCATTCCTTTAGATTTATCCAAAAATGTTAGGCATGTTTTTCAACAGTGAAATGCCTGATATATAATACTAGGGGATGTGTTTTATAAGTGGGGGTTTGATGTTATTCTCCTCCATTGTCTCCAAATTTTTAAAGCAAATCTTGAAATCAAAGAAACATATGATGGAATATGTGACAACCATTTTAGTGGTTTAATTATCGCCAAGAAGATTGTGTGAATAGGTTATTATTTGCCTACTTTGAATTAGGACTATTGTGAATATGTCAGGAAATGTGTGAAGTGTCAACAACATGCCAACTTATCCCATGTCCCTAGTCATGTGTTATAGGTAGCCAAGGACTTTTGGCCATTCTCCCAATGGGGATTAAACCTTTTAGGGAAGATTAATCCTAAATATTCCTAGTGACATAGTTTTATCATTACTACCACCAAATATTTCAATAAATGGGTGGAGGTTGTTCCCCTTATTTTAACCAAGGAAAATAAGAACATGGATTTAATTAATTATCACATCATATATCATTTTGGTGTCCCACACAAAATCATTACAGATAAAGAGAAATATTTTAAAAATAAGCAAGTTTATAAGTTGTGTGATTCCTTCAACATTAAACTAAGCTTCTTGTCACCTTATTATTTGTAAGCAAATGGATAAGTTGAGGCATCCAACAAAACCATTGTCAAGATGTTAACCAAACTAGTCAATGAGGCTGGAAAGAATTAGAAGCTTCACATACCTTTTGACTTGTGGGCTTATCAAATTAGTGTTCAAACCCCTACAGGTGTTACCCCTTTTTCTTTGGTCTATGGTATCGAAGTAGTTCTTCCCATAAAAGTAAAAATTCCTTCTCTTAGGATCTCTCTTAAGGACATCATTTTTGAAGAGGATTATCATCAAGAATGATTAACACAACTACAAATTTTAGATGAACATCAATCCACATCTCTTGATCACTTTCATGTATATCAAGAATGGATAAAATGTGTATATAATCAAAATTTAAAAGAATGAGGATTTAATATTGGTGACCTTGTCCTTAAAAAAATCAACATGTCACAAATATGGAAAGAAGTAAATGAGGAAAGTTTTCCTCGAATTGGTTTGGACCCTATATTATCACTCATAAATATGGATTTGTGGCATACCACTTGGCCTCCCTTGATGGGAAACTAGAATGTGAACCTCTTAATACTTTGTATTTGCATCCTATCTACTATTAATAATGCTATTACAAATATAGTCATCATAAGTTTTCCTTAAATCTTATCCCCTATCTTTAAAAGTACCCAATAATGATAAAGAATCATGTGAATTTTTGGTAGTATACCCATTTTATCCTTAAATATGGACACCCTAGATCTATTCATAAGATGTTCTCATGGACTAGCTTTGCTAAAAACTTGGTAGAGTTCTAAATCATTATTTTCTAAAAAGTCCTTCACCTTAAAAGGTTGTTCGAAAGAAATAATGTATTGTCTTGTTTTGTGGCTTGGTTTATGAAAACACCCAATGTTTACTTAATCTAATCCATGGAAAAGTATAGTTTGTGATACAAAATAAATAAAAATATCAAAGTTTTAGGCTCATCCTTCAAAGGATACCTATTATTAAAATCAAAGAAAAAGAATCAAAATTGCATATTAGTCCCTCAAATGATAGATATTAAAATACATACATATAAAACATATAGACCATGACATAGAACCTAATCCATGATGTCCCACAACCCAATTAATATAATCAAAAACAAAAAACCATGTAAACAACATCCGTGTAATACCAAATCCATAGCCAAATTATGAGTCCATAAAATGACTCATTATTGCTCTAGTTTATGGCTTTAAATATGTCAAATGGTTGAGCATTGTATGTAAATTTGATATTTAAAACTAGCATAAGGTAGGAAATAGATGCTTTTATCTAATAAACTTATAAAAATCCTAAGTCTATCATCTTTTCACTATTTTCTAACTATTTATATGTTTTAGGCTTCACATTTTGATATGTACAAGCAATAGTAGTGTTAATATGAGTTTTGACAAAATTTTGTGAAGATGAGGATGCTTTAAGACAAAGAATTAATCATCTTAGATCCAACTATGAATTTTTGAGCTTGCTAAAGATTTCATCAGTTGATTATGGATTTCAATAGTCAGCCACATATTTTGACAGTCAGTTATGGATTTTGATAGTCATTTATAGATTTTGATAGTAAGCTATAGATTTCACTAGTTTTGATATGGATTGACCCATTTTGCTCCAAAATTGATTTTAGCATGTTCCAGGGAGTTTAGATAGATTCTCCACCTTCTTCATGATAATCTAGAAGACTCCTTTTGCCATTTCTATCTCTCTATATATGTATATAAATAGTTTTTTATTTCTATTTAGTCTTCCATTTTTAGAAGTTATTACTCTAGGTTGCAACGATAAAGACAGAAGATATGAATATCAATATATGTATAGATTTCACTGATATAGTTAGGCATGGTAATTTTTATCTAATATAAATCTCTTGATTCCTTAAATCATTTCCATGTTCTTATATTTTATTTCAAAATAGTCAAGTTGTTACCTGGAATGTAGGGATAAATAGTTTATTTGCATAGAATAAATAGAAAGATCCATGATTCAATATATAACATTTATGCCTACATACTAAGATATTGTAATTTTGGTTATTTTTTAGAATACTAGATCATTTCAACTATTTTCTTTCTCAAGTCCTGTGTTGAAGTAATATCTTAAAACTAATTTGATTACACCCAGAATCTGAGGGTGAGAAAGGGCCCACTCCCCAAGGACATAGGAGATTTAGTTTGGTATTTATGAGTTAATTCTTTTTATTTCAATTAATATTGTATATTTGTTTGCATAATTAAGATTGATAACCTATAGGGTAGATTAAATAATTGATGTGTTACTTTCAGCATAAGCATTTAATCATTTCCCTTTCTTCCAACTTTAATTTTGCAAGTGTGAATTCAAGATTACTTTTATTTTGAAAAACATAGATTTATGATTTCTTTTATTTTGTAAGTGTGAATTTGAACCTAAATTGAGTGAGTTTATGTTGTATCTCTATGTGAATAATTTTTATATTCTTCAATTAAGTTTATATTGGATTGATTATATTTTATAGAAGACTGTTTCCTTTCAATGTTTGTTTAAGAATTATAAATAGACATAGATCAACACAACATCAAAAAACCCCAAAAATAGTACTATTAACCTAAAATAATCAAAATGCCTTACTACAAATAGCTTTAGACACTGCCCTGGTAAGAAGTAACATCAACATAAGTTGGTACACCGATAATTTTTGGAACCATTATTGGGGACCCTTTCAAGTGTTAGTAAGGTAAAAATTTAGGCTAATAGTCCATCAAAAGAGAATAAAATCACTCTCTTGTAAAAATCAAGTATATGAGTAGGCCATAGGATTCACAAAGTAGGTTTGTTCCAAAATATTTTGATCCTCTATAGGAAAGAATCAAGGTTACCATAGACAAAATAGACATCTTGTAAAAGGAGATAAAGTGAATCTTTTAGAAATATCTCTAGAGGACCAAAAAAATCTTATTCTAAAAAAGTTGAATTTATAGATACTAAATAATTAGAATCCCCTCCTCTCAATAGAACATTATTTGACATGGGAGAAAACATAGGCCATGTGGAGAATCCTCACAGGAATGCCCCTGAGAGGACTTTCTCTTATCCTATTGTCTTTGAATATGATTAATGACCAACAATGAAAAATATTTCTCCATCCAATCTACCTACCTTCAAAGGTTTGTCTACTGAAGACTAAAATCATTTTTTTTGAGTTTAAGGTCTTGTGTTAGACTTATGACTACACTTCAGACAACCAAAAGATGAACATTTTTCCTTATATTTTGAAGGAAAGAGTAATGAGGTATTTCATGGGGTTATAAAGAAATTATATTCACACTTGGAGAGAAATGAAAATAATATTCATGTATAAATATCAATATTACTATAGGGTCAAAGATAGGAAATATGAATTTTTTAAAATCAGACAAAATGATGATGAAAAATTTGAAGATTACTTAGATCAGTTTGCCTTTGCCCTCAATATATGTGGTTATAAGCTACTTGAATAAGGGATTATTGGAATCTTATGGGGAAGGTAGATATTACTAAACTAGATTTTCAAGAAATCACACACTTATGTACTAACTACTCTAGAATAAAACCTAGCATTAGAAAAGGGAAATTAGGAAAATCTAGTGATGTAAGCCAACTCATGGAAGAACTAGTGAATTTTAAAACAAACATATTGGTTCAGTTAAATTCAACATTGGATGAATTGCAATCCAAGGCTAAATATAATATTAAACCATTATAAATTTATTACCCATAATATAGATTGAAACATGGACTTAGATATTGTCCTCTGGATAAAACTAAAATCTATATAATATGTGATGCTAATGATCATGACACAAAGAATTGTAGTCATCTCCCTAGTCTAAAGAATCAGTTCAAATAAAATGCATAAGCCATAGAAAAAATTAACTATGTTCAGAGATAAGGAAATACTTTTCACCAAAATCAATAGTTCAGCTCAAGAATTAATTTTCAACAATGGCATGCACCTCCACAAATGTGGATTGTACCACCATGGGGCACCTAGGAATGGATGCTACAATAGTGGATGATGCCCTAGTCTTTTCAACAAACATGGATACCACAAGGTCATCAATAGCTATGGACAAATCAACATCGTTGGAGTTTTGGTCTACACTATAACTAATAGCAACAAATAAGGTATCAACAACAAAAATAATAAGCATTTATGGATCCTCAAGGAAATCAAACAACCCCTACATAAAAAGTAAACCAACCTCAGCTACCTTCTCAGCCAATAACAAACCCAAAAAAATAAACAAGTTTTTGTAAATGAACAAGGTGAAAAAATGGGGGTATGAGCTATTAAATGTTTAGATATTCATATTACATCAAGAAGAATAGTGCAAGAACCTCATATCATCATCATAAAACTACCAAAAGAGAAAACAAGTCCACAAACTCAACTAGAGAAAGAAGAAGAGTCCAAAGAGGAAAATGGAAAAATAGAGGAAGTTATTATAACACCTCCATCTATTCCTTTTATATAAATATTAAAGGAAGTGTAAAATAACAAGGAATCTAAATTGATCCAATAACTCAAAAAATTAAACATCGAGATTCTGTTGTTACAAGCCATTAGGGGCATTCTAGAAGTAAATAGGGTGATCAAAATTTTGTGTATCAAAGCACCTAGAAGAAAAAGATAATATCCTAAGGCCATATAGGTTGATGTTAAGCTTGTTGATTTATTAGTAGGTAAGTTTATTTTTCCTAAATGGAGACCCATGAAGCCCTATCATTTCTATAAAAACTAGACAGTAGGAGATACCAAATATATTGGCAGACCTAAGAACTGCTATTAATGTAATGACTACAGACACCATGAAAAATATCTCTTTAAAGGACATGAAAATAACTAACATAATATTATATATGGTAGATCATACCACTTCCAAACCATAAGGTGTCATTGAAGATATAACATTGACTATAGAGTCATGTGAATATCCTGTTGATTTTATTGTCTTCTAGCCTAAGAAAAAATAGATTGGATACCCATTGATTCTAGGAAGGCCTTGGTTAGCAACTATAGTAGCATTGATTGATTTTAAATCATAAGATATGACCATATTGAATGGTCTTAAATCAAAATGGATTTATTTATATCCATCTGCTCAACCATTAATCAATAATGTCAAATAGTTGTGGGTTGACCAACGTGATGAAAAATGTGATAGCATCTCCTCTTTAGCTATGGTTATATCATTAATCATGTGGAGGAAGTATATTATGAGTTATTAAAAAGTATTGGAACTACTACAGATATTGATAGTCCAACTATGGATCTTGACAGTTCAGTAATGGATTGTAACAAACTAGTTATGGTTTGTAACATACTAGCTATGAATTGTGATAGACTAGCTATGGATTTGACCAAAAGAATATTTCAAGGTAGTAATTCCTATTATTATAATCATTCATCCTCTTACACCTCTTTAAAATTTGTATATGACCATAAATACATTCAAATAAATTTAATGCAATGGACATATGAAGGCCGCTAGAAGTAGGATTCATTTATCCTATTTTTGATATTCAATGGGTCTCTCTTTTGTTCATTATTAAAAATAAAAATGGTAAATTGAGAGTATGTTTAGAATATAGGGATTTAAACAAATCAAAAATGAGAGATTACTTTCCTCTACCCTTCATTGATCAAGTACTAGACAATTTGGCTAGAAAAAGATACTTGTCTTTTCTTGATGGATTTAGTGGATACAACCAAATACAAGTCACACCTAAGGATAAAGATAAAAAAATAATTCATTTGTCCATGGGGTACATTTGCCTATAGATTCTTACCCTTTGGTTTATTTAATGCACCTGCCACTTTCCAATGAGTAGTTTTAGCCATTTTTTTAGACTTGACCAATGACTATGTAGAGGTTTATATGGATGATTTTTATATTTGTAGAGAATAATTTGATGAAAGTTTGAGCAATCTTAAAAAAATAATACAAATATGTGAAGATCACCATTTGTGTCTAAGTCATTAAAAGTGTTTGAATATGGTAGAATAAGGCATAGTTTTAGGACATCATATCTCTGCAAAAAAGAATCCAGATAAACCAAAACAAATTGAAGTCATTTCAAACTCACCTATTTCTCAAAATAAAACTGATATTAAGAGTTTTTAGGACATGTAAGGTACTACAGAAGGTTCATATAAGACTTTAATAAGATTATTTCTCTAATGTTTGCTCTACTTATAAAGGAGAGTGAATTTACTTGAAATTCAGCCTACCAACAAGCATTTGAAACCATCAAACAGAAGCTTAGTACTACACCATTCTTGAAAGGACCTAACTAGTCACAACCCTTCCATATTTATATTGATGCATCTAATGATGCTATGGGAGTTGTTTTGGGACAAAAATATGAAATTGGACATATGTATGACATATACTACATAAGCAAGAACTTAACTTCAACTAAAAGAAATTATATAACCACTAAGAAGGAATTCCTTACTATGATTTATCCCATAAATAAATTTAGACACTATATTACTAGTTATAAAAGCTTTATATATACTAATCATGCAGCTATCATGTATTTTATGAATAAGCCAATAGTAGGAGGAAGACATATCAAATGTTTTTTATTATTATAGGAATTTGACATAACAATTATTGATAAACCAAGAAAATTTAATATGGTTTCTGATTTTGTTTCTAGACTTCATAATATAGATGAAGAAGAACCTATAGAAGATAACTTTTTAGATGAAAAACTATTTTTTTTTTAGCACAAACACCTTGGTTTGATGATATAGATAATTTTTTAGCTACAGAGAAGTTTCCTTTTCAATGTATCAAAAAGGAACAGAAACATTTAATTAAAATCAATTCTTCTTATAAATAGATTAATAGTATACTATTTAAAATTGGACTTGGGCATGTTTTTTGCACATGTGTCAAGGAGAACGAAATGTATGATATCATTCATGCATGTCATGATGAGCCTGGAGGAGGACATTATTTAGTGAAAAAAATGATACATAAAATCCTTGGAACAAGATATTTATGGCCAAGTCTTCACAAGCAGATAAAGACATATGGTTGGCAATGTGATTCATGTCAAAGAATGGGGAAACCCACATTATCATCCAAGATGCCTCTTCATCCACTAGTAGTTCTAGAACCTTTTAAAAGTTTGGGTATGGACATTGTTGGGCCCATATATCCACCTTGAAAAGGTAAATAATACTTTTTGGTATGCACGGACTATGTAACCAAATGGGTTGAAGTACAAGCTCTCTCTTATGTAAGAGAATAGGTAGTAACCTACTTCCTCTATTCTCAGATTATGCAACATTTTAGAGCACCAAGGGAGTTAATATCTAATCAAGGGCCATAGTTTATGTCCAATATATTTCAAGCATTCAAGGAGATCTATCAAGATAGGCACAAGAAATATTTTCCATATCATCCTTAAGAAAATGGATAAGTAGAGGTTACTAATAGAGAATTGGATAACATCCTTACTAAAAAAGTTAGTAGCAACTGGAAGAATTGGGAAGCCAAACTCTGAGAAGTTGTTTGGGAATAAAACACCATGTGGAAGACCACTACTAGTTTTTCACCATATGAATTGATCTATGGTAAGAAGTCTCTAATTTCAATTGAATTTGAAATGCAAACTTTGAGGACTGCATTTGAAGTAGAAATTGATTTGGATGAAGCACAAAAAGAAAGAATGTTACAGTTGAATGAATTGGATGAGATGAGGACAACAACCTTATAGTAGACAAAAATGAAATAGTATCAGAAGAAAAAATAGCATGACTTGCATATCAAATAAAGTCAATTCAGAGAAGGAGATTAGGCACTCTTATATGATTCCAAACATCAAAATTTCAAAGGTAAGATTTGAACTAGATGGTTAGGACCATTTCAAATAAAAAATATTTTTGATAATGGTTTAATACAGTTATTACTTATAGATGGAAATTAGAAAATGCTTCTTGTTGATGGACATTAGTTGAAGTTATATTAGAAACCTTCCATCAAAGAGGAATTCATTTAGCTAGTACAAAATGAGTTTGGTACCATGGAAGAACTTAAATCTTCCATGGTAATTGATATTTGAAGATAAAATTATCTTGAATAAAGGAGGAAGATTCCCCTCTTCTCTAAAAACTCTCAAAAAATAAATTAAAAAAATCAACAATGAAAATCTTTAAAGACATTTTTGACACTCATATTCAAAAAACCAACTTTCTAGCTATTCATGCACTAAAAAATAAGCCTTGACCAGAAAACCAACAAATGACTAGTCAAGGGAAGAAAACCAAAAAATAATAAATAAATAAATAAAATGAGTTCAAAAATTTAGTTGGTTCCAAAGCAATAAATTTAATGTTATTATTTGTTTTACTATTTTTCATGACTAATTCATGCAATTTTTTGTGTAAGAGTAGGTAAGGAATACTAATAAGGAAAACATTATGATTTGTAAGGTAAAGTATATATTTTTATGCTAAGTTTTAGTTTTAGATGTCAAATTTGTATGCATTTGCTCAAACTTATTGGTATAAAAAAAATTCCATAAAGTGATATAAGGAAAACATTATATGATGTCAACAAAAGGTCATTTCAAAAAGTTATATTTTGAAACCTAAAAATATGTGCTAAGATAATATCCCTTTTAGTCATAAAAGTGCTTCATAATGACATGTCACTATAATCATGTGTCATTTATAAAAAAAGTATAGAGTTTAAAGGATTTGATGATAAAATGATTTTAAAAGTGATAAAAGGAAAAATGTATGTCATCATTACTTTGAATTGATGATGTCATCACTATTTAGCACACTTCGAGTATTATCCATAGTTCAAAACCTAAGAGGATATTATTACTATCTACTCATTTTGTAGCATAATTTAGTTTCCTTTTGAAAATAGAGTGAAAGATCAACTATCTTGTGCAAGCCCAGAATTTAAAATGGGGTTGAAGAAGAAATAAAAAATAAAAAATGCAAACGATCTATTGAAAGATGTACCAGTAAAGGAGATACTAGTAGTAGCTAGATGGATCAGATTATTTCTCAAATTCTAGGGGTTTGATGAGGCATTGGTGACTAAATTTATCCTCCACTTGAAACCTAACTTCTCCATAGTTTGAGGTGTCCAAATAACTTTTTCCATGTAGTTCCTTAGAGAATTGTCAATAATTTTAGACAAAGCAAAAATAATAGGGAGATCTTCATTCAATGATATCATCAAGCTTCTAAGCAATGAGGGAGAATCAATACCAGTCTATGTGAAAGACATTAAAGTAAGAATAAAGGGGGTTAGTAGAGAATCTCTACTTGAACCATGGAGGTCAGTTTCTTTTTAGCTCATTAGATATTTAACATGTGAAGGGAAATGTAGTGTGTTGAGTTGTATGGTGTTAAGAATGTTAATTCATTTGAGATATGGTGCTCAACAACCATTAAAAAAAAATGACCCTCATTTCTCCTAAGATCTATTTAGGTTGTAACCATGAGGTATGCCAAAACTCCCTTTGCCATATGGCATCATGGGTTAATTCAAATCACTATCCAACATCACTTTTTGTAGTAGGAAAATGGAATGAAAGCTTGGGCTACCTTTTATGAAGGAAAGAAAATAAAAATACCTAAGCCTGTTAAGCAGATTCCTTTACACATGCATGCTTCTAGTTCAAAAACCCCACCTAGAATTTCTTCCAAAGAAAGTGCCTCTAAATTCACCCATAGTACAAGATCCTCGATCAAAAAATTTCCATTATAAACCCTAAGTCCTAGTATAGTCTCACCTCTTGAGCCAACAAGTAAAAAATTAAGTCTTTAATTCTCTACCAGAAGCCATCAACATGTTCCTCAAGTTGATCATATTCAAGAACCTATTGTAGGCTAGAATTTCACCCTTGTGGGAGATTTTTTTAGGCTCTCTCACTCCCAGATACAATATTGGAGCAACCTCAGGCTGTGGGTATCTTGTAGTGAGGTTGAACCTTTGGAGAAGGCTAGTTTCCTCTTGGTAGATCACCTAAACTAATGTTTTTGATTAGAGAAGAGGTGGAGAGGGGATATAGGGTAACTAAGAGATATAAATGGGTGATACACCAAATTTATTGACACTCACATAAGCATGAAATAAACACTAATTCATTATAAGCTAATTCTTGCTTGCACAACCTCACAACTAATTAATTTGCATAAGTGTTTCATAAACTAGGCTCACTAAACAATACATGAAGCAAAGAGGAATTTAAAAATATACACCAAGAATCCATTAATGGCATAAAGAGCTCAATTTAAAACCTATAAATAACTTGAAAACACCTAAAAATAGGAAATAAAGAAGGACAATGGACATGGAAGAACACTTCTTCACAAGGCCATCATGCACAAGCTTGTTAAACATAATTTTCAGGCAAGCAATAGTTAAAAATTGATCTTTATTACTTCAAAAGGTATTTATTACAAATTTTGATAGGGTTTTCCCTTGTCAAATGAGGATATATCTTTCTATGGGGTAGCTAATAGAGATATATGAAAAAAAAGGGAAGAAGAAAAGAGAAGAGGCAAGCAAACAAAATTCAATAAATGAGATCTAACCACCCTCCATGAATTCTCACCCACATTTGGGTTAATTAGAACTAATCCCTATTCAATAAATTAACCCCAATTAGCTCCAATACCCTCTCATTGGTTAAGAAACACACTAGTAGATAATAACTTGTTGAGGATGATGATGTCTTGATCCACTAAAAAAGAAAAGTCTAGGAATGTCTTTAATACTTGAACTACCTTTTATAATCACCTAATATTCATCTTTCACTTCCATGCCATCCTTCATTTGTCTTTTACATATAAGGACAAAATCCCCATAACTTTGAATCTAGACTGAGTCATTTTGCCTTTGAATTGAGTGGCTATTTCTCAGAGATGATGGCCATGTCAAAGGATGAGAGCCTCTCCATTAATTATATACACCAGCTCGTACTTTTAAACCTAATCCAAATATTTTCTATAAATGGAAAACCAATATAAGGACATTGGTTTTATTGTATCCATTTATGTTGATACAAGTCTATAGATTGTGTAGCTTCTTTTAATCTTTTTAAATGCGAATGATTACTTGCAAGGGTATAGATTTTGACTTTTGCGGGCCCATCATCAATTCTTTCATACAACTTATTTTGGCCATTTTCTTTGGATAATTCCTTTGAAATGATTTCTTTGGGATATTTTTTTGGAGGAATTTTTATAGACTTGTCTCTCAAAGGGATTTTTTAGGCAATTTGAGATGAACCTTTCTTTTAGACAATTTGCCTAGACCCTTCCTGTGAATAATTTGTTCAACAAAAATCATGCCTTCAGATTTTTTTCCAAGGTTATTTCAAATTAAATGAAATGGACCCTTCAAAATTCTTGAAAAGATCTTTTTAGAACTTTTGAAATGGTCTTTTAGAAAAATGTTTGGCTCTTTGCAAAGGGAAAGTATGCTTCGTATTTTTTGAATAGACCATTGAAATTTGAAAATGCCTTTGGCTTCTAGCTTATTTGAAAAGTCCCTTAAAAAAAACTATTTGATCACTTTGCTATAATGAGATCCTTTGGGCCTTTGCAATGTACCCTTCAGCTTTTTGAAAAGTTATTTTTCTGAAGGGAAAGGATATCTTTCAAAAAAAGTGTTTAGCACCATTTATTTTAAAAAGTACCCTTTGAAAAAATGTTTTGTCCCTTCAGATCTTTGAAAAATACCATTTTCATAAGAAAAGAGTCTTCGAAACCTTTCTTTTGGAAAAATTCTTTGAAAGAATTCCAAAACTTAGTCGTAAACAAAATTCTTGAGAGAAGAGAAACAATTAATCCCATACAAAGTATGAAAGAATGAACAAGAGAGACTTAAATGAAAAAGAGACTATGCAATTAGCTTTTTGGCTTGCAGCTTATCCTTGAATACTATTGCTAGATCCTTAGAAAACCTTGTTTGGACCCTCTCTATTTGCAAATTTTGGATCTATTTCTACACCTTTGATCCATTGCTTCATCAAACCATGCAAGAGCTTTATATGTGGACCAAAACTGGCCAACAGAACCCATATAAATTGTTGAATATGAGTCTTTGATAAAACCTACCTCCCAATTAAAAAATTAGGAAACCTCACATATAGAAACCCTTCCTCCTCCTAAGATAAGAATAAAATTAATCCTAGTAGTTGATAGCAATGAGACCATTACTACATAAACACTGGATAGCTTGAGACAAAACCCCACAGCCACTACTAGTAAAGCCCATAATAGAGAAGAAGAGAAAACCCCTCTTCCACATGAAGACTTTGCTAATGACTTTACTGAAACTATCCCTAATGAGATTCTTACTCCTACATAGTAAATAAGGGATAAAAAGGGCCCCAATGAATAAAGAGGAAGGACAACGTTCAAAGGAGATAGATCACGTGAAATTATAACATACTCTAGCATTATCCCAGCTAGAAGCCATTGTTAAACAGAGTGCATACGATATAGTTGAATGAATTACTATAGATAAAAATAAAGATTTTGTGATTGATCATTTAATGAAACAAATTGAAAACATGGAAATTCAATCCTTGAAGAAAGTGGATGATGCAGGAGATGAAATTATTGATGTATGGAACCATACCAAATCACTTGAAGAAGAGACTATTTATTTAAGGAGAAATCTTCTCAAATCTAAAATGGAAAACTCTAGAATAAGGACTCATATAGGTTCTACCTCTTCTAATTTTCTTCTTAAGGTCATGATACAACAACGCTGTCAAATAATTTTGTCTATTTTAGATGTGAAAAATCAATGGCCAAGTCTACTCATAACTTGAAGAAATGAAAATACAAAATCATCTTCTTAAAAAAGAGAAATAATAAGTGCAAGATGAGTTAACACAAGTTCAATAAAAATAAGAATAGGTTAAACAAACTCTCTAATGTACCTGCTAGCTAAGTGAAAAACTGTTATCCTATAGAGTCCCTTTTTTTGCATATCGCCTATTTTTACATGAGCAATTCTTCATATGGAATTTACTGTAGATAACTTTTGAGTTATCACATGAAATAAATATCAGTGATGACATAATGACAGTATTCAAAAATAGTACTCTTGATAGGCAAGATCTACTTTGTGAATTCTATTTGTGTGACATTATTTTAGGCAATATAAATGATTTCTTGGTGAACCTACTTTTGGAAGAACTTCAAATGCGATCTCTTTTATCTGCATATATAAATTATATTACTTGGAAGCAAACATATGATGATCAAAATAATATTACCAAATTTGTTGGTTTATGCATCAGGCCTCAATTTGGTAATGCATAGTATATATTAGAAAAAATTCATAGGTTTTATCAATAGGCTAGAGTTCATGGTCATTA